>CM053792.1:168705993-169173493 GCA_028749045.1 Cupressus sempervirens | reverse complement strand
CTATAATAGTTTCTATAATTGATAGTCTCATTGTGACATATCATTGCATCAACTATGAAGAAACACATTCCATGAATCTACAAAAGTACATTAGCCACAACTCCAAGAAATATTAACAATACATAAGTCCAATACCGTTCAAACACTCCCATGCAAGAACAAACTAAATGCAAAACAAGATTCAAGATGAAGTATCTCATAAATAAGTACTTTCTTTCTATCAAATTCACTATGGGAATGGTATTTTTTCAAGTTTTAATGTAAGAATTATTGCATGTGGTATAAGTACCTCAAAAAAGCTAAAATAAAATGGAAAAGATTAATAAAAATATGATTGCAAAGATTTTCCCATTTATAATTACCTAGCAGAATATCACATGCTACCAAGAAAATATCTGAACAGAGAACTTCAAATTATTTACACAAAAAAAACAAGGGTAATGGCTATTGCAAAAAATATTAACAAAGTCTTTAATTAGTTCTTGTCGGCAACGATTAAAAAAACCTTTAGAAATCTCTAAAAGTGAATGGTACAATAGCAAAGAAGCACAAAAGAGGTAACCTAAACATGTCCCTATCCTACCTATTTATCAAAACCTTCTACCAACAAGGTACTTTTTAAATTGTTGGAGAAAGAAAAATTGAGTGGATGTACCAAAATATTACCTAGATTGAACATTTATGGCATTATTTTAGCAATAGCAATTTATTTATGAAGTTGAGAAAAATATTTATTGTACATGAATTTTTAATAAAAAATGAAATAAATAATACATTTCCTACCACAACAATAATAAGTCAAATATGTGTAATAGTCACTAGCCTGTGAACTCTATATTTTTGGAATTGCTTTAGAATAATTGAGAGGTAGGGGTGAATCAGTTATCCAACGTCTATATGTACAAATAAAACATTTCATAGCTTAGTGAACCCATAAAACATTTACCATCATGCATGCATCCATAAGATTATGCAATAACTTAAAACTAGCAACTTACTGTCAAATCAATTTGTAGAAATGTAAAGCATGAAACACAACAAATTCAGTAATACACATGACACAATGATTTACATGGAAACCCAATTTGGGAAAAACCACCAATAACATGCTACCACTTTTTCACTCTTCTAAAGTGATGCCCTGTGAGAGGCCAACCCTGTTAAAGGTTACAACACACACTGTTAAATGTGACCCTATTAAAGGATTTCAATCACCCTGTTAGAAGTGAGCCTTGTTAGAGGACTTTAGGTCATTCACTTAGAATGCCACCCTATCAAAGGATTTACAAATGATTGTTAGGTCAACCTTAATCCAAAGGATTTACCCTAGACTGATACAATTGTTAGAGAGTAACAGTAGAGCTTTGATCTGATACAACTTGCAACTTTTCTTGTAAATTACAAATCTCTATTCAGTCCTCCATTTTTCTTGGCCTTCATACTTATTGGCTCTGATAGCTTGTTCACCCTTCAAGCATTCATCTCTTTAAGCCTTCTTGCTTAACATGCCATTGCAGACTCTTTCTCTTAGGTCACTTGATGAAGCAAAACCCTTATCTCTCCTTCTCCCTTATAATTCTTGTATATGACAACCTTGCTTCATAACCAAACATTCCTATAAATAGGAAATTAAGATATTTTGCAGCTCATTCTCCATCATCCAAATTAGGGTTAAGATGGGTTAGGTAGGATACAATGTATCTGTCCCATATCTTGTCTATTCTAGAAACTTCCTCTAGAATCCACTTTGAATTCACCTCAAAAATGGTTTACCTAGAATTTTGTGCCACTAGCTCATCATCCTTATCTTCCACCTAGTTCACAAAATCCAAGAAAACAAACTTATTGGCTCTGATTCATCGAATTCATGAGCTTTGAAATAATGTAGCAGCTCGACATTATCAAACTTCTGATGCTTAGCACACACTGTGTTACTTGGCATCCACTACAAAGTTACCTAGCATCAACTAAAGTTTACTAGTGCTCAGCACCTACTAAACTTTTCTTGGCACTAACTAACTTAACTTTTCTTGGCACTAACTAACTTGCTTGGTATCCATTAGAATTTGCATTTACTCGGCCCAAACTAATTTTCTACTTGGCTTGCACTGACTTTGCTTGGCACCTACTATCCACTTGTTCAAGCTTAATAGACAAATTCTATATTACATGTTCTTCTATTCTTTCGTAGTGTAGCCAACATTTGTAACCCTAAGTAGATAATCAATGCATCATGTTGCCACTGTCTTAACTAATCCTTGTACTTCAATACATAAGCATAACCCAACCTTTCCTCTAGGTGTTGTTGTTACATCTTATTGATCAAATCCTCTTCATCAATCAAGTGATAGTACTTGATGTAGACACCTAAATTTGATTACACTATTTTAGTAATCCTATTTAATTATCTAAAAATGCATTATTAATTAAATTTCTATTTAATTAATGCTTTGTCATCCCCTAGTTGATTAATTTAATTAATCATCTATAGTCCTAATTGATAAATCAAATAATCTATTATTTATCAATTAAATCCTTTTCTCCTATCTAATTCCAAAAATCCCCATTTATTAAATAAATCTATTTGATAAATGAAATCCTCAAATTCAAAAACCCCTAACCTATCTCTAAACCTCCATTTAGCCTAATCCACCCCATCCACCCATACTAACCAAGCTTAGCCACTAACTCACCCACCTTCATTAATGCCATCCACTTGCACATCTCTAACATCCCTAATCTAATCCTAAACCCAAGCCTAATCCACCCTCTAATGTTGTCACATTCCTTAAACAAGTTTAAGACTTTCCTAATCCAAACCAAAGTCTCCCCTCAAAAAACCCAACCACTAAGCCATGAGTGCTCTTACAAAACATAAAAGACTCTTACAAGCCCACTCATGACTCTTACACCCATCTTCCACACTCTTCCCTCTTCCACACTCATTCCTCTTACATCCCTCTTACATACTCAACCCCACTCATCATGCCTTTAACCAACCCTTTACCCTACCCTCTCACACTCATCCTCCTTGTGACAAGTGTCACCTTCCCATTGGTGCTAAACAAGTACAATCCATGTGCTCCCCTTTGAGTGCATCTTAGCCCTCCTTAAGCCTTCATCCATCCTTGCATCTAAGCCCTCCATCTCTCTACCCCTTAGCCTATAAATTGAATCCCATCCCAAGCCATTTCATCAACAATCTTTGAGCTAAAGTTACCATGCTATTTTGAGAACCAAAGCCATCAATATTACCCTTATAATGCTAAATTGAGAGCTCACAAAGCTACCAATTTGCCATTACCCATCTCCATTGAAGCAGCTTTTGAGCATCTTGAGCATACATCCACAGCAAAAGGACACATCTACAGAATCAAGAAAGCATGGAGTGTTTTCTCTTGTGAGGTTTGCACTTCTTGTTTGCTTTCTTTGTCTAAGCATATATGTAAATTTAGTTTTTGGTTTGTGAATGTTTACTTTATTTGTTAATGTTCTTTGCATACTAATTCTTGTTCTACATTTTGGCACGCTCGGTGGGACCCCACTATGGGTCATTTAATCATCTATTTTCATCTATATGTCATTTTTTCTAACCATCTAATGTGTGTTGTTGTTTGAGTGTGTTGTGAGGGTCTTTTGCTTGTTTTTGCAGGTTAAAGAACGCACTTAGGAAGAAGAAATACCATCTAAAAAAAAAAAAAAATTGCGTTTTTCAACTTTTTTGGCACAGTTTTGGCGTCTGCAACCTGTTCTGTTTGCGAAAATCCGTGTCTGCGAAAATCGACGTCTGTGCAAATCGACGTCTACGAAAATTGACATCTGCGAAAATCCGCGTCTACGAAAATCGTTGTCTGCAAAAATCCGCATCTGCGCAAATCGGCGTCTCTGCTTGTCACCTGTGTTCTGTGCTGCAAATCTGTTTTGTCCTCTTCGAATACTAGCGTCTCTGTATTTCAGCGTCTTCGTATTTTGGCGTCTCTGTATTTTAGCGTCTTTGTATTTTAAGCATTTTTACGTGTAGAAAAAACAGCAAAAAAAGTTTAAAATTTTTTTTCCATAGTTAAGCTCTGATTTTTTGAAGATTTTGGCTAACTAACTAAATTGCTTTTTTTTGTCTCATTGCAGGTTGGAGCACATATGGAACCACTAACCATGTTTCTTGTAGGTTTTCATGTTGCTAAAAAATGAACTTGAATGCTTAACCATTTGTCTTTGAATGCATGTTGCTAAAAAATGAACTTGAATGGTTAAACACATTTTCCATTGAATGAATGTCGCTCAAAACACACTCTTGAATGCCATGGATTAAAATCAACTTTCCTTGGAATGCATGCTTAAAACAACAAATCCAATCTTGAATGCCAAGGATCAATTAACCATTGCAATATCAAACACTTCATTTGGAGCTTCTAAAATTGAACAAAACAAATCTCTTTTCCACATGCAATCTAGGTAAAGTTTGATTTTTGGACATTTAAGAAACTTTGTTAAGTTAAAATACAAATTTACAAAAATCAAATTGAGTAGTTCCTTGGACTCACCTCTTTTCTAATCACCCATCAAATATTAACCATTGGTTGCAATCTCAGCGCCATTTATGGGGATGGGTCTACTTGAAAAAGGTGTTAAATGTTCCACAATCTAACTCACTCACTTGGTCTTTGAACGTTTTCTTTAACTTTATCAAAATTCTTAAATGGCCAAAACTCTAGATTAAATCGATCACACTTCAAGTTTGGGCACTAAAATTGAACAACAACTGACGTGGAGAGCCTCCGGACGCGCGCTTGAAATCGAATCTCACACACTTTTGTTTTGGGCTTAGAACAAACTCACACTCAATCTTGAATGCCTTAAAGAAAATTAATCGATACTTGACGTGGAGGGCCTCTAGGTGCGCGAGTTTGCTTTTGTTGACCCTAACTCTTCTTATTGTTTGCATTCTTCGATCGATTTACTTTTTTTGGCGCTTCAAGTTGGAATTGAACATTGTCTCTTAAACATGAGTGCTTGCAAAGTCTAGATTAGCACACATAAGAGTCAGTTGGTAAAAGAACAAGCGTGTTTTTTAGCCCAAGGTCATCCAAGTCTTCTCTCCCCTTGTCGTCTTTCGAGGCCATCTTGGGTGCATAAGATTAGGATCCAAAACCTTGTTTCTTTTTAGGAGGCCTGCTTGGGGATTTCATCACCCCTTGGACGACCTCAACTCCAGCGTTCCGGTGGAGTATAAGAATCGGGAGGTGAATCGAAAGACACCTCTCTTGGGATCAAGATTTTGTCATTCGGGCTAAGCCTCAAGGAACTTTATACCCTTGAGAAGTGAAAGAGGAGAAGTGGGTTACCGCTCCTCTCGGCTATGTGACATCCTTTTGGTCTCATCTACGGATTTGGGCCTCATGTACCTTGCGTATATCGAGGACTCCCTAGCTAAAACAATTGTCTGCCTTACAGAAAACCATCAGGGATGTTAATGTGTTTGGAGTGACTGATCGAAACATTTGTAGAACATACACACTCCTTGGCGCAAGTATCACATTCTGAGAACCACAAACTTCTATCTAGGTGTTCCTATCTATTGCTTGTTTTTATTTTACTTGTTGAATGAATGATTGCCAAACTTGGTCAATCCTAGCTTAGGGCACACTTAGCGTAGTCACTGCCTATTTTAGAAGATTGAACAAGTTGAAGCAAAACAACTGAGATTTTTCCCAAAGTCAAGCAAATTCAAGAATTTATGTTGGAACAACCCAAACCCAAATAGAAGTTTCACAAGGTCAAACTCAAGCCATCTCTAGCATACCAAGAACTTTCAGCCAAGAGAAAAGAAATAACACCAAGCCCATGAATTGCCAAACTCCACAAAGTAGAGGACAAAGCTACCGACAAAGCACTTCAAGAGGCCTGGTTAGAGCGCACCATCAAATTTAGCCAACATCCAGGAGTTAATCATGCTTATGCCTTACCAACTAGGCATGATTTCTATGATTAGACACCCTTGTTTCTCCACATCTTATTGGATAAGCTTCACTTTAGAGTCATCTTTGTAGAAAAGCCAGCCATCTTAGGTTATCCCCTTAAGCATTATTAGCTCATCCATCTCATTTAGAATCATACCATCTAGCCAGTAATCAAAAATCTGCACATCTAAGCTTTCAAAATTGTTGTCACCTTGCTAAAAGTTTGCCATTCCTAAAATCTTCCAAATCCACCAATCTCACCAAGGTTATCCCTTTGACAGAGCTTTGTCTAGGGTAATCTAGCTTTGTCACTTGTTATCCCTCATCACCTTGAGCTAAAGGTTGGGATTCGCAAGTGGTCAATCTCGTGTTCTTCCTAAAGGATCATCAGTCTATCCTTAAGTTGACAAAATCACCACCAAGCTTGCACATAGGAAAGCAGACCTTTTGTGCTTTGACAACATATTTTTGAAGTTAGAATCCCCAACCCAATCCTCCTTAGGTTTTTTCATATAGCTTTGCCTCAACCTAGGAAATCATTTGCATAGAAAAGCCTTCCCCCTTTTGCATCCATCAGCATTATTGCATCTCATCCCTAGGAGCATTTTTCATGCCACCCGTCACTCGCTTAGCCAAGAAGAAAGAAACAATGGAGCCCTATCATTTGGATCGAACAGCCTCACCCCCCTTGACCACTCAGCCATCCTTTAGCCCAGAGCAAGCTATGCCATCACCTACTGACATTGAAGCTTTCATGAACCAACCAGGAAATGCAGTATTGGTAAACGCCATTATAGACAAAAACATAGAGACAATCATGGCTAATTTTCGAAGGGACAATGTAGGAACCTTTGACTTTGGAAGACCGCCTCCATTATCAGATCCATCTCACCCGTTGTTTGGGCAGCTGCCACCACCCATAGGCTCTTATGATCCAAATTATCCTCAATATATTCCAAAAGAAGAGCCTCCAACCAATCCATATGACCCAACAGACCCAAACATACCATCATCCACCCAAGTTGAAATCTCCATGCTGCAAGCCAACCCAGCCACAACCACTCCATCCTTGGTTCATACCTCTCTGCTCCAAACCCCCTTTACCCAAAACACCTCACCGTTCACCCCCTTCACTATTGCTGTTGCTCCCCAACCCAGCCTTCCAAATCCACCCATCTCCCAAATCAGTGCTAGCATCTTTGGCCAACCTCAACAATATACAACAGGGATTTCACCCATGGGGCCAAGTAATCAACCTTTCATCACCCCCAGCTTGTTCACTGCAGCCCAGAACACACTCCCATCATTTCCATTAGGTCTTGGGAGCTCAATACCATTAGCCACAAATCTACAAGCTACTACCCTCACTCCACAAAGCTATCAAATCCCACAAGCTACTACCAATTTTCTACCAAGCTCCCAAATGACCCCAGCTCCCACCACCACTCTACCAAGCTTCCAAATCCAACCACAAAGCTATCAAACCCCATCAGTTCCATTCCCAAGCTTTCAATTCCCACCACCTCCACCACCAACTAATCCATTACCTCCAATTACCAACTACTTTTCAATGCCACTTCTAGGAGGTAATCCACCACCCCAGCCAACCACCAATTATTTGCAGATACCATCCCAAGTGGGGGCACAACCCAAATATATTGGTCAAACCCCACAAGCCCTCTGATCCTTTCCCCAAGCCTCACAACCATCTTATACCTTACCTCCACAAAGCAATCCATTTATCCCACAGCCAGCTTATGTTCCTCAATCCCAACCTCAAATCCCATATCAACAGCAAGCCTTGCAGCACATGCAGCAATATGCGCCACCTCCCCCTCAACAACCCGTCATCCACCATGTAGCTGCCCAAACAATGTACAATCCCTATCAGCAAATCCCTCACAGCCATCCATATTCAGTGGCCCCATCCAGCACATACCTACCTCAAGGCACTCCTACATTGGGGACACCCCAACCATCACCTATCAATTCAGAGTGGGAGCAAATGAAGACAGCTCTGAAAGCCATCCAAGAAGGGAATGATCCAAAGAAATTCAAGTTTGAGAATGTGTGTCCTTACCCATTTGACAGAGCCATTACCACGACACCATTTCCCAAACACTTTGAGGTACCTAAATTTGACAAATTCAGAGGAAAAGGAGACCCTGTCACACATATCAAAGAATTTTACATGCATTGCTAGGACGTGGCATACAATGATGTCTTCCTCTTGCACCTTTTTCCCAAAAGCTTGGCTGGACCAGCTCTTGAATGGTTTTATAGAATCCCCTATGGCACAATTAAAAACTTTGCTGAATTATCTAAGGCATTTGTAGCCCAATATGCCCATCTTGTTGAAACAGAGCTATCAATAGTTGATCTTGTCCACACCAAGCAAAAAGGTGGAGAAAGCCTTGCCAAATACCTGCAAAGATGGCAAACCCTTACCACCTGCATATCCTACACCTTGCCAGAACGCCATGTGGTGAAAATGTTTATTGATAATGCACATCCCAGCTTGGCTCACCACATGACCATGAACTGTTTACAGACCTATAAGGATATCAAAGAGAAAGGAATGATTCTTGAGCAAGGACTCATCAAAGATGGTGTGGTAAATATTTACAAAGAGGCCAACCAAAATCAATCACATTCTAATGACAATTCTAGCTATTGGAACAAAAACAAGCATGTTGCAACAGATGGGGTTACTGATACCAGACATGTGAATATCGTTGGTCCTTCTCAAAACCAGTCTAACCCACCATATCAAACAAACAACCAACAAGCTATCAATTACCAGCAACGAAATAACTAAAGCTATCAAAACCACAATACAAGACCCAACTTTCAAGGGTCTAACAATCAAGCTAATGCCATCAATGTAGCTATAGGGAAAAAGCCCAGATTCCAACCTGAACCTAGAAACTATACACCCCTTGGTGAGCCATTGGATGTTATTTTTGAGAAATTGGCTAAGGAAAACCTCATCAAATTTCCACCTACCCAGCAAATTGATCCAAGCCAATCCAAAGCTGCATGGTACAAGGACAATGAGTATTGCAAGTTCCATAGGGTAAACGGTCACACCACCCTCAGATGCATGAAACTGAAAGACTATGTGCAGGACCTCATTGATCGGAAGGAAATCATTGTTGGTGCCCAAACCTCTCCCAATGCAGGCTTACAGATTTATCAAAATGCTTTTCCTCCACACAACAACCAAAATACTGGAAAAGCACCTATCCAAAACAACACCAACAACCACCAGCCAAACCAACAGCATGGGAAGAACAATGACCACACTTCATCCTATATAGACTATGGTAGCCTTATAGGTTGTATATCTGAGAGAGAGCCTTCTGTCAATGTTATCAATATCCGAGGACTAGACAATGAGTGTGCATTCACCACTCGAAGAGCGCGATTTAACATCGCAGGCCCACCAGTTTCATCAGCACCATCAGCTCCATCAAAAAGTTGGTACAATATCTTGGAACACCGTGGGAACATGCCAGCCCAAATATCCATTTTAGACCTTCTTCGCACTAGTCCTGTGTACAAAGACATCCTTGACAGTGCTCTCATAGAATCCCTTGTCCCTTCTGATATCAATGCTACTAATTTTCGTAATCTTGTTGGACACCTTTCATCCTCATGTACCCTGTCTTTCAAACCCACCGACATACCCATGGTTGTGCCAAATCACACCCTTCCGCTTCGCATAGCCATCATGGTATCCAATTTTGTCATGAAAAGAGTAATGATAGATAATGGATCAGCCTTGAACATTTGCACCCTAAAATTTATAAAACAAGCTGGATATACTGAGGCAGATATGATTAGTGAGGTTATCACCATCAAAGCTTATGACAACTTGGAAAGGACCACAGAAGGGACTATTTTGCTACCAATCAAGGTTGGGCCAGTCATCCAAGAGATAGTTTGCCATGTTGTTGTTCTAAACCTACCATTAACATCCTCCTCGGTCGCCCATGGATTCATGCTATGAAGGTCATTCCATCCACCTACCATCAGTGCATCAAATTTCTGCATCAGGGCACTGAGGTAACCATCCACGTTGATCCAGAACCCTTTGCTTACTGCAATGCGATTGAAGCCTCATATACAAACCATTGCCCTGGAATAGACATCGGCACAGCCATCGCCAGCTCATCCGACACTTGTAATGACGCAGAAACCATCCTCGCCTCCACCCTATCTACTGTAAAGATCAACAACAAAGGCTGTGGAGAATATAGTCTATCAGATGCATTTGTTGTCGGAGCAATCCCACTTGATCCACATACCCATGGACGGCCAACATATCACAAAGCTAAGGAGATTCCACCTCCTCAATACAAATGGTTTGGCCCAACCACCTTTGTATCCTCAAAAATGCCTCTTCATGAGGAGCTCACTCCAGATATCAACAATTGGTTACATAAGGATGCCCCTCCAAGAAATCAAGCACGCCTTGATCACTTCAGCCAGAAGTATCCCCAACAACATAAGCTCATCACTGGAAAATGGAACTATCAAGGAGGTGGACTAGGACCAGAAGAAAGGGGCATGCAATGTCCCATCGAAGCACATAATTGGGAAACTAAGTCAGGTCTTGGCTTTGGCATACCCACAACTGGGGGCACCAACGAGAACGGTCACGCTTTTTCGAACATTCACCGCGACCTTGTCGAAATTGAAGACATTCTCGAGGAAGTTGAAAAGAGAGCCTACGACGATATCCCAGACCAAATATTCCTAGGAGACTCTGTTCTCCGAGAACTATCCATCCATCTCATTGACCTACCACTCGCTCATCCACAACTCATAGATTGGGACCAACCAAGTGTCATACATATTGATGAGTTTGCATCAGAGGAAGCACTTCTAAGATTCATGGGAGCCAAAACTCCTCATCAGAAGAAAAAGCCAGATTTTGCCTACATCTACAAGCTAGATCCCAAGGGGTATTTTGGAGAAAATCCCCAACCTAGTTTCGATACACCCAAAACTGGAACTAAGGTAAATCTAGGTCTAGCTAAGGCAGCAAAGAGAACCCCTCAGCAAGAAAATCCAGAGCCACAAGCAGAACATGAGGATTTAGTATTGCCTCCTCAAGATAATCGACCAGAGGTGTCTTCTATTCTAATAGAGGATACTAGAGAAGTCAACATTGGTTCTTCAGAGATCCCTAGAATTGTTCACATTGCTGCATCCCTATCACAAGACCAAGCTGACCTCCTCTTTGAGGTTTTACGAGAGAACATTGGCCGATTTGCATGGTCATATCAGGACATGCCAGGACTTGATCCAAAGCTTGTAGTTCATCATCTTGTAGTCGATCCAAAGATCAAGCCCGTCAGACAAAAGCTTAGAAAAATGCACCCCAAGGTGGCATTACTAGTCAAAGCTGAACTAGAAAGAATGTTAGCTGCTAAGGTTATCCGACCTATCGACTACTCAGAATGGATCTCCAACATAGTCCCTGTCACTAAGCCTTTCAGTGACATCAGAATCTGCACTGATTTTAGAGATCTTAACAAAGCTTGTCCAAAGGATGATTTTCCCTTGCCCAACATAGATATGATTGTAGATCTTATAGCTGGACATGAAATTTTGTCCCTTATGGATGGATTTTTCGGGTATAATCAGATCAAGATTGCAGAAGAGGACCAGCATAAGACAACATTCACTACCCCTTGGGGGACCTTTTGCTACACCATGATTCCTTTTGGCCTAAAGAATGCTAGGGCTACCTATCAAAGAGCTATGACAGCCATTTTCCATGATCTTATCCATAGCATTTTGGAGGATTATGTGGACGATATCCTACTCAAATTTCACACCTTCATGGATCATCTTGCTGACCTAGAGAAAGTCTTTGATAGGTTGGCCCAATATCATCTCATGCTAAATCCCAAGAAGTGTGTCTTTGGGGTCACATCTGGCAAGCTTCTAGGCTTCATAGTTTCTGAACGAGGTATAGAGATCGACCCCAAAAAGGTCAAGGCTATCTTAGACATGCCTCCTCCCCAGACACTGCGACAGCTTCGCTCTCTTCAGGGAAAACTTCAATCTATCCGGCACTTCATCTCCCAACTTGCAGATAAGTGTACACCATTTTCACACTTGCTAAAGAAGAATGAGAACTTCAAGTGGGATCTTTTATGTCAGCGCAGCTTTGATCAGCTCAAGCAGTATCTCACCAATCCCCCTATCTTGGTTCCACCAGTTCCTGGTCGTCCCTTGATCTTGTATATATCAGCAACACCTACTGCTCTAGGGGCACTTCTAGCACAACATGATGATTATAGCAGAGAGAGAGCCATCTACTATATCAGTAGAACCCTAGTTGGTTATGAACTCAATTACACTCCTATGGAAAAAGCTTGTTTGGCAGTTTTTTTCTCAACTCAAAAGCTTCGCCACAACATGCTAAGTCATACCATCCAACTAGTCTCTAAGATTTATCCTCTCAAGTATATGCTCTCTAGAACAGCACTCACAGGTCAGCTAGCAAAATGGGTTATGCTACTAAGTGAGTTTGACATCCAGTATGTGGATAGAAAGGCAATCAAAGGGCAAGCTATAGCAGATCACCTAGCTGATGCACCTCTAGTAGATGCATATCCTTTGCTCACCAAATTCCCAGATGAGCATATCTGCCTAATTGAAGAACAACCCCCATGGAAGCTTTATTTTGATGGCTCATTCACCTCTCATCGATCAGGGGTAGGAATATTATTAGTTACACCTCAAGGAGATTACATTCCAAAATCCTTCAAGCTACAATTCCCTAGCACCAACAATATAGCAAAATATGAAGCTCTTGTAGCAGGATTAAAGATAGCTGCAGAATGGAATATCACTGAGTTACAAGTCTTTGGTGATTCCCAGCTCATCATCAAACAAGTCTTAAATGAATATCAAACCAAAGATGAAAAGCTATTACCCTACAAAGAGCTACTTGATCAGTTGATCCAACATTTTACAAAGCTTCAGTTTACATAAGTGCCTCGAATGCAAAACAAGGCAGCAGATGCCATGGCCACTATCAGCTCGCTCTTGGAAATTCCCCAAGAAGCTACGCGGTATGAGTTTTTATTTGAGCAGCTCCTCACACCTGCTTACGCGAATGAGGATTCAAACCATGTTTGTATCTTGGTTGGTCCCCAATCCCCTTGGTACCATGAAATTCACGCTTACCTTAACGATGGTATCATATCCCCTCACCTCACACGTACCCAACGCCAGAACCTCATCCAAAAATCATCCCGCTATGTTATCATAGCCAATACCCTATATCGTCGGGGTTATCACGATACTCTCTCTCGATGTTTAGATGAAAATGAGGCCGTGATGGCATTAAAAGAAGTACATTCTGGACTTTGCGGTGCCCACACGAGTGGTATTGTCCTAGCACGACAAATCCTTAGAGCAGGCTACTATTGGCCTACCATTGAAGAAGACTCTTGTGACTTTGTCAGAAAGTGTCTCCCATGTCAGTAGCATGCAAATCTTGTGCACGCTCCAGCACAGGATCTACAGCCTATTGCACCACCTTGGCCTTTTTCTTGTTGGGGCCTTGATCTAGTTGGAACTATCACACCTCTCATCTGATGGACATAAATGGATAATAACAGCTACAGACTATTTCACTAAGTGGGTGGAAGCAGTCCCCCTAGTCTCAGCTACAGGAGTTCAAGTCTCCAAGTTCATCTTGTACCACATTGTTTGCTGCTTCAGCATCCCATCCACCATCTTCACTGACCACGGAGGTAACTTTGAAAATCTCAACATGGAAGAATTATGCACTTCCCTCCGCATCCATCACCGCTTTTCTAGCCCATATTTCCCACAAGGTAACGGCTAGGTAGAGGCAACTAATAAAACCCTCCTCAAAATCCTAAAGAAAGTTGTCAATGATTCCGGCCATGATTGGCACCTTCAAATAAATCCGGCTCTATGGGCCTATCGAACTTCCTTCCGTACATCCACAGGCACAACTCCATACTCCCTAGTCTATGGTGTCGAAGCGATATTACCTATAGAAGTTGAACTTCCCTCACTACGCATATCTTTGTGAGGGCAAATCTCAGATGAAGAATACAGAGTAGCTCGACTCACCCAACTAGATCTCGTAGATGAGAAGAGACAACAAGCCTATGACCATCTCACAGTCTATCAAACTCATCTCAAAAGTAATTTCAACAAGAAGGTGCTCCCACGACGCTTTCAGCCAGGTGACATGGTCCTCAAAGAAAATATGAAAGTCCAAGCAGATCGAGAAAAGAAAGGCAAGTTTGAACCTACATGGCTTGGTCCCTATGTGGTTACTGCCTCCTTTGGCTCCGAAGCCTATCAATTATCTACACCAGAAGGAGAACTCTTGAATGATCCCACTAACATCATTCATCTCAAGAAGTTCTATGCTTGAAGATCCTTGGTATACCCAGCTTTTGAAAAAATACAAAAAAAAAATAGTAAAGAGAAATAAGCGTCCAATGGTGAAAACTTGGCAATTCAAGCGCCTTGGATAGGTACCTTGGTAAAAACTTGGTAATTCAGGCGCCTTGTGTGCTAAAGACTAATCCATTATCTATCACTATCCTATCCCTCATCCATCCACCCACCATCCCATAAAACACCTGCTTGTTCCCTGGGTGTTCCAATCAAATATCAAAAATCTGATGGAGCTTGTCAATACCTCCTGTACAGCTTGTAAATCTTGTACCAAAGCTTGTATTATACCTTGTAAATCTTGTACCAAAGCTTGTATTATACCTTGTAAATCTTGTACCAAAGCTTGTATTATACCTTGTAAATCTTGTACCATACCTTGTATATATTTGAATCTTGTCCAAAGCTTGTACCATATTCCAGCTTGTAAATAATCTTGTATCCTAGCCTGTATCCTATCACATGCACACATAGAATCCCATTTTCCTTAAGCTTTTCACAAACCATCTAACTATCCACCTATCAATTGTTATAGACATCCCATCCTTCACAAACATTTCCATCTCACAAAAAAGCAAAACATGAACAAACTTGTACATTTGTAACATATCTTAGTTTGTCAGCTTGTACATCCTCTTTAGCTTAGTATCATTGTATCTATTCGGCTTTCATGTTAGTTCATCCTTGGTCAACATCTTGCACACATCGCACACCTTGGTTAGATATTCCAATGCATCCTTTAGCTAGATCTCCTGTCACCAAAGTGTTATCCTTCTTAGTTCAGCTTGCCAGACGCATCACTCATCCAGATCCATCAGCTTAGGTGCTCTCTGATAGATCCTTGCAGGATATAGCTTTCCTCATGTCTGATCTTGGTCCGTTAGTACCTCGTCCTACCCATCTCGTTGGCAAACAGTTCTCTTTTGGATTTTCACTTTCTTTGGATTTGGGATCTTCCCTTTTGGGTCTTAAAATATCTTTTCCAAGCAATCTCCTTGTTCCCTCCTCAAGGTTACCATGATCTTCCATATCATGGTATGCTGCGAATGGGGCAATTAGAGCGTAAGGTCTTGATTAGGTCTTTTGCTTGTTTTCTTTTTCTGCTTGTGGGTTACCTAGTGTCGTTTCCATGCTGCTTCCTCTGGGATTCATGTGTGATACTGAGGCAATCCTTGCGTGTTTGTTTCGAGTCATTTCGTCAGTCCTCTGGACGGTTGGTGAAAAGGCCTTGATGTTCTTGGTAACCTTGGCAATTAACCAACAGTCCTATAGAAAATCTAGTGCTCAACTACATGGTGGTACTTCTCTTTGAAGTATCCCCCCGCTCAAAAAGCTTCAATGGATTCCCTTTATCTCCATTATCCCCCATCCATATCCTACATCTGTCGCTCCTACCCTAGCTTATGCATCAGTATCTCTTTGAATCACTCCTCACGATTAGCTTTAGGGATCCACAATCCTAGTCTTAGGGATCCACCAATCCAAAGCAATCCACCAAGCCTCATCTTTCGAGATCCACAATCCTATTCCTAGGGATCTCCGAAACCCATCTTCCGCCAATCTGACTCTTTGAAATCCTATTGCATCAGCTTTATAATCCCCTCATCCATCTCCCTATCCTGGATTCCTTTTATAGCGCTCAGCTCCTCCATCCTCCTCCCCCCAATCCTGGAAAGTCTTAAGCTTGCTTTACTGTTGTGCCCTTGATTTCCCTTCATCATTCTCCCATAGTGAGAGTTTGAGCTCATTCAGCTCCTTCTCTTTGCCAACATGTGTCTTAGCTCATCTCAATTTCTTATACTTTTCAAGAAGTTGTTGAGCCTCATTTCTCTCCCCGCCACCTTCTTGAGGGGGCATCATCTAAGTCTAGTCTCTCCTCTTCTTATCCGAGACTGGGGCAACCTTGTTGCTAAAACATCTTCTTCGTGTCATCTTCATTCGAACTTCTTTGAAATAGTGTTGTCTCAACACTATGTCAAAGAGGGGCAAAATGTAGACACCTAAATTTGATTACACTATTTTAGTAATCCTATTTAATTATCTAAAAAGGCATTATTAATTAAATTTCTATTTAATTAATGCTTTGTCATCCCCTAGTTGATTAATTTAATTAATCATCTATAGTCCTAATTGATAAATTAAATAATCTATTATTTATCAATTAAATCCTTTTCTCCTATCTAATTCCAAAAATCCCCATTTATTAAATAAATCTATTTGATAAATGAAATCCTCAAATTCAAAAACCCCTAACCTATCTCTAAACCTCCATTTAGCCTAATCCACCCCATCCACCCATACTAACCAAGCTTAGCCACTAACTCACCCACCTTCATTAATGCCATCCACTTGCACATCTCTAACATCCCTAATCTAATCCTAAACCCAAGCCTAATCCACCCTCTAATGTTGTCACATTCCTTAAACAAGTTTAAGACTTTCCTAATCCAAACCAAAGTATCCCCTCAAAAAACCCAACCACTAAGTCATGAGTGCTCTTACAAAACATAAAAGACTCTTACAAGCCCACTCATGACTCTTACACCCATCTTCCACACTCTTCCCTCTTCCACACTCATTCCTCTTACATCCCTCTTACATACTCAACCCCACTCATCATGCCTTTAACCAACCCTTTACCCTACCCTCTCACACTCATCCTCCTTGTGACAAGTGTCACCTCCCCATTGGTGCTAAACAAGCACAATCCATGTGCTCCCCTTTGAGTGCATCTTAGCCCTCCTTAAGCCTTCATCCATCCTTGCATCTAATCCCTCCATCTCTCTACCCCTTAGCCTATAAATTGAATCCCATCCCAAGCCATTTCATCAACAATCTTTGAGCTAAAGTTACCATGCTATTTTGAGAACCAAAGCCATCAATATTACCCTTATAATGCCAAATTGAGAGCTCACAAAGCTACCAATTTTCCATTACCCATCTCCATTGAAGAAGCTTTTGAGCATCTTGAGCATACATCCACAGCAAAAGGACACATCTACAGAATCAAGAAAGCATGGAGTGTTTTCTCTTGTGAGGTTTGCACTTCTTGTTTTCTTTCTTTTTCTAAGCATATATGTAAATTTAGTTTTTGGTTTGTGAATGTTTACTTTATTTGTTAATGTTCTTTGCATACTAATTCTTGTTCTACACTTGAATCTATAAGAAAATTGTCTTACCAGCAAATAGCAAGTTTGACATTAGTGACAAAACAATGATTGAAATATGTAATCAATTTTTTTCATAAATTGATCTTTTCAATCAGATTTCAACACATATATCACTACACATGTGGCTCAATATGCAAGAAAATATGAAATCAAAAAATCGAAATGGAGTCTAGTTCAATTAGAGGAAACCCAATATGGGTAAATTGTAAACTTAGAAATTAAACCGTCGTCGACAAACTCAATGTTGCTTCAAGAAAAGTCCTAATGAATGATGAAGATTCAATTATCCTAATAGAAATAAAATTTAGACGTTGAACCCCTTTTGAAGAGATGAAATTGAAGGAAAAAAAATCTTCAAAAGGGGCTTTAATAAACCACCCAAATTATAAGACTCATAATAGATAAAATGAAAGGGATAAAGAGTTCTACCAAAAATCAACTGTGTCTACAAAGAAAGACAAGAGCAAACCCTCAATGGGTTAAACACTGTAGAAAATATAGGAATTCTCCAAGATGAGAGGATTTGACTCTTAATCACACAACTTATAGGAGGGGGCTATGTTATCTAAAGAACTTGAGGATTCAAATGTGAATTAATTTTTAGATTGTTGGCCTCCACAAATTTTTTCAATAGTGTCATATTAGTTCATTGTGTTCCATGCTTACTCTCTTGTATATTTTGGTGAGGGGACAATACTTAATCAAAAATCTACATAAATATTAGGGTCTTCAAGCTACTATATTCACAAGCTACTAAAAGGAAGTGCATGCAAACCATTTTGCACAATGCCACCTAGCCACAAACCAACATGTATGCAATGAAAAAAAGTCAACAAGTTCACTAAAAAACTTGAAATCACCCACCCACATTTTCTATTAAATATTTTAATAAAGAAAAACAAAAGACTACTAGAAAAAATGTTGACAAACCATGGGAAACAAATCAAAAACTTGAAATTCAATATAGTAGATAAATTCACTCGAACCATGGCTTACGGAGATGTGACATGATTATCGATGAATAATTTAATGTTAGAAGTGTTATAAAAAAATATTGGTCTCATGCCTTGACACTAAGGAGTAACAACTATATTAAAGAAGTGAGCAATGTTATTCAAATAGTAACTACAAGAATCTTACCAAGCTTATCCACAAGCTCTTATGGGTTAAGTGAGATGATAAGTAGGGCTTCATAACTATCTTTTCACTTCACCTCATTAAACATTAAAAATTGGTGTCTAGGAATCACTGAGCCACGAACCTATGAGATCTCTTTTGTCTCTAAGGTTGGGGTCCTATGGAGGGGGGGATTCCTTAAAAATAGAGTGCATTGTTGTTGAGATATTTTAGGAATATTTTAAGATGAATGGTCCAATGAAGTTTTTAGTTTATTTTAGCATTAAATTTTTTCTCATCACTACCTACAAATGAGTCAACATGGAAATGTTCCATCTTGTAGAAATTCTAGTTGAGAACCTATCTATATTTTCTCTCTTGTACTTAATGTGAAGACTTATTATTTTTAGTTGAGAGAACTCTCCAAACGTGGTTGTTATGAAATAAAGTGTTGTAACTCATCCAACTAGGAATGCCCAGTTATTTAGGAGTTAGTTAAAGTTTGTAATTTTATAAATAAGTTGTTGAGACTTCTTTTAGATGTTAGAATAGAGTGAGAATAAGATAGAAGTCAATTGTAGTCTGTCTTTTTAGTAACAAGGTTGTAAGTTTCAAAGTTTATCATGTATCACCATATATTTGGCTACAAATAAAATAGACATGTTTAAATTTAAGTAGCTTGAATATAAAGTTTGTATTTTGTAATGCCCCACTAAGGAACCCAAAAATATAAATTAACCTAAAGTTTCACTAAGTTTGCCAAACATTTTTTTAAATAATAAACAACATCAGATATAATATAGTGAAAGGAATAATCACATACATACGCAATCCATTAAAACAAATTGCATCTCTTAAGGGTCCCATGACATTGAATCACATTTAAGTTTAATTAATGGTAAATCCAATACATACAAATCCACATCAAAGAATAACTACAAGTATGAATCCATTTAAATAATATAAAATTATATTGAATGCCACTTGGTAACAATCAGAATGCATAATCATCCATTGTACAAGTCACAGGGTATGAAAAGTTCAAAGAAAATACATCATAAAATAAATTACATCATCTCGGAAGATCTCTAAAATCAAATACAATGTAATAGAGTATAACCATCCATCATAATACACAAGATTAAAAAGAAAGGAAATACAACATAAGGAACTTGAACAACAACATCAAACTGCCAAATCTCAAGTGTATAAGTAAAATGCACTACCACCTGACCTTGTAAAACCTAAATGGTCCACTCCCACCGTGTTGAGGAGATAGTCTCAAGTTCCAAACAGGATAATAATTCTAAAAGTCATAACCAACATCTAGGTCAAGGAAAATTTGAAAGCAATCTATCTCAAAGGTACCAAGACACAAATGACATCTAAACCCAAAGGAAACAATGACACGTAGGAAATCTACTATGTAAGTGGGCAAGTGTCATCACATGAGCCAAATCTAAGGTTACCCTAGCAGCCTCTCTAGACTTTGGCCCCCTAGTTTCTCTATGCGGCACTAGTATCCTTTCTTACAGATAAGGCATACTAATGAAGAAAGCTCGCAACCAAGCATCCTCTCTACTTGCATCCTAGCCTATACTAGCACTTGAAGCATTGGTAAGGAAAAACAATGACTCTTATTAATTTATTTTACTCTCATTTAATGATTATTAAAATAACCTACAATGGGTTACCTAGGCAACCTATTTAGGGCTACGGCCTCCATTGTAAGCCACTATCCACCAAGAGATAAAGATAACCTACCCTAAGCTTAGTAAAAAGAAGAAGGTTTCATACGATTATAAAATACACATCAGTTCTTAAACAAGAAATTGGAAAGCACTAAAATATCATAGATTTCACCAATACAATCATCCTAAAAGGATTGATCCAAAATCAAGTACACATAACAAAACCATGACATCACCAAAATAATAACTCCCAACCTCTCGTAGACATCCCAAAACTGGTCAACACTCTAAGTCAACCCCAAACCCAACAAAAAAGAAATCATACAACTAGCAGTCTAGCTTCATAGATTTTGTTTGGTTTGAAAACATGCAATTTTGATTTAATAGTAGGGTTCAAGTTTACATTTATCATTTAACATTCTAACCCTAGAATTTCATCATGTTCATTTAGATACATCAACATTAGGTTCAAAATAAACAATTTAATTAAACTTGATTGATTTAACACTAAAACCCCCATTTTCCAAAACTCAAAATTTATTTAACTAAACATGTGTTTGAATAAATGTGTGTGTGTGTGTGTGTGTGTGTGTGTGTGTGTGTTTGTTTGTTTAAGATTAATTAATTGTTATTTAATTATTAAAATAATATAAATTTCATATTACTTGAAACTTTAAAACTAATTTAATTTATTATAAAAAAAAACCTTTAATAAAAACATTTATTAAATTTCCAAATTTAATAATTTAAAAATACTATATAAAAAACTATTTTAAAGAAACATGATTTAAAAATGCATTTAGGGCCCACCAGCCTATTGGCTTATTGTTGTAGAAATGCCATTGTTGTTGTAGTAGTACCATACTACCTTACAAGAGTACCTGTTGCTACGGAAGCAACAACAGTTTTTGTCCAACCCTTTCATAACCATGGATGGGTGGGGGTTGTTGGAATCTGATTGAAAAGATCATTATTGAAGAAAAGAGATTGTTTGCAAAGAGGGAGATTGTTCATCAATAATATTTTCAATCATTGTTTTGTCACTGATGTCAAACCTGCTATTTGTTGGAATGACAATTGCTTATAAGATCCAAGTACTGTCACTTAGTTGATTGATGAAGAGGATTTAATCATATAAGATGTAACAAAAGCACCTAAGGGAAAGGTTGAGTTATGGTTTTGTAATGAAGTACAAGGATCAGTTAAGACAATTATAAAATGATGAATTGATAGTATACTTGAAGATATAGATGTTGGCTACACTTAGAAACTCTAGAAGAATAAGTTGTAACAAAGTTATTTGCAAAGCTTGACTAAGTTCATTAGTGGATGTTGAGCAAGATAGTTCATGCCAAGCAGATTTTTAGTTAGTGTTGAGAAAATGTTAAATCTAGTATGTGTTGAGTGAAACAGAAGGAGCCAAGCAAGTTCAGGTGCTGAGTAAGTAATAGGTGCCAAGCATAATAAAAACTTAGTTGATGCTGAGTGATTCCACAATAGGTGCCAAGAATTAGTAAAACACAATAGGTGTCGAGTAACACAGAATGTGTTGAGCATCAAAATTTCAATAGTGTCGAGCTATTGCATTAATTGAAAAGTCAAAGATTCACTAGATCTGAGCCAACAAAGTTTGTTACCTTAAATTTTGTGAACCAGATAGAGGATAAGGATAATGAGTTGGTGGCACAAAATTTTAGATGAATCATTTTTGGGTGAATTCAGGAGGTTTCTTCATGATGTTTCTAGAAGAAACAAGATAAGGGGTAGATTCATTGAATCCTACCTAATCCATTCGACCTAAAAGAACAAGCGAGAATATTTGAGTGGGAAAAGTATTCTAGACTTCTATTGAGTTATAGGTAAAGAAGCAAGAGTTGCTAAGTTGCCAAGTTGTTGAAATGGTTGGTAGGATGTCAAGGTGAAGGCATTGAGAGGAAGGAATAGAGCACAGAGACTCAGCTTTGATAGGTGACCACAAAAGAGATTGCACTAGTGATGAAGCTTGAAAGGAGGTCAAGCTATCAGAGCTACAGAGACTGAAAGCCAAGAAAATTTGAGAGTTGAACTAAGATCTGAAATCTATAAGTTAAGTTGTGAATTGTATTAGATCAAAAGCCCTTATTGTTACTCTCTAACAATTCTATCAATTAGGGTAAAAATCCTATGGACTTAGGTTGGTTTAATAGCCATTTGTAAATCCTTTAATAGGGTGGCATTCCAAGTGAATGTTCTAAAGTCCTCTAACCAGGCCCACTTCTAACATGGTGGTTGAAATCCTTTAACCAGGTCACATTTAATAGTGTTTTGTAGCCTTTAACAGGGTAGACCTTTCATAGAGCATCACTTCAGAAGAGTGAGAATTGAGTAGCATGTTACTAGTGGGTTTTCCCAAATTGAGTTTCCACCTAAATCATTGTGTTATGTGTTGATTTTTCATGTGTTATTCTTGCATGTTGATTTTACAGTAACTTGCTAAGTAGGAAATTTTAAGCATGGAAGAATGATAAGTTAAATGAGATCACTCTATTTAGTGAAAAAGCTTTATTAAGACATTTGGACCTTGAATAACTAATTCACCCCCCCCACCTCTCAGTTATTTTAAAACATTTCTAACAATTGGTATCAAAGTCATCTATTGATTTAGTTTAAAGGTACTAGAAGCAAGAAGATCAAGATGTCCAAGAGAGAAGTTTCCAAGCTCAACAGAGATAATTTCACTACATGGAAAAGGTTAATGAAGTTCCACCTTGGATCAATAAGTGACCATGCAAAAACCTCAATTGAAGTAGAACATGTTGATCCAGCTGTACCCACTATAGAAAATATGAAGAAAAAGAAGGAGCATAATCAGGCAATGTTGGAGATTGTCTCTACCCTCAACTATGCTGAATTTGATGACATCAGGGGATGTGACTCTGCATTCAAAATGTGTTGGTGTA
Source organism: Cupressus sempervirens (assembly GCA_028749045.1). Taxonomy (NCBI): domain Eukaryota; kingdom Viridiplantae; phylum Streptophyta; class Pinopsida; order Cupressales; family Cupressaceae; genus Cupressus; species Cupressus sempervirens. The sequence goes on along the minus strand of CM053792.1, from coordinate 169,150,157 downwards.
AATAAGTATTTACTTATTACACTTACTTAATTTTTACTTAGGTTAATGCATTATTTAATTATTTTTCATTATTTTATTATTATTTTAGGTGAGAAACTTAGGAGTTTGTGTACTCTCATTGAGTTATGCAACTCTAATTATGCACATGGTGTCTACAACATAGGAGTTTGCATCATTCATTGAGTTGTCATGATGACAACACAGTTATCCGCACTCCTCATTTAGCACATGTTGTCTACACCACTGATTTGTGTGCTACACCATTGTAGGCTTATCCTCACATCATCGCACTTAATCCCATGCTCAATGGAGGATAATCCATATCTGGTGGACATGTGCCTGGTTGTATGACCTATCATGATGCTAACTTCTATGCATTCTAGAAGCTCTCTTGAGGCCTTTATATTCAGGCACTCCTAGTGTACTCTCAACCAGTTATTGAATGAATATCGTCATTCTGATCATACTCTATCTATTTTGGTCTGCTGTGTGCTTGTGTTGAGCTCTTTAGTTCTTGGGTTAATTCTGGCCTAAGCCAAATTCTTACATGGTATTAGAGCCAAGGAGGATTCTCATCACGTAGCCATTCAAGACCGTTCGTGCTTTTGCACTTCGACATGCATCCGAAGGATTCGTAGAAATTGGGAGCATCTAGAGCCAGATCTGACCTCACCGTTGCATCCAGAGTGTCGATTCGATGAAGATCGACTATAAATTTTCCTATATTACGTGAAAGTTGATCAGGAGGCAAAAATATTTTGCAAATCGGAACTCGAAGGCCCTAATTTGTAGTTCGGACAGATAGAAAAACTTTTTTGGCCAAACCGAGCAGTGACACCCCGAATTGGCATTGTTATTTTTGGTGGAATTATTTCATTTTCGCAAGGTATTATCATTAATTCTGAGGACCCTTGCTAAATTCGACAGACAACAAATTCTGACCATAGTACAGGATGCTCGTCTAACAATCTGGCTGGACTCATTATCCGATGATAGTGATTCATCCAACACGCAACCCACAAATCTGGGCCCCACTATACCAAAGCCCTCTAACCTCTTTGGTTACAACTCTGCGGGCTCCTATATTTAAATCACCGTAGGCTCAACAGCCCTGCGAATGTGGGATTAAAACCCACGATTAATCAACAAAAAAAAATAGCACCTATGCCTAGTCTCCAGCAACATTTATAACTTCTAGCAATGGAAATTAATCTTGACAATTGACGTCCTCCCGCGCAGGTCCCAGATTTGAACATGTGGATCTCTGTCCCATGCCACGTGGTAGTACAAGTTAGCAGATCTGCCCACTACGCAGACCAGCTGTCAATCCAAATTAGCAATCTGCTCTTGACACATGGCGTCTCTACCACTCCTTATTAGCTATGAGTCATCACCCAGTTAGCATTCACAGACCTGCCACGTCACTAGACACACAAGAAATTTTCATCCAGTTATGTATAGTACAGAAACCTATGCCAGCCACCACATCAGCGGGAGGGCAATTTTTTGCTGATGTCATCATATTCCAAGCCTGAAATTGATGCCTGTCTAGATGTCAAAATAGGCCAAATTATAATTTTTGCAATGGTTGTATGACTGTCAAATTTAATCCCATCCTTTGCTGATGCAACCCCTCACCAAATTGATTTTGGTTTTTGTAGTCCAACTTTAAGAGGTTGTAACTTGCACATCCGAACTCCAATTCAGGTGCATTTTTTTTTTTTAATTGGGTAGAATTTTCTAAATTTTTCAATGGTTCAGCTATTTTCTAGTTTTGGTGCATGGATTGTTCAAAAATTGCATTTTTTGATGATTGTACTGGATAATCCTGCATTTTTCAACTTCAAAAGCTCCATACAGCCACATCTGGAGTTGAAAATAGGTTCCATTTTTTTTGAAAGTGCATTTTTTTTGTTTACTTTCCAGATCTGGCATCAGATTGTAGGGTTGTGTGGACAAAATTTTCACTTTCAGCAATAGGGCCTTTCTTTGCTTTGTAATGCTTCAGAATTGAAGCACATTGTAAAGTTCCAGATTTGTACTCCATTAAGAGGTTGTAACAAGAAAAAATCAAAAGTCCACAAAGGCCAAAATTGGCAAGTGGCCCATTGTAATTGCACTACTAATAAAGTGCCCAAAGAATCTATTTTGGGGGGGTTTCTTGATTTAGTGAAAAGGGGGGGGGGGGGGGGGGGGGGGGGGGTTGTTCTTGGTGTTGTGTTCTATCTTTTCTACACTTTTCTTTCATTTTCTACATTATGGGCAATTTTAAGTTTCCTAAATTAACTCCTCATAACTATGCTTCGTGGTTTATCAAAATGTTGTATCACTTAATGCATATTGGAGTTTCACAATATGTAGATGCTACTCTTCCTAAACCAGCAGGTGATAATATTTTTGCAAGTGATATTTTAAATTGGGTAGCAATGGATAGAAATGCCCTAGGTGATATATGTTTTGGGGTAGATGATAAAATCATGTATCAAATCAAGAAATGTACTACATCCAAGGAAGCTTGGGATACCCTCGAAAGCCTATATGGTAAAGTGTCTGAAGAGGATATTTTCAAAATTGAAGATGAGCTTGTATCCTTAGATCCTAAGTCATATGACTCAATACAGGACTTCATGATCAAGGTGAATGAATTAAGGACAAAGCTTAAAGCTTACTAATTGTGGCAGCTCTATTAAAGATGACAGACTGTTCTATCTCATCCATAACAAGCTGCCATTGAAGTATTCCACATTTGTATCTTCTTTTAACACCTAAAAGATTACCTTAGGGTCTGCCTACAAGAAAGTCACTTTTGATGAATATGCTAAACTATTGGATGATGAAGATAAGAAGTTGAAATCAATGGGGATTCTCAAAACACCTCAATCCAAAGCATTGGTGGCCAACAATGAGGGTTCTCAACATTCAGCTGGACAATCTTCAAGTAGAGGAAAAGGTAAGAAGAAATGGAAGAAGGACAAATCTGAGGATGTAGAAAAGACAACACCACAATCCAATCAACAAGGCAAGTCCTTGAATTCCAACAAGAAAGGGGACAATAATAAGGAGAAGAAAAAATGTGCTTATTGCAAGAAAATAGGTCATGAAGAGCATGAGTGTTATCTCAAAAAGATTGATGAGTTGACCAACATCATGAAGAAACATAATGTTCCATTAGCTAATGCTTATAAGGATAAAGGGTCATCTTCAAATTCTAAGGGCAAAGGGCAAGCATTCATGGCAAATAAAAACTCTTCAAAGGAATGGATATTTGACTCAGGTGCCTCATATCATATGGGTTCTTCAAAGGAGGATTTTTCTTCATTGAATCAATCAAAGGTACCACACATCTTCATGGGGAATGATAGCAAAATGGAATTTGAAGGAAAAGGAAATGGAGAGTTTCAAGAGGTTCTCTATGTTCCAAACCTAAATTTGAATCTCCTATCAATCTACCAAGTCACTCACTTTGGAGATGGACATAGAGTTGAGTTCCTTCCAGACTTAGTAAAAGTACATAGTCTCCAAGATGATTCCTTGGTTGCAGTGGGGAAAGTGAATGATCACAAGAGGTTGTACTCTTTCTCTCATTTTGTGCCCAAGTCTTCTTCAAAGGCCTTGTTAACTCAATCAAATTCAAACATGCAATTATGGCATGAGTGGTATGGTCATCTTGACTACTGCTACCTTTAGCAACTTTGCATATACCACATGGTGAAAGGTCTACCTCAAATCAACTTTTCTAAGGGTAAATGTTCAACAGATTCAATGGATATGCATCCAGAGGGGAAGTTACAAAAAGGGAAGTCTTCTAGAGCAACAGGTGTTCTACAAATGGTTCATATGGTATTAGCAGGTCCTTTTGCATTCAATCAAGGTCGCTATATACTTACCTTTGTTGATGAATTTTCAAGGTTCACTTGGGTCAACTATTTTCTTCATAATAAGAGTGAAGTGTTGGACAAATTTCTAGACTTCAAGACTCATGTAGAACGGAAATCCAGGAAAGCCATCAAAGTTCTCCGAATGGACAATGGACACATGGATGTGAACAGAAGACATAAAGACTTTGGCAAACATGAGGGAATTGATCTTCAAACTCCACCAACATTCAGTTCGCATAAGACAGATGTTGCAGCTTTGAGGATTGAACTCTTAAGTCTATGGCAAGTTGCATGATTCATGCCAAGTCTCTAGATCCATCATTAGAAGTCAAAGCAATCTCCAGTGCCACTCACATTCTTAATCGTTCTCCTCATCCAGGCTTAGACGGAAAAACTCCTTTTGAGGCATGATGAGGTAGAAAACCTATTGTGACACACTTCAGAGTCTTTGGTTGTCCTGCATGGGCAAAGACATCTTCTAGGGGATGCAAGGCATAGTCATCTCGACCTTGTACTTTCATTGGTTACGAAGATAGTGTGAAGGCATATAGACTTCTAGATCCTAAGACACATCAAATATTTGTGGAGAAGGATATACATTTTGAGGAAATTCACCCAGCTTGTCCTCTACTCCTCTCCGCACATCATACAGTGTGGATACTGATAGTGATTTCAGAAATAGTGCTTCAACAGATTCAAACACGTGGGGTTCTATCGACAGTTACAGTGAGTGATTACTACATCAGTTCATTCCACATGCATACATTGCCACAGTGATAGGTTCAGAATAGCAGGGTACATTCAATCTTCTAGATACAGGTTCAGTGACAAATTTGGGGGATAGTATTGATGATCTACCTCTTCTTGATGTAGAATTACCTTCTTTAGTTTTCATGAGGGTTTTAGACTCTCTTTTTCATTCTCTACATGATCAATCATCACAGGTTGAAGTGATTGTGGATACTTATGATCAGCAGTTACAGCAGGGTTCTTCATCAGTTGTAGAGATAGATAGTTCTTTAGGATAGGTTCTTTAGCCAATTGAGCAGGTTTCAGAGACATCACTTATCCATGGGACTCTTTCCACACACAGTGGAAGCATCTCATTTGTACCCTAGGCATTGTTTCTTCCTAAGGGGAGGAACACCATTCTGCAGTCTTGGATTAGCTTCTTCATTGAAGCAATCACTGTTCGGCATTCTTCTTTGGGGGGGGGGGAGCCTTCTTGTCTCTCTTCTTCTTCTCATCATTTTCTTATGTATATACTAGATGTATGTCGTAATGGGGGGGTCTTGATTACTCCATCCATTGATGCATCCCTATTTATCTCTCTTTTTGGGGGAGGGTTTTTCCCATGAAGTTTTCCCTCTTTCCTCGCTTTATGGGAGATTACATATCATTATGTACATGGGTACCTAACATGGCCTAGTGGCCAGGACCCATATTGCATTTCATCCTAGATTTCATAATCTTAAGGGCATTCCCCGAAGTTGCACTTAAGGGGGGCTGTTGGTGTAAATAAGTATTTACTTATTACACTTACTTAAGTTTTACTTAGGTTAATGCATTATTTAATTATTTTGCATTATTTTATTATTATTTTAGGTGAGACACTTAGGAGTTTGTGTACTCTCATTGAGTTATGCAACTCTAATTATGCACATGGTGTCTACAACATAGGAGTTCGCATCATTCACTAAGTTGTCGTGATGACAACATAGTTATCCGCACTCCTCATTTAGCACATGTCGTCTACACCACTGATTTGCATGCTACACCATTGTAGGCTTATCCATACATCATCGCACTTAATCCCGTTCCCAATGGAGGATAATCCATATTTGGTGGACATGTGTCTGGTTGTATGACATATCATGATGCTAACTTCTATGCATTCTAGAAGCTCTCTTGAGGACTTTATATTCAGGCACTCCTAGTGTACTCTCAACCAGTTATTGAATGAATATCATCATTTTGATCATACTCTGTCTATTTTGGTATACTGTGTGCTTGTGTTGAGTTCTTTAGTTCTTGGGTGAATTCTGGCCTAAGCCAAATTCTTACAAAATGTGAAAAGCCTTGACTAATATTTATGGAGGAGATCAAAATTTTGAAAGAGAAAAAAGAGAAAGCCTTAGAGGAAAGTTTGATGACATGAAAATGGAGGAAGGTGAGAACATTGCTCAATATGCCTTTAGAATGAAAGAAGTAGTAAGTGTAATAAGAAGTTTGGGTGGTCATTTAGATGATGACACTATTAATAGAAAATTCCTAAGAACCTTGCTCCCTATTTAGGCTATTAGAGTTTCAGCCATACAAGAATTAAGATGTGTACCAAGAAACCAACTAACACTTGAAGGTATAGTGGGAAGACTCACTGTATTTGAGTTGTCCAACTTTGATAACTATAGACCTGAGAATCTTGAATCTGCTTTAAGGCCAAGCTATTAAGGAAAGATATTGGGGAGGTGAAACCAAAGAAGAAGACAAAGGTAATGTATGCATCCAGTGACAACAGCATAGATGAAGAAGATGTGGAACAATTGGAAGCACTACTAGCTAGAAGATTTCATAGAGGCAAAGGTAAATTCAAAGGTAAGCTACCCATCATATGTTTTAATTGCAATGAAGTAGGACATATTGCTGGAAGATGCACACAGAAAAAGAACTACATAGAAGGCAACAAGAACAAGAACAAAAGAGAAGATGATAGCAAAGATTATAGAGACAAAGGCAAAAAGTACTAAATTTTCAAAGAAGAGGATTCTGATGAAAATGATGATGAGGTAGTCTATGTAGCCATGAAGGATGAGTCAGATGAAGATGAAGCAACAACACCGGCAACCTGTGTGAACAAGAATGACAAGTGGATCATAGATAGTGGATGCTCACATCACATGACAGGAGATAAAAGTAAGTTTATTACCTTTACTTAGTATGATGTAAATAGTGTTAGATTTGGAAATGATTCTCCATGTCCAATCAAAGGAAAAGGTTCTGTTAAACTTACAGAGAAAATTGCATGTGATAATGCATACTATGTTGAAGGATTGAACTACAATCTGTTGAGTGTGTCACAGTTAGACAATGTAGGATGCAAAGTAGAATTTAGAAACAAAACTACCAAAATCTATGATAATAATAGAAATCTGATAGGGAAAGGAGACCAAACTAGGAGTAATTTGTTTTACCTAGATATGGAAGATGCATCCTGTCTTGTAGTTAGAATTGATGATGTGTGGCTATGGCATAAAAGGCTATGTCATGTCAACTTTGATAATCTGATTAGCATCAACAAAATGAAGAAAGTCAGAGGTTTGCCTAAACTAAAGAAGCCTAAAAATACAATGTGCAAATAATTTCAACTAGGGAAGATGACCAAGTCAAGTTTCAAAAGAAAAACCTATACTTCGAAAGAAGTACTAGAGTTAGCGCATATTGATTTATGTGGCCCAATAGAAGTGCAAAGCTACAAAGGAGATAGATATATAATGCTTCTTGTTGATGACTACTCTAGGATGATTACTGCCATGTTCTTAAAGAAAAAATCTGATGTATTCCAAATGTTTAAGTGGTATTTGGCCAAGGTTGAGAAGGAAACAGGAAAGAGTCGGAACTTCCTAAGATCAGACAAAGGAGGAGAGTTTATATCAAAAGAATTTAAGACATTTTGCAATGACAAAGGCATCAGTTCAAAGGAACAAATTGCTAACATCTTCAAAAAAGCATGACCTAAAGATGCATTTGAGTATCTTAAAGGTAAGTTAGGGGTGATACCCCTATCCAAGGTTGTTTAAGCAACAACAAGATTGCCCTACATCAAGCAAGTTGATTGTTGAAATGTTATAAATTGATGTAGAGGATACTTACTTTAGGTTTTTACATGAAGTAATCAAAGTAATGAAATTCCACACAAGTTACAAAGCAAGGTGATAGAGGGAGAAATTGGAGTTCTTGCAAATTCTACACTTGCATGACAAGATGTTGAAATAGTATGTCTTTGGCATTATTGTCAAATAGGGAGAAATAGCATAAACTGATCAAATCTATAGAATTAAATGGACAAAGGGAGAAGTAGCTAAACTGATAAAAAGAAAGAGATGACACCAGAATAGAAAAAATTGATCAATGCATGCAGAGGGAGAAATAATGCACAGAGGGAGAAGTAGCAAGATTAAAGGATAAAAATATAAGAGGGAGAAATAGCAAAACAATAGCAGAAAGGAAGGAGAAAGGAAATAGTAGCTCAGAGGGAGAAAACAATGCAAATAAGAATCAATCAAAGAGAGAGCAGAACAAAAGAGGAGAAGACAATTTATTAGCAAATTTTGAAAGAGGGAGTTACTTACAGAATTTAGGGGGAGTCATAAGCTAGTTTATACTGCTGATAGAATGAACATTTCTTGATAAAGTTTTCTTTTTGGCATTTGATTTACTATTTTAACCTAGTTAGCATTTTGATAACTTGGTTGATCAGTTTGGTTTACCATTGATGTCAAAGATGGAGATTGTTGGAATCTGATTGAAAAGATCATTATTGAAGAAAAGAGATTGTTTGCATAGAGGGAGATTGTTGATAAAGAATGTTTTCAATCATTTTTTTGTCACTAATGTCAAACCTGCTATTTTCTAGAATGATAAATGCTTATAAGATCCAAGTACTATCACTTAGTTGATTGATGAAGAGGATTTAATCAATAATATGTAACAAAAGCACCTAAGGGAAAGGTTGAGTTATGGTTTTGTAATGAAGTACAAGGTTTAGTTAAGACAATGATAAAATGATGAATTGATAGTATACTTGAAGATACAGATGTTGGCTACACTTAGAAACTCTAGAAGAATAAGTTGTAATAAAGTTTTTTGCAAAGCTTGACTAAGTTCATTAGTGGATGCTGAGCAAGCTAGTTCATGCTGAGAAAATTTTTAGTTAATGCTGAGAAAATGTTAAATCTAGTGTGTGTTGAGTGAAACAGAAGGAGCCGACAAAGTTCAGGTGCCGAGTAAGTAATAGGTGTCGAGCATAAGAAAAACTTAGTTGATACTGAGTGAATCCATAGTAGGTGTCGCACATCAGTAAAATATAGTAGGTGTCAAGTAACACAATATGTGTCGAGCATCAAAATTTAAATAGTGCTGAGTTGTTGCATTAATTGAAAAGTCAAAGATTCACCAGATCTGAGCTGACAAAGTTTGTTACATTGAATTTTGTGAACCAGATGGAGGATAAGGATGATGATCTAATGACACATAATTTTAGATAAACCATTTTTGGGCAAATTCAGGAGGATTCTTCATGATGTTTCTAGAAGAAACAAGATAAGGGGTAGATTCATTGAATCCTACCTAATCCATTTAACCTAAAAGAAAGAGCAGGAAGATTCGAGAGGGAAAAGTATTCCAGACTTCTACTTAAGGAGTTATAGGTCAAGAAGCAAGAGTTGTTGAGTTGCCAAGTTGTTGAAGTAGTTGGTAGGATGTCAAGGTGAAGGCATTGAGACAAAGGAATAGAGCACATAGACTCTGCTTCGATAAGTGACCACAGAAGAGATTGCACTAGTACATTGAGCATGGAGACTCAAGGAGACAAAGCTTGAAAGGAGGTCAAGTTGTCAGAGCTACTGAGACTAAAAGCCAGGCAAATTTGAGAGCTAAACCAAGATCTGAAATCTGCAAGTTAAGTTGTGAGTTGTATCAAATCAAAAGCCCTTATTGTTACTCTCTAACAATTGTATTAGTTAGGGTAAAAATCCTATGGACTTAGGTTGCTTTAATAACCATTTGTAAATCCTTTAACAGGGTGGCATTCCAAGTGAATTTTCTAAAGTCCTTTAACCAGACCCACTTTTAACAAGGTGGTTGAAATCCTTTAACCAGGTCACATTTAACAATGTGTTATAGCCTTTAACAGGGTAGGCCTTTCACAGGGCATCACTTTAGAAGAGTGAGAATTGAGTAGCATGTGACTGGTAGTTTTTCCCAAATTGGGTTTCCATTTAAATCACTATGTTATGTGTTGATTCTTCATGTGTTATTCTTGCATGTTGATTTTACAATAACTTGCTAAGTAGGAAAATTTAAGCATGGAAGAATGATAAGTTAAATGAGCTCACTATATTTAGTGAAAAAAATTTATTAGGACATTTGGACCTTGAATAACTGATTCGCCCCCCCCCCAGTTATTCTAAAGCATTTCTAACAAGGGTTTGGTGGCCTCACCCATCAGTTTATATATTAATTAATCAAAAGTCTCGCCAATGATAGTATAATTACCTCAATAGTTTTTAATTACTATGGTAATTATTATTATTATTATTATTATATATATAGACACACACACACACACACACACACACAATAGATGTGGTAGGAAATATACAAGCAATCAATCAAATCTGTATATAACATTCTTGATTTCTTTTCCAAACCCTACTCGTATCAAAATACAGTTCGTATAGAAATTATTATAAAACAAAACAACCTTTATTAAAAATGTTTATTAAATTTAAAAATTTAATAATTTAAAATTACTATATTAAAAAAATATTTTAAAAACATGATTTAAAAATGCTTTTAGGGCCCACTAGCTTGTTGGCTCGCTACTACGGTAGTACTGCTACTGTAGCAGCACTAGCGTACTGACTTACAGTAGTACCTGTTGCTACGACAACAACAATAGTTATCTTGTAGCCCTTTCATAACCATGGGTGGGTTGAGGTTTGGTAGCCCTGCCCACTATTATGTGTGTGTGTGTGTGTATTTAAATTTTTATTTTTTTTATAAAAACAATTAACAAAAAATCTCGTCAATCCTATTTCATTTATATGATAGTATAATTACCTCAGTAATTTTTAATTACTATGGTAATATATATGTATATACATATATATATGTATATATGTATATACATATATATATATATGTATATACATACATACATATATATATATATATATATATATATATATATATATGTATATACATACATACATATATATATATATGTATATACATATATATATATGTATGTATGTATATACATATATACATATATATGTATGTATGTATATACATATATATATATGTATATACATACATACATATATATATATGTATATACATATATATATATATATGTATATACATACATACATATATATATGTATATACATATATATATGTATATACATATATACATATATATGTATATACATATATATACATATATATGTATATACATATATATATGTATGTATGTTTATACATATATATATATATATGTATATACATATATACATATGTATATATGTATATACATATATATGTGTATATACATATATATGTATAAATGTATATACATATATATATATATATGTATATACAATATATATGTATATACATTTATATATATATGTATATATACATATATATATGTATATACATTTATATATATATGTATATACATATATATATATACATATATATGTATATACATATATATATATACACAATAGATCTAGTGGGAAAAATACGAGCAATCAATCAAATCTGTATATAACATTCTTGATTTCTTTTCTAAATTCCACCTGTATCAAAATATAATTCTCTTAAAAATTTACAAAACGAGGGTTTCTAATTCTCAATTCATATATATAGATGATTTTGAAACGAAGAACAATGAAATTCGCAACAAGGGTTGCAACCCAATTGAAATTTTGAAAATAGATCCACAATAAACACTAAGAAGATAGAGAAATCAAAGAATGAAAACTACTATGCAAAACCCATAAGATCCTACTTGGATCTGATGCTAAAACAATGAACACATAGAGTTCGCAAGCAATTCCCCTTCTTCTGAAAACCCTCTTCTCGGAAATTGGTTCCTCCAAATCTTAGTATGAATTAATGAGCTCTAATTTCTTAATAAAGAACTTTCCCCAAATTAGGGCTTCGATTTTGCAATCACACGAAACATTTTTCTTAATTATTTTGTTATATTTTAATTTTCTTGTGCAAACTTCGACTATTTAATTAAAATAACTTTATTAAATCAATTCCTTTCTCTCTTTTATTAATTCATGAGACATTTTTAATAAAATATTTATTAACCTAACTAATAATAATATTTAGAGTTTATTATAAGAATGAAACTCCTAAATATATTACTATTAAATTAAATAAATATGCTTACGCCAAAACTAGAACTTTAACTATAGCTTTAAATTTAATTTTTTTATTTAATTAATTTCTTAATTAATTAAATATTAAATTTTCTTTACAATTTTTTTATTAAATTATCTTTTAATTTGATTTAATTATAACTAAAAATCACAACAAACCCACAAGACTGAATACAAAAAACCCATTATAAAGTACAGAATACTAGATCACACTGAAGGGTCAAAATCATGAATTTACATCACTTGAAAAATTTTGAAGGGTAAGAAACTCATATACTTGTCTTACTTTCTAGGACAATTGGCTTAAGGTTAAGATTTGGACTCAACAATTATCTCCCCTCTTTTACCATTGAGATATTGCGATAGGGCATGCTCATCCTGGCAATTTAGGGAAGTCGATGCATAGTACCTGCAATTTGCATTAAATCCATGCATGTACATACTTATATATTCTAAACTAAATAGGCAAGGGCAGGGAGTGGTTCTTCGTGTACAACCCGACTAGCAGGTGACTACAACTCCCTCCCTCAACCATATCAGAATCATTATACATAAAGTAAAACATATAGGTACACCATACACATGCAAGTATGGGGTAAGTATCTATATAAACTGCATATAAACGATCCATCTAACTATCATTATGAAATCACTAAAATCATTATATACAATCAGCATCATCGAAGAATAATCATGCATACATGAAATGACTAGTGCCAAAGTAACTCATCATATAATCAACTGAGTATGAAATAATATCCAACAATCTGGAAATCAAATATCACTAATCATCAAACATAACCATAAAACTGGCCTAAAAAAATTCAGCAATATAATATGAAAATTAAACTAGGGGTAGGCACTACATCCACCCCCTAGACTTAGGCTTACTCCTGGAGGCCTATAAACAAATAGGGGTATAAATCCCATAAACCATTTGCATCCTCCCAAGTAGCTAATGACTTATCAATAGGGTCCCATCAGACCCTTACCTACTCTATGGTTCAACCCCTGAGGGTCAAATCCCACTGTTGTCGAATGCAAACTAGCTACAAAGCCAATTGCTCGTCCTCCACCTATAACGCATTCCAATAAAAAATATGTATCACATTAGGAATATATTTTCTAAGAACAGAAACATGGAAAACATCATGAACAAGAGCTAGGTTGGGTGGCAATGCAAGATGGTAGGCAATTGGACCTATCCACTCAAGAATCTCAAACAATCTCACAAAATGAGGCACTAGCTTCGAACCCTTTCCATAACAAATCAGACTCTTCTAAGGATGCACTCTTTATTAGAGTAATAAGATATTGCCTTATTAATTAAATCATATTGATTTAATTATTAATTCACGTATTATCTCTAGTTTACTTAAGCTAAACTTTAGGCATATAATAATTAATTATTTTATTAATTATTATCATGCAACCTAGCTTTTACCCTATTAGGGTTTTGATCTCCTTTTATAAGGATTGATCTCTTTGTAATTTTATAATAGCAATCTTTCTTTTTTCTCATCAAAAATGTCTCATCTATGGATCTGGCAATTCCCACCTCCATAGCATTTTGCTTCTCTTTATGTGATAGGTGATTCTTGGGAGTTGTGGTATTGATCTTTCATCAACTTCAACATGGTATCAAAGCTCCAGATCTTCATGCCCCTATTCAGTTTATGAGAGATTTTTCCTGGCTTTTAGATTTTTTTTTTTTTTTTAATTTTACAGGGTTTCAATTTTTAGAGTTATTTTGTATTGGATCTGGGGAGGTCTTTTTTTTTTTTTTTTCTTTTTTCTGCATTTTGAGTCCAAAAGCACCTCACTATTGGATTTATAGCACCCAAAAACCCCTATTTCCATACAAAATTTGTCCAATTTGGACACAGTTAAAATTTGGGGCAAAAAATTAATCCTAGATTTGCGCATGCTTCACAAGCCACAGGTGTGACATCAAAAATTTTGGAGCTAAAATTTGGCAGCCTTCAAACCGTCTCTTCTTTGATTTGTTTTGTCCTACAAAGCTTTCTATGGTTTTTTGGTCATATCTTTGTCATATGGTGGTATTTTTTGATGAATCTTATATCGTCAAAAAGCTCTTTCTAAGCCCATCATGATGGTTTAGGTTATTTGGAGTTTTGATACAATTTGGTTTCTTGTTTATGCAGTCAAAGCCAAAAGTTATATTTTGCACTCCAAGAGACATATCTTGAGCATCCAATCTCCAATTTGGGAATTCTTTATATCATTGGGAAGGTCTTTTCGATCTGTTTCTAGTGATGCTAGTTGTTTTTCCAAATTATTCTCCATGAACATTCTATTCAGTCTTTTGCATTTTTTGCATTCTAGTGGATATCTTGGTTGTTTCAAGTTCGAAGATCGATTTCATTACTTTAGATGATTTTTCATGGGTTGAAATTTTTTTTGTATCATCCTTATGTCTATTTTGATCTTTTTTTAAATCCTTTGTAGTATTTTTGCAAATGCATTGAGATAAAGTGCCACTCTATTGCATTTTGGGATCTTGCACATCTTTGTATTTTTTTGCACTCACACTACATTATACAGTGCCTTGGGGCTTTCATGTTGGTCATATTCACTATCTTCATTTGTCAAGTGAGTGTTCCTTCCACAAAATTAGCCTCATGATGTGTTGATGACGCATTCCATTATAGGTGTTTGTACTTCTTTTGCACTCTCAATATTCTTGGTTCTTCTTTCTATAGGAAATGTTGCATTCAGTTTCAATGTTCATGTCTTACCTCTCAACATTATAGGGGGGTTATGTTGGTTCTATTTATTTCTTGGTTCAATGGAGTTAGATATGTATTCAATATTTGATCCTATGTACTAGGCGATTGCAATGGCTGGATACCTATGCATTTTGATGAGATGGATCATTTACCATATGGACATTCTTGCATTCTTTTTTTCAAGGCCATGAAGATACCTTCCATATTCAATTGATCAGCTCTTCAGACTTAGTCTTCTCTACCTGGTCATGTCCTATACAGTGGAGGTTCTTCAAATCAATAGTTTGACAACGTTTGTAGTTTCATGCTTCAGTGGTGTTCTTCATGATCATCTTTTGTTCCTATCTTCTGGAACATTATTTCCATCTCTTTTTGGAGTAGGGTTTTTCCCATGTGGTTTTCTCTATTTCTACTCTTTACAGAGATTTGGTTGTGCTTGGGTACCTCATCAGGCCTTGTTATGGGATCTGATTTCCTTTCAGCAATAGTTTCTAGGTTTTTAGCTACTCCCTAAGTTTATCTTAAGGGGGGTGTTAGAGTAATAAGATATTTCTTTATTAATTAAATCATTTTGATTAAATTATTAATTCACTTATTATCTCTAGTTTACTTAAGCTAAACTTTAGGCATATAATAATTAGTTCTGTTATTAATTATTATCATGCAACCTAGCTTTTACGCTATTAGGGTTTTTATCTCCTTTTATAAGGATTTATCTCCTTGTAATTTTATTAATTCACTTTTAATAATAGAAATATCTCTTTTTTCTCATCAAGAATGTCTCATCTATGGATTTGGCAATTCCTGCCTCCATAGCATTTTGCTTCTCTTTCTGTGATGGGTGTTTGCATGCAGGTGATTCTTGGGAGTTGTGGGGTTGATCTTTCATCAACTTCAACACTCTAAGAAAACTTTCTCACCTACTACAAATTGCTTATCCATCCTATGAGCATCATCATACTTCTTCTATTTATCCTATGTTGTAGAAATGTGCTCACAGATGCACACTACCTATTGCTCCATATCTCTAAGCATCTTAGGACCCAATAGGATGTGATCCTCTAAACTATCCCAACTCAACAATATATGGAAAGGATGACCATACAAATCCTGAAAAGGTGCCATTCCAATAGAACTGTGATATGCATTATTATAAGAAAACTCAACTAGGTAAAGATAATCCTCCCAAAGAGTTCGTCTGTCCATCACATACATCCTTACCATAACTTCCAAAACCTAATTCACTCTCTCGGTCTAAGCATCTATCTCTTCATGATAATTTGAGTTGAAGTTTAATTGCACTCCAAGATCATGCTGCAGGGATGTCCAAAATGTGGATGTAAATATAGGATCCCTATTCAAAATGATCTTTCAAGGAATAACATGCAATCTCACGATATCGTGCATCATGTCGACGAGAAATCATAAGAAATCCTACAATGCAATCCATAGAGATAATATCCCACTGGAATGAGATTAGGCTGTAAAATCCCTACTGGATGTTGGTTCTCTGCCTTGACTCTCTTGCACTCAAGGGACCTAGCCATGAAATCAGGGATATCATGCTTCATTTCTTTCCAAAAGTATAGACGTCGTAAATCTGCATGCATCTTCTTGACACCTAGATGTGTCAAGTAAGGTGCATGATAGGCCTCTGATAGGATCAATGTATAAAGCTCATCTAGTAGTGGCACATAGATCCTTCCTAAATAGCGCAAAAGGTCGTCTAACTCCAAAACATAACCTAAAAACTTGCCCTCCAATGGTTTTTCTGAATCTATCTCCATGCTCACCTCCTAATACCAACTATCTGTAGGATGTGTATGAAGAATATGGCTCCTTAAATCCACACAAAGAGTCAAAAATTGGT
Source organism: Cupressus sempervirens (assembly GCA_028749045.1). Lineage (NCBI taxonomy): Eukaryota > Viridiplantae > Streptophyta > Pinopsida > Cupressales > Cupressaceae > Cupressus > Cupressus sempervirens. The sequence continues at coordinate 169,133,479 of CM053792.1, read as the reverse complement.
GTCTCATGTCTCCTACAACTCAAAGTGTCAACTACCACATTCTCCTTTTTGTTGGCCTAGTTTTTTGCATGCTAAAATTCTTCATAATTTATAGTGGAAAATCTAGAATTTGTTTTATGATTAGGGATTGAAATTTTCTTGATTAATTTTGTCCTAGAAAAACCCTAATTGTTTGGCCTTGGTATTGTTCATGCCCTTTGTTCGTTACAAAATTTTGATTAATGTGGTCTGCATTTTCAAAATGTGTATAGGAAATTTAAAACCTTTGAAATACCTTTGAAACCCTCCTTTTATAAAGTTTTCCCTCTTTCTTTAAAAAAAAATCACATTCTTATGCCCTACCCTAGTTCCTAACTCACTATTAACCTAAGGTCCCATCATAATACCTTTTATCCTACATGAGTTACCTTTTTAAATCTGAGTTATGGGTAGATAATGACAACCCTTGATCTTAAGGAAGATCAAGGTTCATTTTTATGTCGCTATGGAAAGAAAAGGTGGTTTTAATCATAACAACATAGTGATAGAGTGAAACCTGTCCACGAGACCCAGCTATGGTAAAACTTCAAAACAACTCACCACTGTTAATCAAATCTAAGATCAATGGGCGTTGTTATGTCACCATGAGGAGTCACAAGAATTTTATCTATAGCGACATAATGACAGCTTGACACATTGAAGTGGTAGGGTTGGCCCATGCAAGGACTTGCCGAAGGTTTCTATCAGTACAAGGCTCTAGGTGTCTAGTTTTTATTTACTAAAGATATGAACCATAAGGAAAGAAAGTGCTTGATCATAGTCGTTGATCTGTAGATAAATCAATGGACATCAATATGTCACCATGAGGAATTGCGAGATTTTTAACTAAGGTGACATAACAATAGCTTGACACCTGGGACCTCATGCTTTGAGACATGTACAATAATCAGTGAAAACATTGAAGACCATAGATCTTGAAGAAGATCTATGGCTGTCATTTTGTCACTATTTAAAAATAAAGGTGTTTAAACCATACCGACATAATGACAAGGTAACACATGTCCTGTTGGGCCCATCATTTTCTACAATGCAGTTTTCTCTTGGCCATCAAATTGAATATAGATCGATGGACGTCGTTATGTTGCTAACCCAAGATGCAAGGTTTTAACCATAGCAACATAACAACAAAGTGACACATAGCACAGATGGCCCACTTTCAAGCAGGATTGAAGTCTTATTCCCAATCGTCAGATGCATGAAGGATCTAAGGTTTTGTTATGTTGCTAGTAGGAACTACTTGACTTTTAACCATAGCGACATAATGACAAGCCTACATGTGTCTTATGGCATGTAACTATTACACGGGGCATGCCAATAGGTAGAAAGGTTTCCATGTGTCAAGATTTGATTGGTTTGACTACCAGATTAGAGTGTTGAAGATGATTCAAGGTGTGAATTGTTTTGTGATTGTCAAATTGTTGCAAATCAACAGCCCTATTTCAAATAAAAAACATGCCACTATATTATTTATAATACATTTATGGGAATTAAAAGCTTTTTATGTGAATTGATATGAAGATTACAATAGAGAAAATTGAAATTTTCACTTTGCGAAAAGATTGTTGATAAATTGGAGTGTGGTACTTACCAAAACTTGTTATTTTGTTGAGCTAAGTCATAAGTTTTTTTGCATCAACAATCTACTATAGCGACCAGAGACGAAATAAAGAAGCCAAGTAAGTAGTTTCTCTACCTGCAAGTAGAATTTTGGTATCCTATGACTATTAATCATAATGCCTCCAAAGAAGGGTTTCTCTAGGTAGGGGGATTATGCTCATAGAAATATGATGATATTTTGGAGCAATTAAGTGAATCCACTAATGATGTTGCATAGATAAAGAAGTTAATCCTTGTAAACCCTAGGTTAAAAGTAGTAGATGGTCTGTATGATAGGGGGAATTGGACTAGAGATTTAGTGACATCTAAGACTGGGTTACAATTGTTCAAGAAGTGGTTCTTTGAAAGAAATTTATTTTCTCCTGATGGAAACATTTCGAATTTTGACCTAGGAAAGCTAGTAATCCTAAGAGTTTTTATGGACTCGAACCTCCTTACTGTTTTAGCCCAAAATGATGGCCCTATTACCCAAATGGTAAGAGGAACAAATGGGGAATGCCTAATAAAAATCATTGCTGAATAAATCCAAGGAGTTTTTGGAATGGATCCCACTTCAAAGTATCATGAGGTTATTGATTTTCAAGGTTTAGAGAAGGAGTACTTATCCCACAAAGATCAGATTAGGCAGGGGGCATTGAGAGGATATTTAGCCTTAATTAGGAATTTAACATTGGTCATAGCCTCTACCAAAGAACCTTTTAAGAAGTAATTCTTTAATTCTCGTGCCCTAGATATATACATGTCTCTATGTAGGGTTTTTGGTGAAGATGAGCAGGATTTCATGCCCATAAATTTATGTATATGATGGTACAAAATTCATCCTTTGGAGTTGATGTTATTTTTTATTTTGCATATTTTCTGGCTGAAGAAATCCATGTGGGGTTAATAGGGATTGGTAAAGGAAAAATTGAGAAAACTTTTGGTTTCTACTCTATGTTGATGCATATGTTTCTTTTTAAAGAAGTTCAATTTTTTGAGAAGGAAATGGAATTAACAAGAGAGTATGATGGGGAGCCTCTACCAATCCAATTATGGAGTGCGGACATGACTTGGGATGTAGAAGAGAAAACTTTGTGAGATTTGACAGATATTTTGCATCTAGATTGAGGAGCCTTTTGTTAAAAGACAATCCTAGGATACCTAAATTGTTGTTGGATTTCATTAGACCTATGGATTGCCTTAGTAATTTGAAAATCTCCCATAATTGGGAAAATATTATTCCCTATCCAATTTCTACTATCTTTAGAGCATATGAATTCTAGGGAACCCCACATGTGTTGCCCTACCAAGTACCTCTTAAGGTAAGGTTAGTTGAAACTCTATGGCAGATAAGTGGATTGGAAGAGGCTGAGTTAACTAGTAGATCAAGGGGTTCCATTTTCCCATCTTATACTGAGGCTCATCAATTTATAATTATAAGGGGTGGTTGGTTTTTTTTGTATAAAATATTAAACCCATATAAAATGGTAGTTTCCCATCCCAAGTTCAATGACAGTGAGGGATTTTTTGAAATGTTTAGACTAAGGGCCAAGGCCAAAGCTCACCAACATGAATTCTATTTTCTAGAAGATATAATAAGAAATGAATTCTCCCTCCAAGAACAATAAATAAAGAAAGAAAAATGGAGTGTTTATTCTAGAGTATTAGAATTCATTAATTGTTTTTAAATGGATTAAGTCCATTGAAAGATGCTAAGACATCAGCTAACAAGATAAGTTAATGGTGACCATTATAGAAATCATTGACACTATGAATGAAAAGAAATCCCTCCTTATCAGTACTTATCTTGATAGAGTAAGGAAGGTAATGAATAGATTATCTTTCACCCCTATAGTAGGTTCAGACCAAGTAGTTATTCAAAAGAAAACTAGTTACAATATAGTCAAAACTAGGCAGAAGATTACTGCCAAGGGGAAGGAAAAGGTTGGATCAACTAGTAGTATTTTAACAATAAGACCTCAACTTGAAGAAAGGCCTCTAAAGACAAGGACCAAGAGGCAAAGAATAGAAGAGAAGTATGTGTCACAAGGGGAAGATTATACACCATCTCAATCTCCTGTATGTATACAAGAAGAACAACTCACTAGAGAGAAAATTGAGCAACTTAGATCTTAGGGAGAAGTGTTCATTACGAGAAAAAATTAAGAAAAAGAAAATCCCATAGAACCTCCTATTCCTAGCCTTGAACTGACTATAGCTAATTTCAAAGGAAAGGAGCTAGATCTTATAACAGAACAAACTAGCTATGAATTCTTATATGATGAAAAAAATTTGAAATCAAGGGCTTTCTACTAATTTGCATGGAGAACAAATATTGAAAATTTTGAGGAAAGATGCAAACAAAGGAAAGTTGAGCAACTAGAGAAAGGGGATTCAGTTATACAAAATGAGATCAAGGAAGAAATGATGCAAGAATTTAGTAGTGTGACTCCTGAAGAAGGAAGAAGAATGATCAGATCAGTTGGAGTTTTACTTCTTCCAAACTGGGACATTGCAGATGCAATGTTGTTTAATATCAGTATAAAGAAGTTGAACACTAAGGAGTAAAAGAAAAGGGCACTCAATTATGTTAAGTATAATGAAGACCATGTTGCATTAGTTATTTGGTCTCTAAAAAGAGGATCTAGAGCTATCTTTTCTCAAACTAGTGACTCTAAATTAATGGGTAACTTAATTGTCAAAAGAGTAGAGGATGCTCCAAATGAAAAGGCAGCAGAATTAAATGTTGAAACAACCACTCTTCCTTTAGCCACTGCCATGAAAGAGAAAATTTTTATGCAAGAGCTACATGAAAAATATGAACAGGTCCTAGATGCCTGCAATAAGGAAGTCCACAAAAGGATTAATCTTGAAAATAAAATGACAAGACATCAAGGATAGTCAAGCACCCTTTAATAACATCCCAATTGTGGAAATCCCTGCAATCACTCCTCAAGAACCCCCACTTTACACAATTGAGGAGCTAGAAGATGAAAAATCAAAAATATGGTCACTACATGTGGAGTTGGGGATCAAACATGAAAATAGGGTAAGAGATACTATCTTGTATCTAGTAGATAGGGTAGGTTGGCCCTGATATGATTTGGAATTTTCAAAATCAATGGAGATATGGAATGAGTTAATAAATAATGAGACAACCTTAAGGCCAATTTTGAACAAATGGATTAGCAGGGATGATACCATTACAACCCTTTGTTGTCATGTCATTGATTTTTTCGATAAACAAGTTGAAAGAACTTTTGACCAAGCTACCAATCTCTTAGATTTTGATCATAAGAGAAATTTGTTGCAGAGAAGGATAAATAATTGATTCCTAAAATACCTTGGTAAAATTTTTGATCTTTTTCCACATGCACTAAAAGCTATGTGTCAAATAAAAGAAAAAGAGGAATGGGCCAAGGAATTAAATGTATTGATGAGCATCAGGCTTTATAAAGTAGTGAATGATGAGAAAAATATCTGGTTTTCTAGAACTACCAAGGAAGTTGTATAGGTGCAACTATTTTTTGATTCTTTCAAGCAAGATTTTATTGAGATAAGAAAAATAGGAAGAGAAGTCCTAAAGAAAGAACAAGAAATACTAAGCTTCAACTGGCCTAATGATGCACTTTTTGACAAGTGGATAGAAAACTATTCACCAGAAACATAGTTGTTGCACATGGTAGTTGAAAGTAAAAATGTGGACAAAGCAGTTGCTATAGAAAGGATGCAAATATTTGATAAAATAGTTCAGACAGATGAGAGAGAAAAAGAGCAACCAACTACAACTTTGGAAATAGCCACTCAAACTGATGATCTGGCAAAAGAGAAACCAATTGTGATCAACATCTAGATATTAGAGCATGCCACATCACGTGCGAACTAGTTGGTCCTATAGCTTGAAGATTAACAAATATAGCAGGGCCAATCATTAGATGTAGTGGATCAACAAAAAATTGCTACAACAGAATTGGCCCCACCACAGGAAAATCAATAAGAAAGCCATTTTGTTGCAAAAGGGAAGCAAGAGCAATTTTTTGTCTTTTTTGTAATAGTGACAGTGTTTGTCCTTTTTGTAAATATTTTTGTGCTAAGGACAATTTTCCTTTTTCCTCAATGCCTGAAGCTTGTTGTAACTCATGCTATATAAGTGAGTTCCCAAGGCTCGAGGATGGTCCGAAGTCTATACAATTTTTAGTGTTATGCTATTTTTGTAGTGGGTCTAGTTTTTGTGTCAATCATGTGATGTTTCAAATTTGAATACTAAGAATACAAATGAATCCTAAATGACAGTTTGTCATGTCTTGAGTTATTCTTGAGTTTACATTAGTAATGTATTAGTTTTCAAGGAATATTAATACAAAGGAGTTTTGAATATCTATGTCTCTAAATTCTGTCTCCATTTTCATATACTTGTTATTTTGAGATTGAATGAGCAAGGTTCATGCAATTTAATGCAACTTGGATAGGTTGTATATCAATTTATTGTTGCTTTTAATTCAAGGAATTAAGTAAATGCTTCTATAAATTGATAGGGTTTCTAGTCATTTGAAAGGGATATCATAAGAATGGGGTTTAGGATTAGAAGTTGATAATTTAATTGCAAGGCAATTAAATAGGTCAAGTTTTACTAGTTTGACTCTGCATAACAATGGATAAGGAACTAATCATTGATTCAGATGCAAATTAACAAGTTCATGTGGTTGCACAAAGCACTTTTAAATCAAATTAATATTTACTTTCTATACTGAGGTTTTTAACTATTGGTCTTTATTTGTTTGTAGTAATTTTCCTTTGAATTATAGCTAACCACTATAATTTGGGAGTTATTTACAAATCTAAGAAGAATTTTAACCAATTTTTTGCTATAGGGTATAGATCTAAAGAATAGAGTATGAGTGAAGGAATTTTGAAGAATAATATCAAATAACCAATCATTTCCATCCCTAAGGTGCACCCATCTTGGCCCTATAGAGCCTAAAGTGTAGAGAGTCCCTATACTCTATTAATGTTGGTCTAGATCTAAGTTGAAGTCAACTGAATACAGGAAATAGTTAACCCTTAGACTGAGCTTTGTCTTTTGCATCTTGGTAGTGGCTATTGTGTAGCCTGGTAGTTTTAAAACACCAACACTTTCCTTGAATATACTTCACCTCAAAGTCATACTCACAAAGAAACTTCATCCAACGCCTCTGCTTAACATTCATATTAGGCTACATATATATATACTATAGACTACAATGATTTCTATGAAGCTCAAAATGGTGTGACAAAAAGAAATGCCTCTATCTCACGAGGGCATGAACTACTGCAGCTAACTCAAGATCATGTGTGGGATAATTCAACCCATGATCCTTGAGTTTGCACAATTCATAAGAAATCACTCATCCATTTTGCACCAATACTACTCCAATTACCTCTAGGGAAGCATCCATACACATCATAAAGTCACCTGTTGGATCAAGTACTACTAATATCGGTGCACTGGTCAAAAGCTCCTTTAACCTCTGATATGCTTCCTTGCATTTCTTTGTACAAATAAACTTCTTTCCTTTCTTCTGAAGGGAAGTTATAGGAGATGATACTCCAGAAAAGTTCTGGACAAACTTGGGATAATAACCAGCTAAACCCATGAAGCTACAAATCTCCGACATGGTAGTGGGTGCATGCTAGTCTACCATTGCATAGATCTTTGCAGCATCTATTGAGATACCATCTCTTGATATGATATGCCCTAAATATTGTATATCTGATTGAAATAAATCACACTTTCCTGAGTTGGCATAAATTTGATGATCTCTCAAGCACTGCAAAACCAAGCATAGATTTTCCTCGTGTTCCTTCTAGGATTTGGAATATATCAAAATATCATCCGAGAACGCAAGCAAAATTGATCAAGATAAGAATAGAACACCCCATTCATCAAACACATGAAAATCAATGGAGCGATTGTCAACCCAAATGCAACCACTATAAACTCGTAGTGCCCATAGCGAGTATGGTAGGTGGTCTTGTGAATGTAAGCATCTTGAATGTGAAGCTGATGGTATCCTAACTTTAGATCAATCTTAGAGAACATTGTGGCTCCCATGATCTAATCAAATAAATCATCAATCCTTGGTAAAGGATACCTGTGCTTAATTGTTACCTTGTCCAATTGCCTATAGTCAATACACAAGCGTAACAAACCATCCTTCTTCTTCACAAAGAGCATTTTTGCTCCCCATTGAGAAACACTTAGTTGAATACAACCCCTGGCTAGAAGGTCCTCAAGATGTAGGTGCAACTCAATCAACTCTTGAGCAGTCATCCGATAAGGAGCTCTAGAAATAGGCTCTGCTCCTGGAATAAGATCAATGTCAAAATCAATTATATCCCTCCTCGGAGGCATACCCAGAATCTCACTAGGAAATACATCTACATATTCCTGTAAGATAGGATGGTCTAGAGTCTTCCCTGTAGGGTCTTCTTCCTCTAGTTCACTCATCGTAATGGTAAACACCTGACATCCCTTATGAAAGATCCACTATAATTGCATAACAGAGGTCATGCATAGATATATAGGTTTCTAGATACCAACAATCTCTAAGTTCTTCCCCTGATCGTCCTTACATAGAATGGTCTTCTTTCTGTAATCAATACTAGCTCTACAGGAGCCAAGCCAATCCATACCAAAAACCATGTCATAAGAACCAAGAGGGATGACCCGAGGGTCTATTGATGTAAAAAAACCTCCTAGGTTTAGTTCACACTGTTGCACTAAGGAATCTATGGGAATCCTAGCTCCTAAAGCTAGTTCCACTTGCCAACCCAAGCCCTGATTTACTGCCTCTAGCTTACATTTAACAACTATGGATGGTGAAATGAAAGAGTTTGTAGCACCTTAATCAAACAAGATGGAGAGTGGTATACCTCATATAGCTCTCATAGTCTCAACCATGGTCCCCTGATGATCTTCTTGGCAGTGGTCCACTACTGCAAATACTTTGTGTGATCTACTTGCATCCCCAACTGTAGGCTCAAATGCAGCTGGCCTGATCCTGAATAGTGAGATGTACATTGTGGGGAGTTGGTTGCAATGTGCCCAAACTATCCATAAGAGAAACATCATGTTCCTCTGCCAGACCCTCTCCCTGTTGGACGTGCACTCAACTACTAGTGGCTATCTCTACTAGCAAAATATTGGTTTCTCTGTGAAAGCTTAGAATTTTGATTTCCCCAATTGCATTGTGAGTTACAATAGTTCCTAGAGTTGGAATCGCTGCCGCCACTTTGTATCAAAGCATAGGATTTCTTCCTTTGTTGTTGTTGCTATAGTTTTTGTTGCTGTTGGTTATAATTTCCCTTAGGATAAGGGAGTTTCTTATTGCCACCTGTGCTCTGGTTACCCTTGGACCCTGATGTTGTAGGTGCTCCCACAAAGCCACTATGTCTCAGTGCAACACTCTACTCTATGAATATCGCCTGATGTATTGCATCCTTGAGAGTTTTAGGTTGAAAAATCTTAACACCCCCAACTAGATGGTTATACAAACCTTGAATAAAATGTTGTTCCATCAATGACGAGCTATTGTTGATCCTCGCATTAGGCATGAGCTCATAGAAATTTTGCTCATACTCTACTATAGTCATAGTAAATTGTCTTAGGTTGTGAAATTCATCTACTCTCTATTGATGTCATTCCACTGATAGGAAATGCTCATGGAAGTTCTCCAAAAATAACCCCCATGTAATAGTGTTCATGTTGACACCCAACTTCTTCTCTTCGATGTTCCACCATGTGGCCCCAAAGAGTTCCAGGTGGGTGATGGAAAACCTTGCTTTGATGTTAGAGTCAAAGTCATGTATAACAAAACACTTGTCTAAAGAAATTAACCGCAGCTCGACCACATATCTTGAACATAACCTAATGAAAGGTTTGAGTTTTGCACTCTGAAGGTCCTTCATCTAAATAGTCATAACTGACTTCTACCTGTCACCGTTAAGGTCTCTTTTAGGACTCCTAAACCTATGCCTCTCCTCATTCCCTACATGATGTGACTCCTGATGATTAGAACCTCGAGGAGGAGGTAGGTGGTCCATAATAGTCCTCCTCATATGTCGCAAGTCCACCTCTTTGAATTATATCTGGTTCTCCCCATTGTGTTCCTCCCGGCTCTCCTCTTGAATAGGACTTTCTAGACCAAGCTCATGTACACCAATATTTGTGCCTTGCCCCCGACCTCTATTATGACCTGAGCTATGACCTCTAACTGTCAATCTCATCCTAGACACCATCCTACAATAATATCCAAGAACAATGACATGCTAAAATATCCATAAGAACATACTACTATAAAGCATACACATAAGAAACATGTTTTGAATACAGTAGAAGATCCAATCCAGTTTGTCTATTTTAAGTTTAAGTATATTTTAGCTTTGAAGTTCAAGTGTTCAATTTTGATAATATACATAGGTAAAAGCATAAACCAATGTCACCCTTTTGTAAAGGAAAAGGCTAACAAAAGTATAAATGTTCACTTTCAATGACATAAAACTCATATTATTATTTACAATTTGAAAATGAAGTAAACTAATGAAATGTATAGAAATAGATGAAGTTTAGAATTATAATTTTTAATAATTATTTGGAATAAGAATTTATATATTTTCCTAATTTTTATAGATAATTTTTTAGCTGTTGAAAAATGCTGAAAATTAGGGGTCTAGTTCCCACCACAAAATTATATGGAGACTAACTTATTTCTCTTTGATCTTAGACTATGTTATAGATAACATATATAGCTAGAATAATCAAAAATAAAAATTAGATTTAGACCTATATTTTCTCTTTTATAATGATTCAAATTTCAACTCACCTAAAATCGATAGTTCTCATCTCCCACCACATTTTTCAAAATAAATCTATTCTAACTAGAAGAAAAAATCTACATTCTAGAAGAGGACTCTCTCCTCTAGAACATCATATAATTTTTTTATTTTTTTAATATGATTGAATTATTTTTTCTTTCTCAAAATTGAGATCTTTTCGAGTGTTAAAATATGTGCTTATAAAATTTTGTAAATACAATATATTATATCTTATTAAAACACTATATACTCTATATGAGAATATTCTTGACTTTGAGCTCTATAAAATGGTATTTATAAGTTATTAAAAATATATCATAAAAAATAGTAAGAGTTATTGAAACAACATTTTTTCTTAAATAATTTTATTGCTTTAGTAATTAGATACAAACTAGTATAAAAAAATGCATTTAATAGACATTTCCAATTGGAAAGGTATGAAACCATATATAACTTAGCTAGAATGAATTTATCTAGATCATATGTTTGAACAAAATTGATTTTTAGATAGAAATACTCAAATTGGGTCATTCTGATAAGTTGGGCAGAAAGGTAACAAAACTTTGTACTTATACCCACATATAATAGTTTAAGTTTCATTTCAGTTCAACTAGTTGACATCTAGTGGCATTTCAATATACCCATAGCTCCCAATGTAAAAACCTAGCTCTGATACCAAATGTAACGCCTCGCCGAGGAACCCAAAAGAAATTAAACTAAAGTTTCACTAAGTTTGCCAAACATTTTTTATAAAAATAATAAACAACAATAGATATAATATAGCAAAAGCAATAATCACATACATACACAATCCATAAAAAAATTACATCTCTTAAGAGTCCTATGACGTTGAATTGTATTTAAGTTTTAATAATTTTAAATCTGATACATACAAATCCACATCAAAGAATAACTACAAGTACGAATCCATTTAATTAATATACAATTATATCGAATGCCACTTGGCAACAATCAAAATGCATAATCATCCACTGTACAAGTCACAAGATATGAAAAGCTCAAAGAATATACATCATAAAATAAATTGCATCATCTCGTAAGCTCTCTGAATTTAAATACAATGCAGTAGAGTATAATCATCCATCATAATACATAAGATCATAAAGAAAGGAAATACAACACAAGAAACTCCAACAATGACATTGAACTGTTAGATATCAATGGTATAAGTAAAATGCACTACCACCCGACCTTGTAAAACCTAAATGGTCCACTCCCACCATTCTGAGGAGATAGTCTCAAGTTCCAAACGGGATAACAATCCTAAAAGTCATAACCAACATCTAAGTGAAGGAAAACATGAAAGCAATCTATCTCAAAGGTACCAAGACACAAATGACATCTAAACCCAAAGGTAACAATGACACGTGGGAAATCTACTATGTAAGTGGGCAAGTGTCATTGCATGAGCCAACTCTAAGGTTACCCTGGCATCCTCTCTGGACTCTAGCCCCCTAGTGTCTCTATGCAACACCAGTATCCTATCATACAAACAAGGCATACTAATGAAGAAAGCTTGAAAACAAGCATCCTCTCTACTCCCATCCTAGCATGTACTAGCACTTGAGGCATGGGCGAGGAAAAATATTGACTCTTATTAATTTATTGTACTCTCATTTAATGAAATGTTACCACTTATTAAAATAACCTACAATGGGTTACCCAAGAAGCCTCTTTAGGGCTCCAGCCTCCATTGTAAGCCACTCCCCGACAAGACATAAAGATAACTACCCTAAGCTCAGTAAAAAGCAGGTCTCATATGATCATAAAACACACATCAGTTCTTAAAAAAGAAACTGGAACACATTGAAATGTCACTAATTGATTTCACAAATTTCACCAATACAATCATCCTAAAAGGACTGATCCAAAATCAAGTACACAAAAAAAACACCATGACATCACCAAAATAATAACGCCCGACCTTTGGTAGACATCCCAAAATTGGTCGACATTCTAAGTCAACCCCAAACCCAACACAAAAAAATTGTACAACTAATAGTGTAGTTTCATAGATTTTGTTTGGTTTGAAAACATACAATTTTAATTTAACACTAGGGTTCAAATTTACATATTTCATTTAACACTATAACCCTGGAAGTTCATCATGTTCATTTAGATACATCAACATTAGGTTCAAAATAAACAGTTTAATTAAACTCGGTTGATTTAACCTTTAAAACCCCATTTTCCAAAACTCAAAATTTATTTAACTAAACATGTGTTTGAATATATATATATATATATATATATATATAAAGATTAATTAATCATTATTTAATTATTAAAATAATATATATTTCATATCACTTGAAACTTTAAAACTAAGTTAATTTATTATAAAACAAAACAACCTTTATTAAAAACATTTGTTCAATTTCAAAATTTAATAACTTAAAAAGACTATATTAAAAAAACTATTAAAAAACATGATTTAAAAATGTGTTTAGGGCACGCCGACCTATTGGCTTGTTGTCATGATAGTACCACTACTTTAGCAACAACAACGTATTGCCTTACGATAGTACCTGCTATTGCTACTATGACAACAACAATAATTGTCGTGCAACGCTTTCATAACTACGGGTGGGTGGGGGTTTGGTGGCCTTGCCCACCATTATATATATATATATATATATATATATATATATATTGATAAAAACAATTAACAAAAAATCTAGCCAAACCTGTTTTATTTATATGATAGTATAATTACCTCAGTAATTTTTAATTATTGTGGTAATATATATATATATATATATATATATATATATATATATATATATATATATATATATATATATATATATATATATATATATATATATATATATATTTACACAATAGATCTGGTACGAAAAATATGAACAATCAATCAAATCTGTGAATAAAATTCTTGATTTCTTTTCTAAACCCTACCCATATCAAAATATAATTCTCCTAAAAATTTACAAAATGAGGGTTTCTAATTCTCAATTCATATACAGATGATTTCGAAACAAAGAACAACGAAATTTGCAACAAAGGTTTCAACCCAATTGAAATTCTCAAAACATATCCATAATAGACACGGAGAAGACAGAGAAATCAAAGAACAAAAACTACTGTACAAAACCCACAAGATCATATCTGGCTTTGATGCTAAAACAACAAACGCACAAAGCTCGCAAGCAATTCTCCTTCTTCTGAAAAGCCTCTTCTCAGAAATTGGCTCCTCCAAATCTTAGTATGAAGAAATGAGCTCTAATTTCTTAATAAAGAGCTTTCCCCAAATTAGGGCTTCGATTTTGCAATCACGCAAAAAAAAATTCTTAATTATTTTATTATATTTTAATTTTCATGTGCAACCTTATGCAATTTAATTAAAATAACTTTATTAAATCAATTCATTTCTCTCTTTTATTAATTCATGAGACGTTTTAAATAAAATATTTATTAACCTAACTAATAATAATATTTAGAGTTTATTATAAAAATGAAACTCCTAAATATATTACTATTAAATTAAATAAATATGCTTACGCCCAAAACTATAACTTTAACTATAACTTTAAATTTAATTCTTTTATTTAGTTAATTTATCTTAAGTAAATATTATTAAATATATTTTTTCTTTACAATTTTTTATTAAATTAAATTATTAAATCATATTTTAACTTGATTTAATTATAATTGAAAATCACAACAAACCCACAAGACTAAATATGAAAAACCCATTATAAAGTATAGAATACTAGATCAAACTTAAGGGTCAAAATCACGAATTTACGTCACTTGACGAATTTGAAAGGGTAAGCAATTCATATACTTGTCCTACTTTCTAGGATAATTGGCTTAAGCTAGGATTTGGACTCAAGAATTATCTCTCCTTTTTTACCATTGAGATATTGCAATAGGGCACGCTCATCATAGCAATTCAGGGAAGTCAATGCCCGATACCTACAAACTATATAAAAGCCACGCATGTACATACTCATATATTCTAAACTAAATAGGCAATGGTGGGGAGTGGTGCATCGTGTAGATCCTGACTAGCAGGTGACTACAACTCCCTCCCTCAACCATATCAAAAAAATCATACATAAAATAATACATACAAGTACACCATACACATGCAAGTGTGGGGTAAGTAGCCATATAAACTACATATAAATAATCCATCTAACTATAATCATGAAATAATTGAAATCACTCATTGTCATCAAAGAATAATCATGAAAACATGAAATAACTAGTACCAAAGTAACCCATCATATAATCAAATTCAATATTAAATAATATCCAACAATCTGGAAATCAAATACCACTAATCATCAAACATAACCATAAAACTGGCCTAAAAGAATTCGGCAATATAATATGAAAAGTAAACTAGGGGTAGGCACTACATCTTCTCTCACCTAAGGGGACCCACTTGGTAACTAAATATTTCCATGTCCTGCTCTCATAGAAGTTATTCAATCATTTTTTGTTCCTACATCCACTAGGTAATAAAACCTATGACTATTTATGCAACCAAGGCATGTGTAGTAGATCCCTACTTGAACACTGGATTTTTTTTAAGTACTTTTACTTAGTTATGTTTTGGGTTTTAATTAGAATTGGATTGTTTTCCAATACTTTCTTTCTTGCAAGTTCATTTCCAAGTAGAATATTGATGGAAACAATAGTCTCCTAGTGCATATACTTTGTTGCACTATTTCAAGGCTATGTCCCTGGGTTTGGACAGATAAATGCATCTTGTCAATTTGATAACTTCTTAAGAGATGTCCAATCCTTAATTATGAGAGAAACTATCCTAGGTATTAGTTTAATTAAGTAGGCCAGCAATGAAGATGTTATATACATTAATTATGCTCATCTCGCCATTCCTTGGGGAACACAATAAACATTACAAGAAACTATGTGAAAACCTTCATGTCTATTTGGTATTGGTTCTAGCCCAAAGGCATTAACATAAGTTTTGGCAAGTATATTGTAAGTCACTTTAGAAGGATGCCAACAAGGGGAGTAATAAACATGGGTTGCAACTAAAGCCTTGATATAAATCTAAAATTTACTACATGACCATGAAGAGTTTTTTTAATAGAAAGAAAATATATGTTCATCATGTTGAAGAATATATTACTAGATAGTGGGTACTATGGTTTTAAAGAAAAAAGGGAATGTTAATAAAAATAAACATCTTTTGTATTCTATTTTTATAATAAACCTAGTCACTTTTGTTGTGTAAAAGAGATCTTCTTGTGTTTTCCTCTTGTATAAATTTCACTCCAATGCCTTGAAAAATGTGTCAAGGCATGCAATTTCTTGTTTATCATTAGTTTCACTCATAGAAAGAGTGAAAAAAAATCATCTGCAAGATTTTTTATTGAGCTTGTAACATATATGAGGAAGATAAGTTCCTTTTGCAATACATTACAAATATTTATTCATGATAAATAATTAAATGCTTCCATAACCATATAATAAGAAGCAAGTGGCTAAAGCTCTTAAAGAGTTGTCTTAGGATTCAGCTTCTCTTTGTTTGTGTGCCATGTTCTGTCTTTAAATGTTACTAGATATCGATTATGGGTGTTGGTTGGGCTGTTGGTTGTATCCATGTCAATAGTGTTTTGTTTTGGTAATCTTCATTGAACATTTTTATGTAATATCTGTTGGTTGTATCCATGTCAATAGTGTTTTGTTTTGGTAATCTTCATTGAACATTTTTATGTAATATCTTGTAAGGGGTTTTGGGTTCTCCTATAAAACCTATTTTTTCTTTAATCCAAAACAAGAAGCCAAAGGTCAACATTATTGTATAGACTTGAAAGACCTAAAAATAAAAAGAATTGTACCACTAAGGTGAGCTAAGACCCTAAATCGATTAAGAGGTTTTGAACAATAATTATGTAAATCCAAGCACTTTAATTTGTGGACTTTCTTAAAATCAATTTTAAAAATTAAAATGCATCATGGAGAAGCTCTATCCCATTTGATTTTCTAGATGTCAATGTCATTGCCTACAATATAATGGATTTTGATAAATTATGTTTGTCTCTAACTCACAATAATGGGAAGCAAGCGAAACATATGGACCTAAAGCCACATACTAAAGCATAAGAAAGCCAAAAAAATGAATTAGAGTAAGCAAGAAAGCTTCTCCCAGGTGTAACTATCCTCTTCTATGAAGAGAATCAAACTTAGTCAAAATATTGTATGAAACATTCATCAAGATTATGAACCTCCAAGAGAGAAAAAAATATCATCAACCTTGACCTTAGGAATAAATTTGATATCTGTTTGTTAATTATGTTGCCTACATGTTTCTTTTGAAGTGCTTCTTTGTACACTTAATAGAGATTACAATCAATGTAATGTCACATTCCTTAAATTTCTTAGAAAATAGTGCAAGAAGCACTAGTGTATCTCATAAAGTTGGACTGAAGTGATGGGAAGA
The DNA here is from genome assembly GCA_028749045.1 of Cupressus sempervirens. Lineage (NCBI taxonomy): Eukaryota > Viridiplantae > Streptophyta > Pinopsida > Cupressales > Cupressaceae > Cupressus > Cupressus sempervirens. Next base: position 169,116,528 of record CM053792.1, on the reverse strand, counting down.
GCCAAAGAAAAAACATTAAGGCCATACCAAAGAATATCAAAAGACCAACCATTAAATTCACACCTAGTAGACTTGATTTCCTCTTGGGTGCAACCAAATTGTTTAGAATGTAGTTTTCCTTTAAATAGACAAAATATTGTTGAGGGCTCATCATAGCTAAAATCAAAAGACAAATATGAAGTCTAAGATTCTCAATGAAGACATGATATGAAATAATTAGTAAGGTTATGGGTCTTTGATTAGAAATTAATTCATAATCTCTAGCATTGGAAATAATATTGATAACCCATTGTTTATGATGATATTTGGAGCTCTTTCTTCCAAATTGGAAGAGGATTCACAGTCAAAATATGATGTTACCCTAAAGATCATGAATATTAATGTGGGAAGTCCTAGTGTATCTTGTTAAGCAAAATGAAAAAATGATAAGGGCCAATAATAAATCCTAAAGACACGTCAAATAACTTAATATGAAACCATTAAGTCTAAATAAGCTAGATCACAACCCCCAACTACAATTATCTTCTCTCATTTCAATGTATTCTATGGTGAAGTTAAGTGCTTGAGGGGTTACTAAGAAGCCTAGTGACCAATGAAAATTGGATATGTATGCCAATTAAGAAGAGTTGTATAGCTTTGTAGTGTCTTCCAATAAAAATTATACTCATGAATAGTTTCTTGTTGAAACTCCTTAGGGATCTCTAAACCTTATATCCTTCTCTCATCCTGATGATGGATCACAGAACGTGATCTGAAATGTTGATGATAAAAAAACATACGCAATCAAATCCAGAAGCATACTCTCATCTCTAAACCTTTTCACAATAGGGGTCACTGTCACTCATATAACATTAATTCGTTTAATTGTTGAAGTGGAATTAATAGGAATATTATGGGATCTCATCTTCATTTTTTTTTTACCATCCTATTATAGGTGTCCACAAGTGGATAAAATATTAATTAAATATTTGTCTACAAGTCAACTTTACTACTTCTAGTGGAACCCGCAACCTCTTATGAATATATTGCAAAAAATACAAGGGATAAATATTACAAGATTATTTTCCAATACAACCTAAATGCCAAGGGACACTTTCGAAAGTTATCAAAACCATAGAATATAACATGGGATAGTGTAGATCGTATATTGATCCTACCATAAGGGTCATCCTTATTTTTCATAGTAAGTAAGTAAGTAAGTGGGTTTTATAGTCCACGACACTATGCCATAGTTTTTGGGTTTACGTATGGTGACAGTGATATGGGACTACCTCGTACTCTTTTTCGAGACATGCTTGATGCTACAAACGAGGCGTACATACCCTACCCCCAGTAAAATTTGAACTCGTGACCTCTCTTTCAAGAGTACAAGTTCTCCACCACTAGGCCAACTCAAGCTATACAAAGGTTCACAAAGCATGATGATTAACAAATGTCTAACTAAGCTCGCTTCCAAAGGCTAAAAAGGGACTTAATTTGTGATATGCATCCTATAATGCTTGCTACAAAATAAACATATTGCTCATCACATTAACTTTACAATCTAATCCGTTACTAGACCCAAGGAAATGAGTTATCTATGTGGAAAATACAACCTTGACAATCTTTTCCTTGCATAGGAAACAATGGAGTGGGCTCAACAAGCTCTTAAAGATGACCTCCTAGTTAAGCCAACCTTCAGTAAAACCTACTTGATTGCACATACTAGACATTAGTTCTCAAGATGCTTTAATAGTCTGGGCTTTGTCTCCATGCACTTTCACACATACAAATGTTATTTGTTGATACTAATAATTGTGTGTGTGCCAATAGCTTCCTCACTATGTCTTTCATTCTTTAATGCTCTATCTTCCAAGATTAGTTGTTTCATTTCTCTATGTTCTTATTGTCAACACTCTTGGATATCTACTCCTCTAGATCAATCATTTGAACCAAATGAACCTCAACATAGACATTACCCTCACCTAAAGCTCCTTTGTTTAAAACTCCCACTTATTAATGATTGTTTAATATTCTTAAACTCTACTAAACAAGTAAGTAATGCTATTCAAATAGTAGACATCTTTTGTGTTGACATTGGATCCAAGTTCTTTGCCTCTCGAGGGAAAAGTTTACTTTGACAATAAATACTTCTACTCTAATAGTAACTATAAGAATCCACAAGTTCTTATGGGATAGATGGGTTGATAAGTAGAGCTTCATAACTATATTTTCACTTTGCCTCATAAAATCTAAAAAAGAGAGGTCTTGGAATCACGAGTCCCAAACCAAAGAGAACTCTCTCGTCTTTAAGGCGGGGGTCCCATGAGGGAGGCTTAGGCTCTATTTTTTAGGAAGTGAGTGGTTTCATGAGAAAAATTGTATTTTGCTATGGGATTATTTCGAATCTTTCCATAAAAATAGAAGCCCCTATTTTTTAGCAAGTGGGTGAAAAGGTGGTAGGGTTGGAAATAGCCTCACCAACTTAGTAATGTTTTTTGCCACTTGTCAAACAAATAAATTTTTGTTTTTTAGTTTAAAAATAGTTTTACATAGAAATTAATTTACAACTTATTTTTAATGTCACCTTCCTTTCACTTAGGAGCTAAAATTTTCATCTTGAATATACTGCATAAGTCATGGGAACGGTAGCATTTAAATTTTCCCTAAAAGCGGCTTCCACTCCATTTTATAGGAAGTTCCATGGGACCTAGCCTAAGACAAAGGTTTCATGAGGGTTGTTTGGGCTTTATTTTTTTAGGAAAGATAGGTCTCGTGAGATTTTTTGTTGGACGCCAAAGAATTATTTAGATTTTTTCCCTCTAAAATAGTATCAACTATTTTTAAGCCCTCTTCATTTGAACGGGTGCAAATTAGGTGGGACTCGAAATAACCCAAAAACTTTGTGCCAAGTGACAACAAATAAAAGAAAATCTTGGAAAAAAAAGAAGAAGTTTTTAATTTTTAAATTTGACATTTTAAATTTAGAATCTTCAAAACTCCCTTGAGTTAAGGAACTCAAATTTTTTAATTGTAAAACACTTTATGAATTATAAGATTTGGTTAGCTTTAAACATTCTTAAAAATCTCAATGGTGATCTAGTTTTTTTTGGAATCCCCCTCCATGAAACCCAACATAAATAGATGGATAAGTAGAGTTCTTCCACAATTACTGCGGGAGATGGATTTTCATATTTGTGGAACTTGTGGAACACAAAGTGGCTACGCTACTTCTAATGATGAGCACTTCAAAGTTCTCAAGATATTGTGAGTACAATATGACCTAATTTCTCCACATCACACATTTAACTAGGTAAAAAATTTACTTGAAGCGGGCTGTTGGGTTAATGCCATCTAGAAGCTTGTAGTTTGAATGGAGTTCAATTGAAAAAGTTTAGCAAGATGCACCAGCTTCTATAGAGCGCCCCTGATTTATTAGTCCCTGTCTTGCATAAGGCAGGGTACTAATGTTTTCAGTAGTGTTGACTATAATTAATTTTTACAGCTAAAGTCAATGAATGTCTAAAGTTAAAAAGGTAGATTTTTTAAAATTAATTTTGTGTTAGAAATTTCTATTTTATGATTGGCTTGGGACAATTATGGTAGGAGTTTAAATAATTTTTGACCCTAAAAATTAGATTAGAAAAAATAGTTTCCAGAAAGAACTCTAGAATTTTCATTCCTCCAAAGCTAATAACAGCCCTGCTCACCTCTGCCCACCTGTCGAACCAAAACTCCATGCTTATCTAGTCTTAAAAGAAAATCTGGACAGAAATAGTATGCACACCCCCTGAATTCCAAAAAAAATTGTACAAAAATATCATCAATTAAGTCCTAAGAACACTGTAACCATTGTCGCATTTGAGCAACAAAAATTTTTGTTCGGGCAGAGCAAATGCCGCCGCCTGAGCAACGATTTCGATTACAGCACCGCAGAAGTATATGTGGTAATGAGGTGAACTCAAAAACAAATTGAGATTAAAACACAAATCCATCAATATTCACCGTTGAAATGCTATGTTTTTCTCCTAAAACACTGTCACAACCAGGCAAGAAATTTTAACAGAATTGTCTTTCCGGTTTCTGCAGAAATCGTTGAAAGGACAATCTCTTCGCCATCGGAACATCTGCTTAACAAAATCAACACATCATTAATGAAGTGTCAAACTATTAGTCCCTGTCATTCCAAATAGTCACAAATTTGAGCGGAAAACTTATTGAAATTTCATGTTTCAGCAATGCGGGTTTGCTTTCCCCCTGCTCTGATTCCAACAAAGCCGACTGGCTCTCTTGCTTTTCACTATTGGATTGAAACCCTAGTGGATGCTCTGGAAACAAATCGAGGGCCTTAGCTCCTTCACAAGCCCTAATTAATATTCTTTCAATCACTGGAACATCTGTGTGAGAGCAGTTGGTATAACATATGAGGCCTTATCTTTCCCGAGCATGACTGCTCGCATAATGGCATGCAACATTGCAGAGGAAGCTCTGTCATCGATAAGAACAGTGTTTTCTTTGGTAGGAGAGGAGACAACGAATGCCAAGTTTGTAGAGGCACTTAATGGGAGTGTATAGCTTGGAATAAGGCAGGGAGTACTGGTAAGCACAGCAGTGGTGTTCGGCATGTGGGCATTCATATCATGATATGGCACCAGACAGGTCATGTATCGTTGAGTTAATGGAGGAAGTGTTTTTGCAACCTGAACTTGTCTAATTTTGGGTGGAGCGTAAGTGCTTTGTAGATTTTTAGGATATTATAGAGCTTTGCTTATGATTTGAGGTGTCTAGAGTTTAATGATCATGATATACAACTCATTTGGATGTTTTGCAGAGCTTATATGCATCATTGTTGCAGATTGTTTTTCCTCAACATGATGCTAGAATTCTATAAATTATTAATAATAATGAACTTGAAGCAGTGATCAGTCTTATCATGCCTTGCAACCAATTGCATTGTGCCACCTATTGCACGATATATTGCGGAGCAGATAGGAAGAAGTTATATTCTTAATTGTAAGAATCAGTGTAAGATTCACTAGATTTAGATAATACCAGTCTGATCATAGTGACATGCAATTTGCCATGATAAGGGAGACAAAGATAGCAGTTAATACAAAAAGGGTGCAGTTTAATTGGTCGAGTATGATTGGTAAGAATAACGTAAGTAACATAAAAGTCATCAATCAATGTTCAAACCTTCTGAAAGAGTTCAGGTCAGGTTCAACCTTTGGGTAAATTTAACAGACTAGATCTCTTTCATTTGACTGCTTAATCGAAGAAAGCTTGTACATTAATCGAAGAAAGCTTGTAGTTTAGATGTGTACTTATTCATGCCGTTGTAATCTTCTAGATAAAGATACGAATTTATCGGGATCGGGTTGGATCCCCCTGCACTTGGACTGTTTAGACAAAGGAGACTTGTAGCTTAGATATATGTGTGCTTACTGAAATTGTTGTCATCTGTTATATAAAGACAGAGATGCTGGCATCTATATACGCTGATATATTTCAAAAAAGGCAGCAATAGAAAAAGATCAATTCTAAGATTAAAAGTTCGTCATCGTATTAATATAATAATTCCAGCGAATAACTGGCAGCGAAAAGGGAAATGTCTTAGCGACCAGTTCCAAGTCTTTTGAATTCTTGTGGTATTATAGATCTTATGAGTTGTAGACATAGCATAATGGAGAAATCATAAAGGGGGAACAAGAACTTTGTACATGCTGAATATATGTTTAGAAACATAGAATTAGTTTCAGACTTTGATCTAAATTTTAAGAGTGCCATATGTGGGCATCTGACATTAAGCAAGTAACAAGTGCATAAAATAAAATTCTCGAGTTATTGGGTCAACAAAAGAAATCAATGTGCCAATTGAGGAATGCAACGATGATTTAAAAAATTGTTGAGTTTCGTCCAAAGCGTTAGACATAAATGAAATCAATGCACCAATTAAGGAATGCAACGATGAATAAACTGTTGATCGTAGAGTTTAAGGAGTTTGATTCAAATCGTTAGACATACAAAATCACAGAAACAATAAGTAGAACTTGATGACTCCTATCTTTTAGTCTTTATTCATCCTTCAAACTAAAAAGTCCTGCAAGACAAAAGCGAGCTTTGACATTAAAAGACGAATTGTGATATCTAATTATTGGTAGCCAGAGGACATATTGAAATTACCTACACTTTCAGTCTTCATGTCACCAGCTTTTACCCCAGAAAGATCAATATCAACATCTGAAATGCAATGAACATCCAAGCGGTTCTATTGCTATGCTCTCTGTAATTTGGTACTGCTATGATTTCACATAAGGGCAAACTTGCTCTCCATACTCCTTGACATTGCCCATGGGGTTTTGAACAAAGCGTTCAATAGAGAAATACTGCAAAGGTACCCCAAGGGCTTCTCCATTGAGGGCAAGATCTGCCATTATCCGTCCCACCAAAGGACCCATTTTAAATCCATGGCCAGAGAATCCAGAAGCAATCAAGATAGGAGACTTCTCTCTTGGCAACGAAGCCTTCGTCAATGGCAAAAAATCAAGGATGAAATCTTCATCCGGGGACATTGAATACATGCACGCCTCTGCCAAAACAGGGCTCTCCGACATAACATGCCCTCTAAAACCCTCGGCCAACCAAGGGCTTACCTTCTTTTTAAGTAGATCCAAATCAGGAACTAGAGCCCTCTTGTCTGGATCACACGGATAACCTCCATGGATTGAAACCTTGAGCATACCAGGGTATTCCAGAGAGGGCGTCCCGTAAAGGTACGGGTCATTATAACAAGCAAATGTAGGGAAACCTTTTTCAGGCAAAAAATTCTCCAAACCCTCCTCGATTTTCCAATACGCAATAGTGGTATGAATGGGTTGAACGGGCAGATCAATCTCTGCCATTTCTTTAGCAAGTTTCTGAGCCCAAGCACCTACAGCAATCACACATTTCCTTCCAATTACTGATCCCCTGTTTGTGCACACCAAAACCCCGTCTGATCCATCGCTCAATTTCACCCCATTACTAATTTTCACGACTCGAGCATTGTCTCTCAGAATGGCTCCATTCTTCAAGGCCAATGATTGAAACATTGCAACTGCTTTAGAGGCTCTCAGTATCCCTCCCCTGTTTGTGACAACGGCTATCCAATCCTGAGGCAAATTTATCACCTTGAATCTTGAGCAAGCTTCCTCCGCATTGAGAACTTCGTGGGGGATCCCTAATTTTTTGCAGACAATTATGACGGATTGGAGGCTCTTGTTGTCAACTGAGCCCATGTCTAGCTGCTTCGTTTTGATGTGAACCCTGTACCCAATTTCCTCCTGAGCTTCTTCCCAGAGGGAAAAAGCCTCCTCCATCATTAGTGTATAGTATTCTTCAGGGTAAGTTTCTCTGATTGTTCTTGATTCCCCATGGGAAGAGCCCCTGTGGTGTAGAAAATCGAATTGTTCCAGCAGAAGAACGGATTTGCCTCTCTTGGCAATTTGATAGGCGGTGCAGCTGCCTATTATGCCTCCTCCTACGACTACCGTTTCATATTCCCCTGCAATCTCACCCATTTGTATTAGCCCTCTTCTGTGTAAGCCTGTGTTGGGTGTTTTTGACTCTGATATCCCTCTTCGTTTTATACAGACTCGGTAAGTAAGAGTCAGATGAAGGCTTATTAATTGTGACTTTGGTGGGGAATCTCTATGTAGCTTGTTGAATACTTTATTCATATGCCACCGAAAGATTCTCTCCCGCGCTTTCATTTCAGTGATGTCATGCGTATAAGGAAATTTTATGGCCTTCGCAAACTTCCCTGTCAGTCCAACAAACTTTATCCATTTGCCAGCAAAAGATTCTCTCCCGCGCTCCGTTGTCTTATATTCTGTCATTTCAGTGATGTCGTTACAAACTTCCCTAAGTCGGCCTTCGGCCTTCGTTGTCTGTTTTTTTGTTTTTTTTGTGTGGCTGCATCACTGACTAAACAGCCACGAGATTTCTCCTATATATATAAATAGACTTTTTCTGTATTATTTTATTTTTTACTTGTATTAAATTAAAGTAGTTTTATTTTTAGTTTTTTTTGTTTATGATTAGTGACCTTTTCTATTAATAAAATATATTCAGCTTACAATTCACAAAAAAGGGGTCAGAGGATACAGGATCACTTCGTGAAAGAGTTCACACAGTCGAAGCCGGACTAAAAACACAGTTGCAGCCGGAATCAGAAACTATTCATCAAAAAAAACATATAAAGCAATCTCAGGCTGACAAAGCAGTGCCAGCCGAGGGTGGTGGATCATCTTTATCTTGAAAACCCCAATCATCTTTAGGATTGGGGGGCAGGCTGGGAACAGTCCAGCCATCATCAACAACAACAGCAATAGTGGCAGCCTCTGCATCTTTAACCTCTAGCCGCGGAGGAGAAATCATCAGGTCCAGGCAAGGCCACTTCCCCGAGTGCTCACGATGAGAGTCAGGAGGAGGAGCTGGGGACCAACCAGTATCACCACGGGGTGGGAAAGCTGAGCAGAGCCTCCATCCGCCATCACCACTGCTGGGAAAGTGGCAGCAGGAAGCCTGGGAGCGTGGGGTGTGCGAGTGGCAGCTGGAGGAGTAGTGCTGAGGATGGCAGCCGCAGGGTGTCGAGGTCTCTGCTGAGGCATCAAGAGGAACTCTGGTGACAGTACAAGGAGCATTGCCCCAGTGATTGAGCAGCTCCTATAGGTGAGCAACTTCGAGTGCAACTTTATTAGCTTGCACCTGAATTTGCATAATTACATTATTACAAATGCATGCCTTAGTATACATAGCAATGTTAACATCCAAAAAACTATGTGTGAAAAGAACAACATTCCTATGTTTCCACAAAAAAAAATAGGATCTCCAGCCTAAAGGTGTGCCAAATCTGGGTAAACTTTCGAGGAAATCTGGGAGAGTCACCCAATAAAATCATATGCCAAGAGAAAAACTTAGGTCTGAATGGCTTGAAAAAATCATGAATCTAGTGCCAATAATTCTGAGCACGCTTGCAAAACCAAAAAATATGCAAGAAAGACTCTGGTTGTCCACAGAAGGGGCATCTAGGGTTAGGAACCCCAATGTGTTTGAGCCAAGGCCCCAAGGAAAGACCTTGGAAGGCTAAGCACCAAGCAAAATGCACAATCTTGGGTTCAGTTATAGCATTTCATATGGTGTCAAAGTGTTTTCTCCATTGAGAAAGAGAAGATTGCAAATGCCATCTGTGGTTTAGTGTATCCACCATGGGAAGATGAGGCGAAAGTCAGTTGTAACCCAAACTTGGCTTGTAATTAGAAAAAGGAGTGGTAGGAAACCACCTCCAGTCAAGCCATCGAGGATGAACAAACTAAATCCCCACTTTATGAACTAAGTGAACAGGGATGGAAGAAAGCAGAAGGTCAAAAGTCTGCCGGTCTGAATGGACATGGCGGTACTGTACTTGCATATCTTCCTAGGTCCTGAAACTCATGGTGACCCATGAAAAGAGGTCCTTAGGAGTTTTGATGCCACATTTGAAAAAATGCAAAGCACTGGCCCCTTGAGTCTTGGCGAGAGGAGTACCCTAAATGGAAAACAAGGGAGACCACCATATGTTATGCTGATTCAAAGAGAGGCCATTGCGGAATTCATCTCCAACTCATCGAAGCCAAGGCTTAACAGCCTCCCAGGCTTTCCAAATGCTCTTGATGATGAAGGAGCCTTGAATGACCATGAGCTCATGCATACTGAGAAGGGTTTGGAAACCAATCCCCTTCCAAGCAGGCCTGTTGACAGGGAAGCCGGAAGAAATGCAATATCGAACTAGAATCTTCCAAGTTTCATCTCTTGAGAGAGCCCTGATAATCCATTTTGCACAAAGAACAAAGCCTTGTCTCCGAGTGGAAAGCAAGCCAAGACCACCGAACTCTTTTTGGAGACAACAAAAATCCCAGGCCACTCTATGAAAGCCATGGTGATCAAAACCAAAGGCCCAGAGAAAATCCTTGAACAATCTTTCCAGCTTCATGTAAGAAGCTTTGGATGGAGCCTAGCAAGAGGAGTAATACACATGAGTGGCCGCAAGAATCCTAGAGAAAATCTAGAATTTTCCCATGAGGGAGAGCAGCTTTGTGATCCAATAGTCAAGCTTTTTGCTAATCTTAGCTAGCACAGGATTCCAAAGTTCCACAGGCAATGCTTGGAACGCAAAAGGAATGCCAAGAAAGTGAAAGATTTCTCCACGAGCAACCCATTTCCACTCAAACTAGCTAAGCCAAGATGGAGCTGGCAAGGACTGGCGGAAGCAGAGTGTTTTATGCCATCGAATGGCAGAACCAGATGCTTGACAAAAGGTGTCCAAGCAACTTAAAGCATTATTGATGTTTTCTTCATCCTCTAAAAGAGGGAGAAAAGAATCATCAGCAAAGTGTCCATTGACTAATTGGGAGGATGATTCAGGCAAGGAAATGCCACGAACCAGTCCTGTGGACACAGAATGTGCAAGTAAATATCCAAAACCTTCCGCAACAAGGACATAAAGCGCAGGAGCTAGTGGACAACCTTGTTTGATGGAACGAAAAAGTCCAAAAGCCTCATATTGCGAATTGTTGATGGTAATCCAAAGAGCATATCCATGGACTGGAGGAAGTTGGGGCCAAAACCTAGAGCCTAGAGCATAGCCAAGATGAAGGGCCATTCAATGCGATCGTAGGCTTTAGAAAAATCTATCTTTAAAAAGATGGCCTTCTGATTGAACTTGCGAGCCCATTCCATTCCCTCCCAGATAGCAATGATGTTGTCAAGAATATATTTGGACTTGATGAATCCAATTTGCTCTGGTCGCACAATTAAGGGCAACATGTGCCTGATTTTGAAAGAGAGTGCCTTGGCAATGATCTTATATGACACATTCAAAAGAGTAATGGGTCTCCAATTACATATGTCCTTTGGATCACCAGCTTTAGGTATGAATTTGATATTTCCTTTGTTTATAATGTCTCCTAAGCTTTTAGAGTGATAGGCTTCAAGATAAACTTTGTGCAAATCAGGACCTATATGCTCCCAAAGGTGTTTGTAGGATTCATAAGGAAACCCATCACACCTAGGGGACTTGTCATCCGCCATGGAGTAGACTGCCTCTTTAAGGTCTTAGAGGGAAAGAAGTTGCTCGCAAAAAGCACGTTGCTTAGCTGCTAGACAGTTTGGAGTAACAGAAATAAACTTTCTAAGAGCTTCCTCCTGAGCAACCAAATTTTCCTACGAAGCAAACACGTTCTCATAGTGATGAACAAATGCTTGCAAGATGGTGGGGAGACTAGACATAACAACATTTCCTTGTTTGATTTTTTTAATTCCTAACATTGGTATGACAGGCACGAAGAGCCTGAAAAAACTCCTTCGAGGCTTTGTCGTCAACCTCCAACCAGTGAAGACGGGCTTTGATTTGGGCTCCCCGCGCAACATAATTATCAGCAATTCGTTTGTCATGGCGAAGCTTCACAAGCTGAATTTACAAGTCCACATCAAAGGGATTGAGAGTGACGGCCTCAGAGGCTTTTTGAGGGCAAGTGTGCTGGCTTCATATGACCGTTTACGAAACATAGCCAATTGTCGCCCATAAATGCACAAGAACCGAGCAGTTCTAGTAATGGCATCATTCCACCATTGAATCCATCCCCTTTGAGAATGTAGAGATGGCTCCAAGTTTGAAACATGTAGGATGTGAGAAATGGTGGAAGCATGCATCAGTATAGACGTGTTGAGAAAGAACTGAGACTTGGCCACCTTTGGGATAGTTGTTTGCCAAAAAATGAAAAAATAAATGGGGTAGTGGTCATATAACGTCACATTTGGCAAGAGAATGATAGGAAAATATTGATGCTTAGAAAAAGAGAAAAAAGATTAGGTAGTGATCATAACACGATCAAGGCATTTTAATATGCGATCAGAGCCAACTTGAAAGTTGGACCAAGTGTGCCAAACCCCACTATCCTGGTGGCGGTTGGTATTGGGATCAAAAAGTCCCATTTTATTGCGCATGTAATACCAGGCTTGTCTTTCCCCAGTTGTCCAACGAAAAGGTAGAATGTCATCTTTATCAGAGGCCACTTCAACCATATTAAAGTCCCCACACATAACCCAAGTAACTGGAGGCAAGTTATTAGCCAACTAGGCCCACATCTGGGATCTTTCCATAGCATCATTAGAAGCATAAACATTAATGACTCCAAAAGAATGATTGTTAATAGAAAGAAAAAGCCAAATAATTCTATGCATGGGGTCAGAACCGTGCGAAATAACAGTAGACTGAAAGCGAGGTGATAGGAGAGTAACTACACCACCTCAGCTAGCTTCGTGCTGGGAAGAAAACATCACACCATCCTGCCAAATTACGCGGCATGCCAAAGAAAGCATGAAACTAGAAATTTTAACTTCTTGCAGACAGAGAAATCCTAAATTACCAAGTCTATGACGGACATCCCGAACATAGTACTTTCTAGGGAGGTCTGTGAGACCTCAAACATTCCATGATAAGTTCATGAGAACTCTTCCATATCATCTTCGTCCTCAAGAGAGGAGTAGCTATTCTGCAAGAAGGTAGAAACATGGTTGAAGTCAGATGGAAAACCCTCTGGACTTACAGCTTGACGTTTCACCTTTGGAATCTCTACACGTCTAGGAGGACTGTGAGAACGCCATGTCGCTAGTGGTGCTATGGAAGAGGCATCAAGAGGAGTTCGCACCCCAGCTAAGGCAAAAACCCTAGCGGCTACCTTAATCCCTTGCAAGCCAACAGGGTTTGAAACCTATGAAACTCCGAAAGCAGTTCCTTTGTCCGTCGCTTGCATCCCTACACTGGCTGAAATTGACACTCCTATAGGGATAGGAGGAACCATGGCGACCGCAACATAGGACTGCTTAGGGGGCAAGGGATTCGAGGGAGCCTTTCCCTTACGCCCAACAGTAACCCATTCTTCTTTTTTCCCTTTGGCCTATTTAACAGGTGCCTCTTTAGGTGTGGACTTGACCCTAGGCATAGCTAGAAGGCAGTCCTTGATCTTGTGTTCCATGGATTAGCACCTATAACAGGTGTTGGGGAGGTTCAAGTAAAGCACCTTCTGAGAGAAGGTTTTAGTCCCAATTTGAATTTCCACATAATCCTTGAGATCCTTGGAAAGATCCACCTCTACGCAAATGTGTCATTGTGGGCAAGCATTGAAGAATTCCTTAGGCTCCTTGGTGACAACTTTGCCAAGGGCTTTGGCAATGGACTGAATAAAAGGCCAGCAAGGTAGGGGTAAATCTGGGTACTTGACCCATACAGGAACCCTAAGCTTTTTATCATCTAAGATTGTGAAGTCTCGTGACCATTTTTGAAAAACAAGCAAGGAAGAACACACAGACCATGGTCCATTGTTAAAGACCGTGTCTACCTGCAAGGGGTTAGCAAAGCGAAATAAAAAAAAAACCTTTGGTAAGGTTTTGCAAAGTGTCAAGACGAACTCCATGAGGAGTCCATCTCTTGTTAACTCATTCTCAGAGCATAACTTCAGGGGGAGTCCTACCACAAAATAACCTATCAAGGTGTGATGTTCTAACTAATCACATGCAACATCAAATTCTTGCAAAGGAAGGATAATGTCAGGATTACCTCGTGAAAAACCTTTGAGACAAACTTGCGCGGACATTTGTTCTATGGAGGCGCCATGGTAGACCAAAGTACCAACAACGTGAACACCAGAAACAACTGGTTCACCGTTGGCCGGAGCCATTATATCCTAGCCCAAAAAACTCCCACAGTAAATGCGGTGTGATAAGTGGAGCTAACAGAGGGAAAGTTCAAATGAAAAGCCATACACAAAAAATTGAAAGATCGCATGAAACAAGAAACCCTAGTAGAACCAAAAAACTATTTAAAGTAGTTTAAATAAATGAATACAAAATTCTATAAGATTATTATTATTATCTCTTATTTTCAAAGAATTATTTTATGTATTTAATAACATAATATTTAAAATTATTATATTATTATTTAAGATATATTTGTAAGTTTAAAGTAAATATAACTTATATGTAAATAATAAATTGAGTTACTATACTTTTGAAACTTATATTTGAATTGAGTTGAACTATATTTCTTTAAAAAATAATTAAAATTAATTTGATTCTAAGACTTCAAAATAAAAAATGATATATTATACTAAAACTAATTAAACCATGATCCAAATATCAAATGTCAATTTGAAAGGCATGTAAGTATAAAATATTTACTTAAAAATTATATGTAGGAATAAATCCAATGATACAAAATAACTGCTAGATTATCTCCTCACATGGTCACAAAACAATGAGATGAAAATTTTCACATATATAATAATATAATAAGGATCTAACTCAAAATCACAATATATAGTTGATATCTTAAATCCACAATCTACTCCCTAATATAATGTTTTATAAGTTTTAATGATTATCCAACAAAATGTTGACATGATCCTTCATGTAGATATCATCAATGTCTCAAATAGACTGAGTTAGATACAAAATTATTTACAAAATTAAATTTCGGGGACATTGAATTTCATTTCGTAATTTTCTTACAGTCTCCACTTTGCATTGTTATCATTTGGTTAAAATCAATAGAAAAGGGTAACATGTATTCTTCAATGTTTTGTTGATCATCTAACACTGCAATAAAATTACTTTTAATCCATAACTTATATAAAAATAATTCTTAAATTAAAGACTTAAAATTGATCGATTTTTATCATAACAAAATTTTAATTTGTAATATTGTTACCATAATTTCGATCCATTTTTGTTGATGTCTCATTCACATCAACACAAGCACGTAAAATATCTTCTTGTTTATCTCTTTGATCATCTAAAGTTGCAATAAAATACAGATTGAAAATGTAATAAATTAAATAAAATGTTAAGTGAAGAATCACTCTATGTAATTAATCTAAAAAATAAAATTGTTAGTTACCTACAAAAGTTTCTTGAAATGTCTAAGTAGGACTGAGATTGAGCAATGATAGTTGATCTCTACACATTTGATTAGGCATTATAAAGAATTTAGAAATATGAACAATTTTATAATCTTACTAAAAATAGTTAATAATTAATAAATTATCATCTATTACTTGTGTATTATTTGTTATCATTTGGTTTAGATCAATAGAGAAAGGTAATAGACATTGTTGAACATTTCCTTGATCAACCAAACCTGCATTGATATCTGCTTAACATATAAACCAAAAATAAGAAGTATTGAACTATTGAAATTACTAAGATATGTTTTAATAAATCTACTCATCTTGTTGAGAGATAATATCTATTTCTTTTTGTATTGCTATGTCTGAGCAATTAATCACCTTTTCCCTCTTTGGCTTTCTACATCGTATAGAGAGGGAATCAAGAACTTTCATGCTCATCATTTCTTTCACTTAAGTTTTGAGAAATAATATTTTGTCTTTGTTTGATAGAACAATGCTTGTGCATTTTTCTTGGGCTAAACCATGGTGGCATATGTCTCATGGGCATATTCTCCGAGCTGGGAATTGACTTAAATTTGGAAGATGAAGCAATAGATTCATGAAAATCATTTATAAATCTTTCAATAGATTGACTGAAAATATCTTTTTCATCTTCTTTAGTTGGTAAATTTTGGAGCAATGAATTGAGATTATCAATAGATTTTTAAAATTTATCATTAGAAGCATCGGATGATCTCACGTCATCTGTAATAAAATATCAATCATTAAGTAAAAATGCATTTAAAAACTCTTGATATTTAATTAGAAAGTTTTAGAATTGAAATTACCATCTCTTTGAGGTTCAATAATGATATCTTCAAGCAAATCTTTATTTTTTGAAATAAGAACCAAATTATTTTTTGAAACCACAAGATAAATTTAATATTTAGAAATAAATAAATATTAATATTAGCAATATTTTTATTTTCATGACTGAGAAT
This sequence comes from Cupressus sempervirens, assembly GCA_028749045.1. Lineage (NCBI taxonomy): Eukaryota > Viridiplantae > Streptophyta > Pinopsida > Cupressales > Cupressaceae > Cupressus > Cupressus sempervirens. The sequence goes on along the minus strand of CM053792.1, from coordinate 169,100,585 downwards.
TCCCTCATCTTTGTCATTTTCATCAACCAATGTATCCAAGTCACTTGTAATTTAATACGATTTATTAGTTAGTTGTTAAGGATATAATAATAATTGAAATATATAAATATTAAAATTAAGTCTCAAATGAAACTTGCCAATAACTTGATCTTTCTTGTTTATTTGTTTCTCTTTAGAACATCTATAATCTTCAACACATGTTTGCATGTGTTTCCTTTTTTTGCCTGCTGACAATCACACATGGAAATTTGCTCCAAATTTTGTCACAAGATATCATTTTATTGAAATGGTTTGACTTCTTATTTTATATATCAGGAATTAGGTCACATGGGTAACAATCTACTATTCTTTTTTATCTCTCTAAAGAAGCTATGTAATATCTCTCCTTTTAAAAGTTGGTTAGAAACCCAGATAACTACATGTATCTCTTGTTTTTATAGTAAGGCTCTACCCAATGAAGAAGAATGTGAATAAGCCAATCCATTGTGCTAGCACATTTTCTAGAAAGGTCAGTTAAGTAGCAACTTTGGATGTGCATGTGGTATGACTTTATGGAAACATTAGTTTCTTGATTCGTATTAGAGAAACCTCTAAATTTTTTTGTCCACATTCCTATAAAAACAAGTAAAACAACATCTTAGCATATTGTTGCCCCACTTTTGTTTTCTAACCTATCGGAAAAAGTGAGTTTTGAGTACTCGATGTAGTGAGTCTAGTCCTCATTTTTTGTTTGAGTCTAGGTCTAGATCCCTAAAGGCTAGGTGATCTCTATCGAATTTTTCCACTTTGCCTTCTCTTTCCTTATAGTTGGGTGGGTGTTTATTTTACCTTATGGTTGTTCAGGTAAAGTTGGTACCTAATCCGATAGAGATAAAATTTACTCATTGTAGATCAAACATGATCTTTGTTTGCTCGTGGCCTACCATCTCTTGATAAACAAGCACTAGAAAAAAATTGGAAGTTATCTTCTCCTCGGCGGGTTTCCAACCCATGAAGGCAATTTCCTACAAAAGACCACTTGGAGACATATATAGCTTAGAAGCATGCAAGGGGTAGGGAATTCTATAGAAAATGGATGTTTGAATCCAAGATGAATCTCCTAAACATGATTTGGATTCATCATCACTCAAATATTAAGCCTTGACGAAAAACCTTAGTTACCCTCATTACCTCTTAGGCCTGTGGTAATTGAAGGTCCTTTCCAACAGTTGGGTCTCGATTTCATTGGTCCTATTAAGCTTGCATCTAGCGTCAGTCACATCTATATCATCACCATGATAGATTATTTTATGAAGTGGGTAGAGGTGAAGGTGACCAAGAAAACCACCTCTGAAGTAGTTTGCAAATTCATAAAAGAGAACATACTGGTTAGGTATGGAATGCCCATTAAACTGGTAATGGATAATGCAACATACTTTTATTCAATTGAAATTACTAAGTTCTTTTTTGAGTATGACATAACAGTCAGTCACTCTTTTAACTACTTTCCACAAGGGAATGGTCAAGCTGAGTCTACTAATAAGAATTTGGTGCATCATGAAGAAACTAGTGTCAAATAATCAGAAAACATGGCACAAAAAGATTTATGAGGCACTTTGGGCAAACAGGGTGACTCCAAAGAGGGAAATTGGAATTTCCCCTTTCGATTTAGTCTATGGAGCATAAGCTAATTTTCCCCTGCCCTTGGAATCAACCACTAGCATATTGAGAATAGTGATTGAAGACAACATTTACAAAGATGGGTTGGAGAAAAGAATCCTATATCTAAGAAAACTCAAAGGAGAAAGGGAAGAAATTGTGGATCATATCACACAACATCAAATGCGTATGAAGAACTTGTTTGAGAAGAGGACCAGACCATGAAGGTTTATGGTGGGAGATACTATACTGTTGTGGGATAAAAGAAGAGCACCAAAGGGCATGCATGACACACTCTAGAAAGGACCATTTATTACTCATCAAACTTTCGAAAACAATTCATTTAAACTAGCATACCTGGATGGTGAAGTACTGCCTCTGACCTACAATGGTCAAGACTTGAAGCTGTGTGAAATTTCAAAAACTCAAGTCTGAAGGACTTGCAGTCATGAAGCAACTCGGTAATGTTGTGTTGAGAGTGGAAATGGAAAAAGATAACATCGTGTCCAACTGGGCTACTCTGTCAATAGAAAGTGCAAAGAGTGAAGATTGCATTTCCCTCTTGAATATGGTCTTCCAAATGAAGATCAAGGAAGCAGTGGAAGAAAAGATTCTACAAAAAGGAGATGAGCCATTGCTTGAATGGCAATAGAGCTTGCAATTCAAAGCTGAAATGATTTCAGTGGTAGAAAAAGGATTAAAAGAAACATAGAGCAAAGTTAAGGAGGAACAATACAAGAACTATGAGTTACTAAAAGGCCTACACACTAACTCTCAAAATAGTGGACAAGCAAAAGGAGCAGTAGGAGTTTTTGTCATGCAAAATAATTTCTCTAGTTATCTCAATAATTTAACAAAGAAATCTACTAATCATCATAATAGAGTGTCAGACCTCCAACAGCTCAGTGGTGTATACATGTGGCGACGAAGGAAACATAAGAATGGTTGAATGCAGTTAAAGACTTTCCCAAAGAACACTCAAATGGCTCTTGACATACACCAATGTTCATGTCCATAGACACGAAGAGATTATTCTAATCATCATCATTGCCAAGGCCTATAAAGCGAAGTCGAAAAAAGGAAAGAAGGCAAAGTGATCTTTCTCCCACCCTTTCATATTTTGGCTATATATTCATAACTGATAATTGCCTTCTTTCCATTTGTCAATTTTGAGAAAGGAGATGAACCGAATCTCCCCTTTTGTAACGGCCATCTTAGAATCCGTTATGTACTCATTTAAAAATTAATGAAAAGGTCGGCTAATTTTTGGTGTGAAATACTTCATGTTCCAGAAACAAGTTGAATGTGTTTTATATCAATTATTTACTGCTCCATTGTTTATGGTAGTTTAAGATATCTCTTTCACTTGACTTGAGTTATGGAATAAATAGAGTTTTGTTCCCCTATTCAATGAAACAAACTAAAGATAATAGTAGTGTTATTAAAGGTTAAAAGAGATTTTGTCTCGCATTATTCCCTAAGTTAGTCCCTTGCATGTTAGAGTTAGAAGTATTCTGTTAAGTAGCTAATTCATAGATAAATTTCATTATTGTATTGTTAAATTCTATGGGTTTATAAGATGTATGAGTTCACAAATTTGATTAGTATTAAGACCTGAATCCTTTCCTGAGTTAGTTCCCGTTTAGGCCTAATATGATTTACCTCCCATGTTCTCTGGTCAAGAAAAAACCCCATTTAGACTTAGGAACAAACAAATTCGTTGCAAATCATAAACATAAGGGAGCTGTACCTATAAAATTTAGAGGGAAATCATTCATTTAACCATGATTTCCCAGCTTTTGTAATCAATTATTGTTCAGAATATTGGGCATTTGAAGAGTCAATCAAATTGAAAAATCTATTTACCAACATAATTTTGGTGACTCTACTGAGGAGATGAACAATCGGTAGACTAGAAGAGCTATAGCATGAAGAAAGGCAATGCTTCAACATAAGAACATTTTCCCCGTACTCCAAAAAAACATTCAATTCCAAGAGGACCAAGAAGATTTAATCTCATCCCTGAATACATTTGTTTGGAGATATAGGAGGAACGCAAAATACTGTAGAAATGCTAACCAAGTACTAGAAGAAGAAGAAGAAGCTAGAACTAAAGTGTGAGAAAGAGCTATTCATAGGAGAGAGCTTCAAAGAGCATAAAGAGTGTGGAATGGGAAGCTTGGAGGCTAGAGCAATTAGGAATCTAGGAACAAGGAAGATTCCTTAGAAGCACCAAAGATCAAGGTGGGCGAGAACCTATTTTTGAAAGACTTGCAGAACTTAGTTTTCCCATCCTAGAAACACCTCAATGAAAGGGCGACAAGAAGAGTTGGAGCACACACAACTTGTTAGGTATTAGCTTTACATGGAATAGTTGCTCCTATAATTATCAAATTTTCACCATACCTTGCTAGGACAATAATGGCTACTCCTTGGGCTACATCAACTAGTTCGTTGGACTTAATGGCATATCATCCACTCCCATCTCAGTCAAGAAATAACTTCCCTAAGTTTTCAAGTGATGGGAAGGTTACTACCAATGAACACATCAAGGCTTTCTTTGTAGCAACTCATATCTTGGGAGTAGCACACGAAGACATAGATGTGAGACTATTTGTGGAGACTCTAACAAAAAGTGCAATGGATTGGTTTTATCACTTAGATGATTCCTCAATTATAAGTTGGATTATGATGAGAACATCTTTTGAAACAAGATTCAAAACTGTAGAAGATGAACACGCCCTACTAGCTCAGTGGACATCTATCAAAAAATAGGCTACTGTAAGTATGAGGGATTTTGTTGCTAATTTCAATAAAATCACTAATATAATCCCTACTGTTGATAGACGTACTACGAGTAATTTAAAGACATTCTTTATAAGTGTAATGCCACTAGATATTTACTATGATATGAGGAGATCTCATCCCACAGACTTGACAAATGCCCAGAAGAAAGTAGTTCAATTAGAAGATGACTTGATCTCTACCGAGAAGTGGAAACGAGAATTTTAGACCAAGGCAAGCACCAGTAACACCACTTCATTTGATGAGACGTTGCAAAAATTATCAAATGAACCAATTTCTATGAAGAGGCAACTCCTTGGATTCAATAATACTTACCAATGAAATTTCCAAAATCAACCTAGAAGGAATATTGATGGTAAAATTCTATAGCTTGCTAGTCTACCACAGAGATTGGCTATTGAAGCGGCACCCCAAAAGGGAAATATATGTATTTTTAACTTAACCATGGATCATGATAATGAGAGTTGTCCCAAGACAACCTGTATGATGTAGCTGCTATCCACTAATGAACTAAATGCTACAACCTCTAGTCTTGAGTCAGATTCATACTCGAATGGTGACTCTGGAAATTTATTTTTACAGTACGAGTCAGATTCAAAAGGACTAGGTGAATGCTATGCTACTATTGATGGGACTGCATATATGATGTTGAATAGAAGCCAGAAAAATAAGAGTAAGATTTCAGGTCATCATCCAAGTAGTAATGAGGCTTCTACTTCAAATGATGGAAATGTTGATCAAGGAGCCAAGGTTTCTCAATCGGGTAAGGAAAAGACCTCTTTTGATTTCATTCAATTTTGTAAAGATTCCAAAATTCAAATTTCCCCTATAGATGTCTCATCCCTCAAAATTAAAATGATTGGTAGATTATTGCAAAGGGGATGATATAAACCTAAACCATAATGTCACGACTAAAGAAGAAGATGAATCCTTGACATCTACCCTATTTTATCAAGAAGAGTCTACAGTCTTAGCGACCTTTCTTAGACAAAAATCTGACCCATTTTACATGTCATTATAAACTAAGCAACTATATAATTGATTCGGGTACCTCAAATAATGTGATGCCTTATCCTATAGCTAAAGCTCTAGGCCTCACTCTTACCAAAGTTCATGGTAGGTGTTATTCTATGGATGCCAAACAAGTCTCGCTACTTGGGAAAATCAAAGACCCTCAAGTAGCACTAGCCTCCCACCCAAAATAGAAATTATTGCTAACCATCCTAGACACAAATATTCCAGCTAGCTATGGTTTGCTTCTAAGAAGAAGTTTTTGTAGAGACATAGAAGGAGAAATAAAACTGGATTGGTCTCAGGTGGTCATACCCATAGGGAGAAAGAAAGTAAAGTTAGAGCCTGAAGAGAAAGCCAAGTTCATAGTTTTGAAGTCAGATGATCCCAAAGCTCAAACCCTCTACCAAGAATTGGAATTTGGTAGTTATATGTTGTTCACTAAAGAGGACTCAAATAACCAAGATGTCGAAGGGTTGGGAGATCAAATTCTTATTAAGGAAGAAGAATCACTATCAATATGGACACTGGAAGTTGACAGAAGTTGTTCCTCATCTGGTTCCAGTGCAAGGGTGGTATTGATATCACCTAAGGGAGAACCTCAACCCATGGAATTCAAGTTAGAATTTGGGAACACAAACAACACTGCAAAATATGAAGCCCTATTGCTCAGGATATAGTTGCAAAAGAAATGGGGATAAAGATACTGAGAGCTCAGGGTGATGTAGAGCTTGTTGTGTGACAAATTAAATGGTAGTACTCTCTAAAGAATCATAAACTAAAAATTTATAGAAATAGGTTTTGGGATGAAATTCAAGGATTAGACGCATTCTCAATTGAATCAATGTCGAGGGAGATGAACTCTAAAGCGGATTCACTTGCCATTTTTGACTCCTTATTGCTTCCTCATCCAGAATTCAAGAACAAACAATAGCAGGTAGAAATTGTAAATAGACCTTCAGTGCCTAATAATGTAGAAGCCTAGTAAGTGTTTGAAGATGACAAAAGTCTGTGGTTATTTTTAGAAAGTGCCAGAACTATTTTTGAAGATCATCCTAATGAAATCATTCAAGAAGATCTTTGCAAGAGGCAAAAAGAAGATGGAACTAATTCAATCCAGTTATGAGGTAATATTATTCCCCCATACATTGAATCATTGGAAAAGTTTTTTAATAGACACAACACCTACATTAAGGAAAAGAGAATAGAAAAAGGGCCTACTACTGGTGAGTATGAGGGGGTAAACATTGGAGACATGCAAAGTCCCAAAATGATCAATATCAGAAAATGTTGTACGTCTGAGGAAAAGGAATCTGCCAGACAACTTTTTATAGAATATCAAGATGTATTCACATGGAGCTATGAGGATTTGAAAACCTACAGAGGTGGGAAAATGAAACATCAGATTCCCCTAAAACCTGATGTAGCTCTTTTCTGACAGAAGTAGAGAAACTATAATCTAAAGGTAGTTGATGCCATATTCTGAGAGGATGAAAATATGCTAAAGGCGAGAATCATTTACCCTATTCATCACTCTACCTAGATAGCAAACATAGTACTAGTCAAAAAGAAGAACAAAGAGATAAGGATCTAGATAGATTTTAGAAATCTAAACTAGGCATATTTTGAAGGATAATTATGCTCTCCCAAATATGGACCATCTATTACAAATGGTCACTGGAGCTGAAGTGATGTCCATGCTTGATGGTTTCTCAGGATACAACCATATAGAAGTGGAAGAGAAAGATCAACACAAGACAACTTTTACCACTTCATAGGGTACATTCTCATAACATAGGATGTCATTCGGCCTTATCAACGTTGGTGCCACTTTTCAAATGTGTATGAATAAATATTTTTTTGATTCGAAGGGTAGAATCATTGTCATATACCTAGATGACCTTACTGTATTCTCAAAGAAGAGGAAAAATCACATAGAAGATTTGAGGAAAGTGTTGCAAAGATGTCAAGAGCACGCAATCTCTCTGAATCCTAAGAAATATATCTTTTGCGTGACATAAGGAAAGTTACTTGGCCATATAGTATCACAAGAGTGCATCAAAATTGACCTTGAGTGAATTGAGGCCATCCAAAGAATAAGTCTACCCAAAAGCAAGATGGGAGTTAAGTCCTTTTTTGGACAAGTGAATTTCCTCAGAATGTTCGTGCCTAATTTTGCTGAAACCACTAAATATACTGTAGATACGATGAAAGGGAATTCAAGTTTTAAATGGCATGATGCTAGAAAACAAGCCTTCTAGAATATAAAGACTGCCATTGCCAATGCCCCAGTCCTATGTCATCCTAATTATAAATTAGATTTTATGATCTATTGTTATTCTTTTAAACACACCTTGTTAGCTATCCTCATGCAAGAAAACAAGGAAGGAGTACAATCCCCTATCACCTTCATGAGTATACCCCTGAAGAGTCATTAGCTAAAATACTCTCAGATTGAAAAACATGCCTTCACCATGGTTAAATCTTTGAAAATTTTCAGATTCTATATTCTACACTTTCATTCCATGGTTTATGTACCTAATGTGGCAGTAAAGAGCGTGTTGACTCAACAGGATGTAGGGTGCAATACCAGAGGGACATGGATAGCTAAAACACAAGAGTATGACATTGAAATTAAGCCTAAAAAGCTAGTAAGAGGTATCACCTTATGCAAAGCTATAGTAGAAAATGGATCGGTGAGTCTATAGGATCCTTGGTTCAAAAATATTACATACCTCTTAACATATGGTGAATGTCCTGAAAGATTGACAACAAAACAAAGAAGAGATCTCAAATTAAAATGCTACTATGTATGTGATTTGGGATTATAAACTTTTCAAAAGATCCATAGATGGAACTTTCCTCAGGTGCATAGATAAACAACAACAAGAGAGATTGTTGAAAATGTTTCATGATGATGCATGAAATAGAACTTTCTCATCCTCAAAAACTACTTTTAAGATATTGCGGAAATGTTATTATTGGCTCAAAATGTTTAAAGATGCCTACTACTAGGTGTTAAAATGTGAAAAATGCAAAATATTCATGGGTAGACCTTAGTTAGCTACATTACCTCTCAGGCCTATGGTAAATGAAGGTCCTTTCCAATAGTGGGGTCTCAATTTCATTGGTACTATTAAGCTTGCATCTAGCATCAATCACATCTATATCATCATCACGATAGATTATTTTACGAAGTGGGTAGAGGTGAAGGTGACCAAGAAAACCACCTTTGAAGTAGTTTGCGAATTCATAAAAGAGAACATACTGGTTAGGTTTGGCATGCCCATTAAATTGGTAATGGATAATGCAACATACTTTTCTTTAGCTGAAATTACTAATTTCTATTTTGAGTACGACATAACAGCCAATCACTCTTTTGACTACTTTTCGCAAGGGAATGGTTGAGTTGAGTCCAGTAATAATAATTCGGTGAGCATCATGAAGAAACTAGTGTCAAATAATTAGGAAACATGGCACAAAAAGATTTATGAAGCACTTTGGGCAAACAAGGTGACTCCAAAGAGCGTAATTGGAATTTCCCCTTTCAAACTAGACTATGGAGCAGAAGCTAATCTTCCCCTACCCCTAGAATTAGCCACTAGAATATTGATAATAGAGATCAAAGATGACATTTACAAAGATGGGCTGGAGAAAAGAATCCTATATCTAAGTAAACTCGAAGAAGAAAGGGAAGAAATTGTGGATCATATCACACAACATCAAATGTGTGTGAAGAACTTGTTTGACAAGAGGACCAGACCATGAAGGTTTATGGTGGGATATACTATACTATTGTGGGATTAAAAAAGAGCACCAAAGGGCATGCACAAGAAATGTGACACACTCTAGAAAGGACCATTCATTGCTCATCAAACTTTCAAAAATAATTCATTCAAATTGGCATACCCTAATGGTGAAATACTACCTCTGACCTACAACGGTCAAGACTTGAGCTGTATCAAATTTCATGTTGAAAACATGTAACCCCTATATTGTATCATAGTTACTTTTAGTTCCCAATTTTATTTTTTCCTAGTTAGGTTTCCCTTGCTTTTCCTATTTTAGTTTTGTTGTGCAACCACCTTTTTTAGCTTTGTGAAACTAGGGATCTTGGATTCCTTTCTTGGACATAGATTGTCCAAGTCCCTGACAAAGCTAGGTATTGCCCCACTTTTTTTTTCTAACTTATCAACAAAAGTGAGTTTTGAGTAGCTGATGCAGTGAGTCTAGTCCTCATTTTTAGTTTGAGTCTAGGTTTAGATCCCTAAAGGCTAGGCGATATCTACCAAATTTTCTCGCTTTGCCTTCTCTTTCCTTATAGCCTGGTGGGTGTTTGTTTTACCTTGTGGTTGTTTGGGTAAATTTGGTACCTAATTCGATAGAGATAAAATTTACTCATTGCAAATCAAACACATTCTCTATTTTCTCGTAGCGTACCATCTCTTGATAAACAAGTTCTAGTGGAAATTTGGAAATTACCTTCTCCTTGGCTAGTTTCCAACCCATGAAGGCAATTTCCCGCAAAAGACCACTTGGAGACATATATATCTTAAAAGTATGCAAGGGGTGTGAAATTCTACAAAAAATTGATGTTTGAATCCAAGACAAATCTCCTAAACATGATTTGGATTCATCATCACTCAAATATTAAGCCTTGACCAAAAACGTAAAGATGCCTTATCCATGGCGGGTTTCTAACCCATGAAAATGGTTTTCCACAAAGCAGCTAAAGGAAAAAAAATAAGATGTTAAATGTTACCCAAATAGATCCATACACCTTAATTAAGCATCATTAATAGCCAGGAATACAATTGTCGAAGATTCAACTTATAAGGAAGTGTTAGTAGAAAAATAAAATTTGCCTTCTACTCGTGGGTTTCCAACCCATGCAGGTGATTTTCCACTTATACAAAAAAAGATCGAGCTAACAAGAGAATTTGTACCCCACACTAGATTTGGAGTATGTCAAAATGGTATTATAATGGATCAAAACTGTTATGGAAAGAAGATATAGTCAGAATCTCACACGGTAGATTTTCATCAATAGGATACCCGAATAGAAACTTTCTGAAACTTAAAGGAAAATGGAAAAGTAATGGACTTATAGAAAGTTATCGTTGTACTCAACAGAATAGTGAAAAGACCCCTAATGTCTATTGAGTTTTTGCATTTACTATCCAACAGGTATTTCCTTAAATTTCATCAATGTGGCACAAATTTTGAAGAATAATGGATGAATTAAGACTCCCATATAAAGGCATGCATTCAGTTGGAAGAGATACCTCATCTCTTTGATCCTCATTCCATCAAACATGCATAGGCTTTTGAAATCCTATGACTGTTACATTTATTATTCTATTCACCTTTTCAATTCAAAATCTTATTCATAAGATTATGGCAACCAAGTTCATAGGTTTTGATGGTTTGACTGCTATCAAGTCCCAACTTCATAATTTCATAGACACCTCCCTCCATTTCTATGACATGGTGTATCTCCAAAGGAGGGTCAAATCTAAACAGATTCATCCTATCACGAAGAATCTTCAAGGATGTGGTTTAGTTGAGGCCGATGGTTTTCCAGTTGCAGTTCAAGCCCCAGAGCTTATTTACGAATGCATTCATCACTATAATCTGGAAACCAAGAAAATTTTTGTACTTGTGATACAATATTAATTTCAATAGATAGGAAAATAGTGGTAAACTATCATCATGTGCCAGAGTGGGAGGAGTTCTCTAACTTAACCTTTGGAGGATCTATCTCAAAATATTTAACGAAGAAGATGATTTGGAGGAAGGAGATCATGAGAACTTGGTTCTAGAAGCCAAAAGTGATAAGAGAAAAGTTCCTAAAACTTTGTTCAGAACCAATCTTAAGCCAAAAATAATTGACATTTTTGTCCTTCTGCATAGGTTGAAAGGTGAGGTAGAAATCTTAAATTTTCATTAAGAAATACTTCTTTCTAGTTCAATTTACATGCTCAGACACCCAATACAATGATTGGGTGCAAGAGGTAAGTGATATTCTAACCAATGCTCTCTAGCTTACCAAGTTTTACAATACATTCTACATGTCTTCCTTCTTGATTTACACGTTGGCTTCATTGCAATTTTGGCCAGGCCTTCCAAGATTAGAGAGTTTCCTTGATGATGTTAAGACTTATGAGTTTTACCCATGTCTCCAATTAGAGAATAGTTATACAGATTATATTAGGGTGAATGACGTGTTTACTACGAGGATTTGCAGGGAACTACAAGGATGCCTAGAGAGAAGATCCAATCCTGAAGCCATAGCCACCATCAATTAGTTTGGATGTTACTTTATTTAGTCCTCATCATTTTCTTATTTGCATCTTGCAACATTTAAGGAGTTTCCCTTGAAGCTACTGATGTATCCAAGTGACATAATTATGCTGATCGAGATTATACAACAAGCTCTGCAAGTGATTGTCCCTAGCAAAACCATGAAGAAGAAGGGATATGAATTCCCTATGAAGGTTGGAGTCTTTAGTTGCAACACCCAGTCTTATTCCAAGAACATGATGAAGGTGTTCGAGAAGAAATATAAGCTAGACATGTATGAAGTCCTAAGGCCTATGTTTGACCCAAACAGGTATGCCACATATGTTCTCCAAACTGGGGGAATGATAAAGCATATCACCACGATCAAAGATTATTATTTCAATTACAAAGATGAGTTTGACAGCCATGGTCAAGCCTTTACTAGGTTGATAATTAATCAATTGAAAATGTATAAGGTGAATATAGATGTAGATGAAATTGAAGATCACAGTCAAAATATGTATAGCAATAATTATTTTACCAAGCTGAGGAACACTCCCATAAGTTTGGAGCCTTTTGAAGATGTCATGGAAGATCTAGATATGATGATGACCAGAATCTATGAGCAAACTAGAAAGTGGGTCGAGTGGACCACAACATAGAGAAGTAGGAGAAATGGTGCATCCACTCAGTATTCCCCAAAAGTTGTAGCAACCTCATCTTCTCATTGTAGTACTTCAGGCACAATCCTACTCGTCACTCAAGGACCTTCCCAAGCAACTAAAGGAGGGGACCAACCTCTTGACAAGAATGTCCCACTTGATAAAACTTGTTAGGATGGATCAGATCTAGTGATTGAAATAGAAAAAGAGGTTGAAAAGAAGAAGGCAAAGAAGATGAAAGATAGCGTAGTCATGGTGACTCTCTCACCTAGTAATAGTCTTATTCTATCCCTAAGTACCCCATAACTCCTACCAAGTAGCCCCCAAATACAAGTGGTTGACATCAAAGATGGGGGGAGTAGTGAGAGTGAATCTACAAAGTTTGATGAAATAGCAAAGAAGAAAACAAAAGTAGAGAAGGGGCCTAAAGATTCAAAACTTATTTCCCAGGCTCTAAAGAATCCTTTCTCTTCAATGTCAAAGACATTAAGTCCAGTTAAGAGGAAAATGGTTAGTGTAGATATGCTCAAGACTGTGTCTAAGGTAATTGGTAGTGAATCATGGCTCGAGAATATCATAGACACAAAAAGGAAGATGATAGAGGAGGGAACCCTAAAAAAAGAGACTTTGTTTCTTGCCATCTATTCTAGATCAGCATTGGGTAATGTGAAGAAGTAGAAGACTTTATCCATCCTTAGCCAAGATCTAGATATTGAGCATTTAACTATGGAGATAGCCAAGCCTAACAAGTAGGGTAGGATTGAAGAACTGACCACAGACAACTTCACATTACAATATTTGGATCTTGGAGAGGTTAGGCACACCACCAAAGTGGGTCTATAGAAATCAAAAAATGAAGTGATAAAGGGACAACTCAAAGGTCTCAAACTTTCCAAAGTTAGGATGAATGCCAAAATCCACAAACTTAATTGCTTCATTAGGCAATTAACTACCCCACTAGCAAGTATTTTGGGAGTGCCACCTACCAGTGACCCTACAGCCACAGATATTTAGGTCATCATCTCCCAACTATAAGAAGATAAGCATTTTGGAGAAATTGGTAGAGAGTGGAGTGAAAAAATCAAGTCTGAAGGACTTGCAGTCATGGAGAAACTTGATAATGATGTGTTGAGACTAGAAATGGAAAAAGATAACATCATGTCCGACCAGGCTAATCTATCAACTTAAAGGGAAAAGAGTGAAGACTATATTTCCCCCTTGAATATGGTCATCCAAATGTAGACCCAGGAAGCAGTGGAAGAAAATATTCTACCAAAAGGAGATGAGCCCTTTCTTGAATGGCAATAGAGCTTGTAATTCAAAGCTGAAATGATTTCAGTGGCAGAAGAAGGATTAAAAGAAACAAAGAGAAAAGCTAAGGAGGAACAAGACAAGAACTATGAGTTACTAAAAGGCCTACACTCTGACTCTCAAAATAGTGGACAAGGGAAAGCATTAGTAAGAGTTGTTGTGATTTGGTATCATATCTTGCATTGTTTCTCTTATGTGGTTATTTTTTGGGGGCTAGGACATCTCCTTTGGGGACTCTCCTACCTTGCACTACATCAAGTAGTATCAGAGTGAAGCTTGTTCTTGAGCATGTAGAGAGATCATTGAAGTTGAGGCAATTTTCTTTAGGACCTTGGGAGGACATGCAGATGGATCTATGGTTGCGAAGATGGAAGGTTGATCTTGTTCAAGAAGATTTATTTGTTGGTGATTTGTTGTAGAGGGTTTGCAAAGATCTTGGAAGATGGCTCCAAGAGGATTGGACCCTAGGATGATTGCAAATCTCTGTGATATAGTGGAGAGGAGGATTAATGAGATAATAGCTCAGGTGGACACTGTGGTGGATGCTTCTTTTTCTAAAAGAGTTGAAAAATAGAAGGAAGTTGTATGCTATTGGAGTTAGAGTCTACATATCCTAAAGAAATTTTTTTGGCTGGTGAGAAGACTTGTTTGAGAGAGATGGCATCACAAGGTCAAGGTGGAAGAGGTCGATTTTGCTGATCAGTTTGTGGAGTCTGATACAGAACTTGTAGAGCAACTAGAGGTTTTTTTTGAGGATATTCCTAACCTTGTTGATGCTAGGATGGAGATTGGTTTTCATGATCAGTTGGTTGAGTCTGACATGGAGATTCCAGAGCACTTAGTCATGGATGATCTAGTTGTTATTGGTGGTAACTTATATGTTGGAGAGCATCTTGTTGTGAGCAATGAGATCGTTGGTGTTGTGAGTTTGGAATATGTTGATGGGGATTTACATATTGCTGCTAATGTGAAGTTTGTTGTTGGTGTGGATTCACTAGTTGCTATTGTGGATGTGGATTTACTGATGAAGAATTATGTTCAGTTTGTTCTTGGGAGTGAGCATGTTGATTAGATGATTGAGATTCTAGTGTTTGACAAATGGATGCAGGTGTGGATGATTTGTATGTTGGTTTTATTGTCCTTGATGGAGTGGAATCCCTTGGTGAAGATGAAGATGGTTGTAGATATTTCTTTTGGTGTCAAAGTGAAGGAAAAACTTTTCTATCTACCTAGCAAGTCTAATGCATGAGCATCTTACATCAGCAAATAAAGGGAAAAATGATTTTTTTTTGAAAAAAAAACAAAAGAAAGAAAGAAATTTTAAAATTGTGGAGGAGAGAGAAAGTGACAAAAATTAGAAGAAAAAATTTAAAATAAATAAAAAATGGAGAAAAGAGGGAAGATGCATTTAATAGGTGGCATTATTAAATGTAACTTGTGGTTAGAGGGTTTATTTAATGTAAATTGCTAAGCCAACTTGTGGCTTGAGGGTTTATTTAATGTAACTTGCTTCTGGGCAATGTAACTTGTGGCTTGAGGGTTTATTTAATGTAACTTGCTAAGCTGACTTGTGGCTTGAGGATTTATTTAATGTAACTTTTGACTTGGTTTGGTATAAGTAGAGGGCCTTGTCTTGTCATTATGATTCATCCATCTTGGAGAAGAGGATGTGGTAGAGGAGCAAATTTTGAGAAGGGCTAGTACTTGAGGCTTGGGAAACTAGGTGATTTCTTCGTGGGCTTGCGAGCACAAGTTTAGATCTTCCTTGGAGGTTTCTACCAGAGTGTGGATCTAGACTAGAGAGGGTTTGGATTGGATTTTGAGGGATCTTGTAGAACTATTACTTGCTTTTTATTTGGCCATAATCGGGAAGGCCTTATAGCTCGACACATTGCATGTAATCAGTTATTTAATGAATAAAGAGTTGTGATTTGGTATTAGTTCTTGCATTGTTTATGTTGTGTGGTTATTTCTTTGGGGCTAGAAGATCTCCTTTGGGGATTATCCTACCTTACACTACATCACAAACACTATTCAATTACCATATTCCTCCACTCCATATTAGTCCTAGACATGTACAAGAAGTCAATGTTTGTGTTGGGGCTTGGTTTATCTATCAGAAACTTATATGTTCCATACTCCTAATCTAAGGGTATTTCCCTAACCTGACACAAAAGGTCGAGACTAAAGGTTCTAGCCAACAACACTCCTACCTCTGCATGCATCTAGAGTGCCTCTACTATTCTAAGGTGCATTAGATAGTAGGGGGGCCTCACGTGACACAATAGGCCAGTGGTGGGGGTCTATCCAAATATCTATATGCGGAAGGGAGCGGTGTAGAATAATTGATCAACTTGTCAGTGTCATGACCTAAAGAATGTATGTTCAAATCTTTCTCAATGATTGATAACACACTAGGATGAAACACCCAACCATGCTCGATCCAAAAATGGGCTTTGTAGTGGGGGGGCACTTCGATCATATGGATGATGACTTCATACCATTTTTTTTCTTCCTTCCAAGCACTCAAGTTTGATTCTAGATGTACCATCATCTGATCAGCTTTTGTCTTTGTCTCAACAAGGCAGGAGATTTGGTTGGCTTCACAAGAGATAATTGATTCAATCCATTCATCAAATGTACGAGAGATGACCCAAATCTCTTCACCTGGTTGATGAAATGTTGATTTGCAGGGGAAGTGGAGTCAACCATTGAAATAGCATTGGATTGTGCTTTAACTTTGGCATTCTGTCATGTATGACTATTATCAATGTTCTTTAAGATGATAATCTATTTATATTTTAAAGGTTACTCCACTAGTATGAGAGGATGGGAACTACAATTACTTTATTAATATATATTTTTGACCATCCATTTGTAGTTTACACTTATGTGCTCTATCAAATAGTCTTAGTAGGCTATTGGTACCTTTGTCTACACAGACCATGAATCAAATTTGTATAAAGATACATTTTGACATTTGTTTGGTCCATTTGTTGTCCCACAGATACATAAACTTGTTTTATTTTATTCATAGGTAAGTTGCCATCATGTATCAATTGTTACCCTTGGCTATTTCTTGTCATATTTTAATCCAATCATATAATCTACTTGATCATACCTTATATGTCTTTTAAGGGGAAATTACACACAAACTACAATAGTATATTGTGTCAATAACTTATTTGCCTTGATTGCTCACTTTTACACACCTTACACACTCATTTACAAAAGGTTCCTTGTCTATATTGGTATATGATCTTACATTTGTCAACTTCACACCAAACAAGTGATATCATTAATGCAACAGATATTACAACTGCATTTAATTCATAGCATCAGTCCTAAATCTAGAACATGCATAAGAGAACTGCTATAAAACAAACTTCAGCTAGATCAAACTTAAGATATTATTATTCATGTTGCACTTTCCAAAGCCATATTAATTTGGGAAGTCCAAGTTTATCTTGTTAATAAAAATAAAAAATTGATAAAGGTTGGGATTCAATCCTAAAGACGCGCCAAAGGATAACTTGGTATGAAACCATTGAGTTCACACAAGCTAGATCATAACTCCCAACTATGACCATCTTCTCTCATTTTAATGGATTTTATGGTGAATTTATGTACTTGAGGAGTTACTAAGAAGCTTAGTACCCAATGAAAATTGGATATGCATGCCAAGTAGGGAAAGTTCTATAGATTTGTAGAGTCTTCCAATAAAAATAATATTTGTGAAAAGTTTCTTTGTTGAAACTCCTTATGAATCTCTAAACCTCTTCACAATAGGGTTCATTATCACTCTAATAACATCAATTGATTCAATTATTGAAGTGGATTTAATAGGAATCTTAAAGGATTGACCAAGACAATAGTCAATCATTTGTCATCTTCATTTGACTTTTACAATCACAATCTAGGTGTCCACAAATAGAGAAAATATTAATTAAATATTTATGTCCACAAGCCACCTTTACTACTTCTAGTGGAACTCGTGATTCCTTATGAATATGTTGTAAAAAATAGGAAGGATAAATACTAAAAAAATATTTTTCAACATAACCTAAGTGCAAAGAAACACGTTCCAAAGATGTCAGAACCATAGAATATCACATAGGATTTATAGTGTAGATGGTTTATTTATCCAAACACAAGAGTCATCCCTAGTTTTCAAATATTAAAAAAGGTCTACCAAGCATGATTCTTAACAAAATTCTAACTAAGCTCACTTCTAAAGGCTAAAATAGGGACCCAATTTTCAACAAGCATCCTATAATGCTTCTCAACTAATGTTACAAAGTGATAGCTATACCTATTGGTCTTCATATTAATTTTACAATCTAATTCATTATTAAAGCAAAAGAAATTACTTATCTACATAGAAGATATAGTCTTGACAATATTTCCCTTGCGCAGGAAATAATAGAGTGGGATCAAAAAACTACTAAAGACAACCTCCTAGTCAAGGTACATTTCAATAAAACCTGAGATTACACATACTAGACATTAATTATCAATATGCTTTGACAGCATGGGCTTTCTCTCCATATACTTTACAAGTCCAAATGTTATTTCTTGAGGCTAATACTTTTTTTTATCTCAATAGCTTCTTTATTGTGTCTTTCCCCCTTCATCACTTTATCTTCCAAGATTAGTTAATCATAATCATCTGAACTAGTTAGTACAGTTAGGGTTAGAGATGGGTTGGGTGCACTTACCTTCTCGTCCTCCTCTACTTTCTTCTTCTTTTTCTCTTCTTCTCTTCTCATCGTCGTTGCTTTTTATTTCTTTTTCCTTTTTCCTCTTCTCCTCTTCTTCTTCCTTCTTTTTATTTTCTTATGTTTCTTTCTTCTTCTCTTCTTATTCTTATTGTTTTCTCTTCATTTCTTCTTCTTCCTTCCTTTTCTTTTCTTCTTCTTTCTATTTCTTTTCATTTGCCACTCTTTTCATTTTCTTTCTTTCTTATTCTTTCTTCTCATTTTATTTTCTCTTTTTCTATTTTGCCTCATTCTTTCTCTTCTCCTCTTCCTCATTTGAGATGGTGTAATCAATGATATTGCCAAATATGTTTGGCCAAAGATCCTTGAAAGGATCTTCTATGACGTTTATTATCACCTCTATGGCACAAACTTGCATGTTAGTTTGAATAGAGATCTACGAAGATGGATCTATCATCTGAGTATCATTAGCTTCTATTAATATTGCTTCTGGAGTACTCTACTTAACAAATATATGGATTTCTCCCTCTAACTTTGTGCTTTGTTCTTTGATTTTGGGTATAGAAGTCATGTATTTGATAATTGTTTCTTCTGTCTCTTTATTTACTTCTTCATAATTGCCTCCCACAAATAGAATAGTTCTTTTTTTATTGCTTAGTAAGGTCTCAACACCCTTCATTATCCCATTCATATCACCATCATTACTAACTTTGCAAAGTTTCTATATAAAATTTTCTTGTCCTCTTCAATGACTCTTCTTCTCTATGTTCTTATTACACTCTTGGATATCTAATACTCTAAACCAATTATGTAAACTAGATGAACCTCAACATATAAATCACCACCACCTAAATATCCTTTGTATAAAACTCTCACTTTATTAATGATTATTTAATACTCTTAAATAAGGGTTGTACGAGCAACTTGTAGGGGAGTAGGAAGAAAGTGTAGGAGAAGGGAAAAGAATGTGAATTTGAAGTGTGTCCAAGTCTTTTTTTTATTTGGTTTGGGAGCAATGGATGTAATGAGGCCTTTGATCAAGCATCTCATCTCAAATTATGAAATAGGGTGGACGGGTTCAAAGTTCCCAATCAATGTTGAGAAAGACCCTCAGGTTTAGGGCTAAACTTAGTGTAACCTGTGGAATGCTCAAGTTTTTTGGTAGTGATATGAACATCAAATAAGGTTTCCCACTCACAAAATCTGAATGGGATATACATTGATAAATTGGAGGTGTGGAAAAATAAATATATTTGTGAAGGTAGTTCAACTTGCTAGTTTCTAATATTTTTTATTAAGAAAATTAGGTTTTGAAGGGATATTGAAATCCTATACAAAAATATGACTATAGATTTATACCTTAAAAAACCCATTAGAGCAAACATCACAAAATTAAACAAGGCTAGCCATAAGAAAGAGAGGCAAATAGAAAAGGATAACACTAGAAAGACTAATGAACAACCAGAAGCTAGGAAACATACACCTGACAAAACAAGACTGAATATGACCCTTAACCATTTTACTCTCTCTATCAGGTAAGTTTTCCTTTAAATACTCCTAAAGAGAGCTCCAAGGGAGACTCAGAAACCATCTTCTTCCCATCACTACTAGGAATCTTGCTATGTTTATAATTCTTATTTTTTTAATCTGAAGATCCCATAATCTTTTTTCTATTGATCCCTTGGTCCTTGCCCATTTCCATATACTCCTTATCATAATTGATGTTTGATATAACCTTTGTAGAAATATCCATGCCCTCGTACCAGGTCATCTTTTGGTTAAGTTTAACTACAATGTTAGTAATAGAATCATTTGTCATGTTAGACTCCCGATAAGCATGCAATATGCAATACTTATCCATGGTACTTAGGATACCTAAAGTTTCTTTTATAATATTGGTAGTGGTCCATTAAGGTTTACATATCCTCTTCAAACTATTTATGATATTTCTAGAATGTCCCTCCAAACATTGCTTAGTTATGCCCATGTCTTTAGCCAATCTAGTATCTTGAAGGGCTACCATCACCTCGGTATAGTGGTTTCTAATGTTCCCTTCAACAATTTTTGTCAAATTTTAAATCTTTTTTTCTTCTTACTTTGGCCACCAAAATAAATTGGAATCATAAAATGGAAGAGAAATAAGTGGAAACTATTATGCAACCCCTCTCGTCAATGGGTAAAAGAACAAAACTTTGTCACCAATTATAAAGAAAAAATACCACAGAATGTAAACTATTCAACTTTAATGGCATAAAAGTGTCATTTGTGTTTAGAATTTGAAGATGATCTAAACTGATGAAATGTGTTAAACTGGATGAATAAAGTATGCCTAGAAGTTTTTGAATTTTTTTGAGAAAGAATTTATTCAAATTTTTAAATTTTTATAGTCATTTTTTTAACTACAAAAGCATAAGTTGTTGTTATCATCAAACAAATGAAAAAAGAATTAAACATGTCTACATATGTAATGGCACTATCATTTATTTTCATGTTTTCCAAATGCAGATTTGAATATAATATAAATATGAGAAGATGAGACATGTCTCATGAAGAGACATGTCTCTATATGGTAAATTATAAGTTAATCATCATTAGACGATACATTAACAATAATATATATAAATATTATTATTATTACACACACATACACATATATGACTAGATATAGGACAGTTTGGTTAATTGATGATTAACCAATGACCATAGATGGATTATCTCTAGGTCTATTCAATCTAATTGAAGCTACAATATGACCACTCCCTCTTAGCTAGGGAGGATTTTTGTAGAGCACATTATGATCTAAAGCTTATAGAGAGATATCATCTCAATATGATATTTTTAGATTGACATATTTAAGGATAACAACATATATCATCAACTTAGATGTTATCTTTTGATATCATCCAAAGTATGATTCAATAAGAAATATCAATCATGCTTATATTCTCTTGGTATGTGTGTTGGAATAATTTAGAATAACTAAGAGGGGGGGGAGGGTGAATCAATTATCCAAGGTGAAAATGTATAAATAAAACTTTTCATAGCTTAGTGAACTAATAAAACATTTATCTTCATGCATGCATCCATAAGATTATGAAATCACTTAAAACTTGTAGGTTACTATCAAATCAACTTGCAAAAATGTAAACATGAAACATAATAGATTCAACAATACACTTGACACAATGATTTACATGGAAACCTAATTTGGGAAAAAACCACCAATAACATGCTACTCTTTTTCACTCTTCTGAAATGATGCCCTGTGAAAGGCCAACCCAGTTAAAGGTTACAATACACACTGTTAAATATGACCCTATTAAAGAATTTTAATTGACATGTTAGGAGTGAGCCTTGTTAGAGGAATTTAGACCATTCACTTGGAATGTCACCAAGTTAAAGGATTTACAAATGATTGTTAGGTCAACCTTACTCCAAAGGATTTACCTTGGACTAATACAATTACTAGAGAGTAGTAGTAAGGCTTGATCTGATAACAACTTAAAACTCCATTTGCAAATTACATATCTCTATTTCAGTCCTCCATTATGCTTGGCCTTCATAGATTTTAACTTTGCTAGCTTGTTCACCCTTCAAGCATTCATACCCTTAAGCCTTCTTGCTTAACATGCCAATGCAGACTCTTCTCTTAGGTCACTTGATGAATCAAAACCCTTGACTCCTTGTTTTCCTTAGGTTCTCACACATGATAACCTTTTCTTTTGACCAACCATTCCTATAAATAGGAAATTAAGATCTTTTGCCACTCATTCTCCATCATCCAATTTAGGGTTAGGACAGATTAGGTAGGATACAATGTATCTACCCCATATTTCACATCTCTTCTAGAAAATTCTCCTTGAATCCTCTTTGAATTTTCCTAAAAATGGTTTACCTTGAATTCTATGCCACTAGCTCATCAATCTTATCTTCCACTCAATTTACACAATCCAAGAAAATAAACTTGTTAGCTTAGATCCATTGAATTCATGATCTTTTAAATAATGTAAACACTCGACACTATCTGGCTTCTGATGCTTGGCACATACTACGTTGCTCAACAGCCTCTGTGAAATTACTTAGTACAAACTAAAATTTACTAGTGCTTGGCATCAACTAAACTTTACTCGACATCCACTATTTTTCTCAGCATACACTAGAATAAACTTTTACTTGACTCCAACTGATTTTCTATTCAACTTGCACTGACTTTTCTTGACACCTACTATCCACTCGATTAAGCTTGGCAAACAAATTTTGTTTAACTTGTTCTTCTAAACTTTCTTAGTGTAACCAACCTCTATAACCTTAAGTAGATTATCAATGAATCATGTTATCACCGTCTCAACTAATTCTTGTACTTCTTTACATAATCATAACTCAACCTTTCCTCTAGGTGCTATTGTTACATCTATTGATAAAATCCTCTTCATCAATCAAATAAGTGATAGTACTTAAATCATATAAGCAATTATCTTACCAGAAAATAGAAAGTTTGATATCAATGACAAAACAATAATTGAAACATATTAATCATACTTTTTCAAAAAACTTTTTCAATCTATTCAACAATCTCCCTCTTTTACTATTTTCACTCTATTCTCAACAATCTCCATCGTTGGCATTGATGGCAAACCAAAATGATCAACCAAACGAACTAGGTTAAAACAATGAGACCAAAAAAATACCAAAAGATAATTCCTTGTATTCAAATATTACCCTCTATTAGCAACTTACATCTTTTGAATAGGTTACAAAACTCTTCCTTATAACTCCCTCTAAATTGCTTCTTGTATCTCCCTCTTACTAAGTAGATGTTAGGATTTCTCTTTTTTTGTTCTCATGATCAGCAACTATCTCCCTCTAAGATTAGTTTTATTTCATTCTTGTATTTCTCCCTCTGATCAACTCTCCCTCTTTGACAACAATGCCAAAGACTTGTCATCTTAACATACAGATATGAACTTTAATTTCTCCCTCTATCACCTTACTTGTGACTGATTTGAAGTATCAATTCTTTGACTACTTTAGGTAGCTCCTAAAGTAAGATCCACTACATCAATTTGTAACATGTGAAAATCAAATTGTTTGATGTAGGGCACTCCTTTTGTTACTTAGATGGCCTTTGATAGGGGTATCACCCTAGTTTACCTCTTAGATACTCATGAACATCCTTGGGTAATGTTTTTGTGAAGATATCAACAATTTGTTCTTTTGTGTTAACATATTCCATCTTCACCTCTTTCTATTGAACTAATTCTCTCAAGTAATAATACTTGATTGCAATTTGTTTAGTCTTTGTGTGTATCACAAAATTCTTTGATATGTGTATAGCACTTGTATTATAAAATAAAATGTTACTAGTTCTGTGATCTCTTCCTTCATACCTTGAGTAACTGCTTGATCAATACAATATTCATGCAATTTACAACAACAACAACATATTCAGCTTCAACAATAGATTGTCAAGTACAATTTTGTTTCTTGCTAGTCCATGTAACCAGTCTCTTACCTTGGAAAGAAATGTTCCTCCACTGGTCCTCTTTCTGTCATCAATGTTTCCAGTTCAATCAACGTCTGTATAGGCTCTTAATTCAAATTTCTCATTTTTCTTCTAGTATACACCAAACTCCTTTATTCCTTCTAGATACTTCATTATTCTCTTTACAGCCATCAACTGATTCTCCCTAGGATTAGCAGAGAATCTTGCAACTATCCCTACATATAATGCAATGATAGGTCTGTTATGTACTAATAATGATAGGTCTGTTATGTACTACATATTGTAATTTTCCAATCATATACTTGTATAATGTTTCATTCACCTCAGTTGAATCATCATTCTTTTACAACTTGTGTATTGTCACTATAGTTGTATTTATTGGTTTGGAATCCTCCAATCCAAAAGTTTTTAGAATTTCCTTGAAATATTTTGACTGAGTGATGTATATACCATATTTCATTTGATATACTTGCAAATCCACAAAGAATTTGATCTCTACAAACATAGACATTTCAAATTCTTGCTTCATTTTAATTGCAAAAGGCTTACATAAAGCATCTTAACCTCCAAATATGATATCATCAACAAAAATTTCAGATAATAAGATACCTTTTCCTTTTTCTATCTTCATGTACAGATTACTGTTATCATCAATCCTTTCAAATCCAATCTTCACAAGATAATTATGTAGTCTCTCATACCATGCTCTTGGTGCTTGTTTCAAACCATATAGAGCTTTGTGTAATCTACATACCATATTCTTATTGTTATCATCAAAAAATCCTTCTGACTGCTCTATGTAAACTTCTTCCTCTAATATGTCATTCAAAAATGTAGATTTAACATCCGTTTGATAAACTTTGAAATCTTTGTATGTAGAATAAGAAAATAGAGTTCTTACTCCTTCAAATCTAGCAATAGGGGCAAATGTCTCTCCATAGTCAATTCCTTCTTCTTTTGCATATCCTTTGCAAACTAATCTTGCCTTGTTTCTTGTGACTCCTCCATTTTCATCTAGCTTATTTATGAATACCAACTTGGTGCCAATCACATTTTTGTCTTCTGATCTAGAAACTAGAATCCGTTTTTTATTTTTCTCAATTTGTTCAATCTCTTCTTCCTTGGCTTTACTCTAGTCTACATCTTCTAAGACATCTCTTACTAATTTAGGTTCCTTAATACTCAGTAAACATGTATCATTTCTCAATTTATTTCTTGTCATTAGTCTAGCATATTTATCTCCAATGATTTGTGTAGTAGGATGATGTCTTTTGACATATTTGGAAAGTCTTGGTTCAGCTCTAGTTTCATCATTTTGTCTTTCAACTTCAGAGTCACTGTGTACATCTCTATCAGGTAGCTCAACATCTCTTTCATGTACACTAATCTCAAAATCAAAATGTGCTTCAACTTTATTCTATAACTTGGCATCTGAATGTAGCTCGATTCCTTAATACAGCTTGTCATTCATAGTATGTGACTCGACAGTCACTGAAACTTGTTGCTAGTTTGCAGCTTGATTTTCATCATCTTCTTCAGTAGGCATGCCTTCATAAGAGTATATAAAGGATTTGTATTCTTTTGATTCTTTTATAGGTTCAGCCTCATGTACTTCTATATATTCATCAAAATTTACATTTGCACTTTCCACAACTTTGTTAGTGTTAGTATTTAAACACTTATAAGCTTTAGTTCTTGTGGAATATCCTAAGAATATACCTTCTTCACTTTTTGCATCCAATTTATAGTCTTTGAGAATGTAATACTTGCTTCCAAATTCATTAAAGTATTTTACATTGAGTGAGTATCCATACCATAGTTCAAAAGGTGTTGTATGAGTGTCTTTCTTCACTTGTACATGGTTCAAGGTATAGACAATTGTACTTACAACCTCTTTCCAGTATTTCAAAGAAAAAAATTTCTCCATCATGAGGGTTTTAGCATAGTCCATTATAGACCTATTCCTTCTTTCAAAAATTCTATTTTGTGGAGGGGTTCTAGGTACAGATGTCTATCTTTTGATTCCTCTATCATTATAGAACATCTCAAACTCATTTGATGTAAATTCTTCTCCTCTATCAGATCTCAAACACTTCAGATTTTTACCTGTTTCTTTCTCAACTCTTGCTAAGTACCACTTAAACATTTGGAAAGCATCATAGTTCTATTTCAAAAACATAACTGTCATCATTCTAGAATAGTCATCTAGATACAACAAAATGTACTTATCTCCCTTGTAGCTTTGCACACTAGTTGGTCCACATAAGTCAGTATGAACAATCTCTAGTATTCCTTTAGAGGTATGAGTTTCACTCTTAAAACTTAACTTTGTCATTTTTCCTAACAGACATTGTTTGAACATTATATTATCAAGCTTCTTTAACTTAGGCAAACCTCTAACTTTTCTCATGTTACTGATACTAACCAGGTTATCAAAATTAACATGACATAACCTTTTGTGCCACATCCATACATCATCAAATTTTACAACTAGACAAGTAGCATCCTCTATATCAAGATAGAATAAATTACTTCTAGTTTGATCACCCCTTCCAATCAGTTTTCCATTTGTGTCATATATCTTGGCAATCTTGTTTTCAAACTCAACCTTACATCCCAAATTATTTAGTTGTGACACACTCAAGAGATTATAGTTAATCCCTTCAACATGGTAAGCATTGTCACATAAAATGTTATCTATGAGTTTGATAGAACCTTTTTCTTTTATCAAACATGGTGCATCATTAAAAGATCTTACAGTATTTCCATAATAACAATTCAGGGTAATGAACTTATTTTTGTCTCTAGTCATGTGATGTGAACACCCACTGTCAATGATCCATTTGTCATTCTTGTTCGCACATGTCACAAGTGTAGTTGCCTCATCTTCAACAAATTCATCCTTCATTGCAACATACACCACTTCATCATCACGTTCATTAGATTGATCTTTTGTTTACTCTTCAACAATGTAGCAAGAATTTTTGCCTTTGTCTTTGTAGTCCTTGTTGTCTTCATCTCTCCTACTTTTGTACTTGTCACCACCTATGTAATTCTTCTTCTCTGGACATCTAGCAACAATATGACCAACCTCATTGCAATTGAAAATAATGATAGGTAATTTACCTTTGAATTTTCCTTTACCTTTGTGGAATCTTCTTGCCAATAGTGCTTCAAGTTGTTCTACATCCTCTCATCTATATTACTGTCACTGGACACATATTTTATCTTTTTCTTCTTCTTTTTCTCATCAAGTTCCTTCAATGAAACTTTAGATTTGAAATTAGATTCAATATTTTCAGGTTTTTAATTATCAAAGTTAGATAGCTCAAAAGTAGTGAGTCTACCTACTAGACCTTTAAGTGAGAGATTATTCCCTGGTATGCATCTTAGTTCTTGAATGGAAGAAACTCTAATAGCATATATAGGCAATAGTGTCCTTAAAAATTTTCTTAGTACAATATCATCATCTATTTTATCATTAGCTCCTCTTATTCCATTAACAACTTATTTTATTCTTGCAACATATTGAGCAATGTTTTCACCTTCTTCCATTCTCATATCATCAAACATACTTTTGAAACTTTTAGCTTTGGCTCTTAGAACATTAGTGTCTCCTCCATAGATGGTGGCTAAGGCATCCCACATTTTATTTGCACTATCAAGACCTTTGATATCATCAAATTTAGCATAGCTAAGGGAAAAAGCAATCTCAAGAATTGCTTGGTTATATTCTTTCTTCTTTTTCATATCCTCAACAATTGGGGTACCAACAAGATCAACATGCCAAGTAGAAATGGTAGATTGTGCATGATCTCCAAGTCCTCCAAGGTGTAGCTTCATCAAACTTTTCCATGTAGGAAAGTTATCTCTATTAAGCTTGGGTACTTCACTTTTTGACATCTTGATCTTTGTGTTTCTAGTACCTTCAAACTAGTCCTCTTAAGTAGATGGCTCCGATACCAATTATTGGAATACTTAGAATAATTGAAGGGGGGGGAGGTGAATCAATTATCCAAGGTCTAGATTAATGAATAAAACTTTTCACAGCTTAGTGAACACATAAAACATTTATCTTCATGCATACATCCATAAGATTATGCAATCACTTAAAACTTGCAGATTAATGTCAAATCAACTTGCAAAAATGTAAACATGAAACATAATAAATTCAATAACACACTTGACACCATGATTTACGTGAAAACCCAATTTGAAAAAAAACCACTAGTAACATGCTACTTTTTTTCACTCTTCTGAAGTGATGCCCTCTGAAAGGCCAACCCTCTTAAAGGTTACAATACACAGTATTAAATGTGACCTCGTTAAAAAATTTCAATCACCCTATTAGGAGTGATCCTTGTTAGAGGAATTTAGACCATTCACTTGGAATGTCACCTAATTAAAGGATTTACAAATGACTGTTAGGTCAACCTTACTCCAAAGGATTTACCTTAGACTAATAAAACTATTAGATAGTAACAGTAAGGCTTGATCTAATAACAACTTAAAACTCCATTTGCATATTACAGATCTCTATTTTAGTCCTCCATTCTACTTGGCCTTCATACATTTTAGCTCTGATAACCTGTTCACCCTTCAAGCATTCATACCCTTAAGCCTTCTTGCTTAGCATGCCAATATAGACTCTTCTCTTAGGCCACTTGATGAAGCAAAACCCTTGACTCCTTATCTTCCTTAGGTTCTCGCACATGACATCCTTTTCTTTTGACTAGCCATTCCTATAAATAGGAAATTAAAATCTTTTGTTGCTCATTCTCTATTGTTCAATTTAGGGTTAGGATAGATTAGATAGGATACAATGAATATACCCCATATTTCATATCTCTTCTAGAAACTCTCCTTGAATCCTCTTTGAATTCACCAAAAAATGGTTTATCTTGAATTCTATGCCACCAACTCATCAATCTTATCTTCCACCTGGTTCGCACAATCTAAGAAAAAAAACTTGTTGACTCAGATCCATCGAATTCATGATCTTTTAAATAATGCAGCCACTCAACATTATTTGTCTTTTGATGCCTAACACATACTACATTTCTCGGCATCCTCTATGAAATTACTTACCACAAACTAAAGTTTACTGGTGCTCAGCATCAACTAAACTTTACTCGGCTCCAACTGATTTTATGCTCGACTTGCACTGACTTTCCTTGGCACCTACTATCCACTCAGTCGAGCATGGTAGACAAACTTTAATTAACTTGTTCTTCTAAACATTCTTAGTGTACCCAACCTTTGTAACCTTAAGTAGATTATTAATACATCATGTTATCACTATCTCAATTAATTCTTGTACTTTTTTACATAATCATAACTCAACCTTTCCTACAGGTGCTATTGTTAGATCTATTGATCAAATCCTCTTCATCAATCAAATAAGTGACAATACTTAAATCATATATATAGTTGTCTTACCAACAAATAGCAGGTTTGACATCAGTGACAAAACAATGATTGAAACATATTGATCATACTTTTTCAACAAATTTCTTCAATCTATTCAACAATCTCCCTCTTTTACTATTTTCAATCTATTCTCAAAAATGTGCATTGGCATCATGATCATGATGCCTACCAAACTAATATGTTGATTTATCTAATTTTTGACACACTCTGACACAACAATTGAATGTAGTCTATTAGATAGCAAGTACTCAAAATGTCACAATCTCCATCATGACAAACATCATGATCTTAGGTGCTCCAGGATAGAAACTTAAGGCGGTCTATCATGAAATGTTTGTTATCATGATATTTGGCACTCTGAGACATAAATTTAATGTACTATCAATCACAATAATAGGTCAAGCCATTGTTACAATTATCACCTTACAATAGTGACCTCACAAATATATCGATGAAAGATCGTCACCTTTTGTGACATAATCCACATATGAAAAATAGTAACTTTCATGATATCCACCATAAACTAATTCAAATGGTAGATCTACCAAGGTTTCTCTTAGAATTTGGAATAAGGGTTTTCATCTCAAACTTCTCTCATATAGAGAATAATGCATTACAAGGAATTTCACCTTGAACTTCTCCCTCTCAATATGTTGAATTTTTTTGTCCAAGGTTGCTTCTGATGGAATTTATGACTCTTTGAATATGAGATCAACCTTCTCACCTTCTTTTATAATGTTTCTTTTGATGAAGCATCATACTCCCTCTTTATATAGAGCTATACTCATAATCTCAATCGTTGAAGATACTCACTTCAAGAGCCTCACTTTATCCAATCTAATCATTAGATGACTAAGGAATTCTAGATCACAGCTTCTTTAGAGTTACTATCATAAGATTGAATCTACAAAATATTTGGTAGCACATGTAAGGTACCAACCTTCTTTTCTTGCAAGAATATCCTCAAATATAAAGAAAAAGATCAAGGAAAATAAATCTTATAATATGTATAGAATTACAAATAATAGAAAGAACACAATGAGTAGATAAACATAATACTCAAAGATAAAAAATTACTTATCTACAAAATTTACTCCAATGAAGGTCCATATGCATCAAATAAGAAAATACCTCCATATAAGCATTTGTGAAATAATAAGAATGAAACACTAATTATTATTTCCTCCAGAGTGTATGATTCTCACTTATTCCACTGTAATGTTTCATTTTGTATCTTGTGCCTATAACAATGGAATCATAACTTGTGTCACTACCAGATGATTCTCACAAGTATATGCTCTTTGGAAAGTAAAGACCTTTCTTTTGAAAGTTTGATAACCATGGTTGATTCCTTAACCAACATTTTGTGTTGTGTAACACTCATTGGCAAACAAATGTTGTCGATTTGTTTCTTCAAACACTTAGAGGTCTTGCCTAATAGTGAGGTCATGAATATTATAAATCACTATTTTATGATATTTTAGACTGATGTTCTTTCAAGTTGTCATGTTTCTTAACTATGTTATTATAGACTCTTAATTGTTCTCTCTTTTCATTCCACATTGGCATCCTTCTTTGGTAACATGTTATCATTTTGATCATAAATTGAATAATGATAGTATTGGAAGTAATCATATAAGATTAAGTCTAGTTCTTATAATAACACTATCCAATAATTATATTAATTTGTTAGATCAGTTATGATGATATAGAGAAATAGTCATAATAATCATTGAGATCATATTAAGGGTCGATTATTTTTCATACTACAATACTTTCATTCCTTAGATAATTAGGACTTGATGTGGACAATAGCAAGTGAGAGTATGTCATACTAAATCTCGATATCCTTTTTTGGTTAATATCTATGCTCTATTCCTTTTATTGTGGATATTTCCACATGATGATCATGAGTCCAGTTGGTGTGCTTGGTGACGCCTTTGTCAAGATTCGACTCAGGTCTATGGTCAAGGAAAATAACTCAAGCATTTTTTATAATATAGGACTCTACACATATGAGGTTTAGCTCTTTCAAAATCTTTGCACAATATTGCGGCCCTTATAAAGGCTATGGCAGCATAACATGTCTCTCGTATATGTTTTCCCCTTGTATAAACACCACTACAAATCCCAACATAAGAATATTCTTTTTAAACCATATTACGCATTGACACTAGAGTAATTTAAGGTGTTGGTTTGGCATGTGGCCCTATAGACATGTATTGCAGCTATAAGAGGATAAAAGTGGATACTTCTTTATTTCCTCCTCAAATTAATCATTGCACCAATTATATCATGGATTGTTGAAACTGGTATTCTATAGTAAGAAGCTACCTCCATTGCACATAGGATTAGGAAAATATGTAGACCATAATAATCCATCATTTACCACTTTCGACATTTAAAATTCATCTATCACAACATTATGCCCCCAATCCCTTAAACTTTACATTGCAAATCTATTTCTTTAATGGAAAAATTAGAGAATTAATCATGTGACTACATGATTTTGTGCTTACAATCTTCCTTAACAAATAATATAAAAACTAGAATTGATAGGGACACAACCCAAGCACAGAATGGACACAATAGGAAAAGGGAAATTGTATTAACTATGAAAATAAGGTAGTACATTCAGTACAGAGAAAATAGACTTTAAAACATGCCCTAAGGGCTTACAATAGCACAAAATTGGAGATAATTTCTCCTTTTCGTACCTCCTCTCAATTTCCACTCCGAACTGCCTTTTACAATGCCATAAATGTCCTTAAATAGACCCCAGAGGGTTAAGGACTAGGAGTACACTCTAGAAAGTGCTAGTAGGCATCCACTGACCAAGTAGAAGGCTCCAGAAGCCGCGTTAGAAGTTGGTGCAAATCTAGAAGAATCCAAAAATGCTAACTGAACTTTCGAGAGGCATAACTTTTGAACTGTAGCTCCGATTGACAAACTGTTTACATTTTTGGAAAGCTCTTGAAGCACTCTATAGCCCTATGGAAAAGCTTTTCTTGTACTCCATTTTTCAGCCCTTTTCAAGGTCATTTAATGCCCCTAACCTGACTTTGAAGCATTCTTAGGAGGTCTCCAAAAATCAAAAAACTATGATAACTTTCAAACCGTGGGGCCTTTTGACCTGATTCTTTTTTTGGAATGCTCTAAATTGCAATTACATTCATCTGGCCAATTTACACCTCCTAGTTCACCCAAATGTTGGTTCAATTACATACTCCTATTTTTTTGGCATTTACACATATCCCAAGGTGTTCAAATACTCTATCCTACAACACTGATAGGGAAACTGTGAGAGTTTGAGCCTTTATTTGACCCAAATGGGTATCCAAAAATGAAAACACATGAAACAAAAACTAAGTCTAAGTACCTTTTTTTTTTGGGTGACACAGGATTGCCCTTATACCTCTAGATGCTCCTGCATCAGACACCTAGGGTAGATTGAAAAGTGACCCTGTCACTTTATGAATGGTAGAGGAAATCCCAACTGGGAAACCTCAGCTATTGAAATCCAGGTTGAGTCCTCTATCGACTGTCCTTTCCACTTGACCAAATACTCTTCATACTACCTATTTCTGGTGCTCCTACCCACACGCTGATCTAGAATGTCTTCTATCTCCTCCTTCTTAGAAGAAGGAATTGGACATGGCTCTAACATCAGTTCCTCATCTACACCATCATCATGATACTCTGTTAAGTCTGCAATGTTGAAAATAGGAGAAATGTGAATACCATCTGGAAACTCCACCTCATATGCATTTCCTGAGTCATGTTTCTTCATAATTTTGTAGGGACCAAATTTCTTCATTTTCAGCTTGTTGTAAGTACCGGTTGGAAATCTTTATTTTCATAAGTGTGCCATGAATAGATCCCCTACCAGGAATTCCTTATGTCTTCTCCATTGATCAGCCCTAGCTTTATACTCTTGATTCATCTTGGTAATGTGTGCTTGAACCTCCTCATGTAGATGCCTGATATGTTCAGCAAATTCTTCAGCTTCAGCACTTGTCCTTTCCCCTTGCTCTATCTTCCTCAATTCTGGCGCAGTCCTTGTGCTACTTCCATATATAATGTGGAATGGTGATCTACCAGTACTCCTATTTACAGAGTTATTGTAAGCAAACTCAGCTTGTGGTAGAATCAAATCCCACCCCTTGGGCTTATCCCTAACTAAACATCTCAACAAATTACCTAGACTTCTGTTTACCACTTTTTTTTGGCCGTCAGTCTGTGGGTGATGTGTGGAATTGAATTTCAAGTCTATTCTCAACTTTTTCCACAATGTTCTCCAAAAATACCCCACAAATTTAGTGTCTCTGTTAGAAACTATACTCCTTGGAAGACCATGTATTCTTACCACTTCTCTGAAAAACAAGTCTGCAATATGGACAACATCATGAGTTTTGTGGCATGGAATGAAATGTGCCATTTTGGAGAACCTATCAACCACCACAAATACTGAGTCATTACCCCTTGGTTTCCTCGACAATCCAAGAACAAAATCCATAATTATGTCCTCCCATGGCTTTGATGGAATGGCCAATGGCTGATATAGTCCAGTATTGTGGCTAAATCCCTTGGCAACTTGACAAACCTAGCAACTCTGTACAAACTTCTTCACATCTTGTGAAATCTGAGGCCAAAATAAATGTTCTCTAAGAATGGCGATGGTCTTATCTCAACCAAAATGTCCTGCCATCTCTCCACTGTGTTTCTCTTTAATCAAATTTTCCCTCATGGAACTCCTTGGAATGCACAATTGGCTGCCCTTGAATAACATACCATCCTGAATCAGATAGTCTAACCAGCTAGTTCTATCTACAGAAACAGGCTCTTTACAAGCTTTCCATGCTTTAGCAAAATCAGGATCTTTAGGGTACAAATTCTTGAGTTCATCAAACCCAACTACTTGAACCTGCATTACTTTAAGCAACAATTGTCTCCTGCTTAGTGCATTTGCAACCCTGTTAGATTTTCCACTTCTATGTTTTAACACAAATGTATAGCTCTACAAGAACTCTACCCACTTCATATGCCTCTAATTCAACTTACCTTGGCTATTTAGGTATTTTAATGCCTGGTGATCAGTATACAAAAAAAATTCCTTTGGCAATAAATAATGCCTCTATTTCTTTAAGGCTTGAACTATTGCATAGAACTCTTGATCATAAACAGAATACTTCTTCTTTGCATCATTCAATTTTTCACTAAAATATGCAATAGGCTTACCTTCTTGGCTCAATACAGCCCCAATAGCGCTGCCACTAGCATCACAATCCACCTGGAACACCTTTCTAAAATCTGAAAGTGCCAACATAGGTTGTTCTGTCACCTTCTTCTTTAGCAATTCAAAACTTCTCGTAGCTGCTGCAGTCCATTTGAACTCTTTTCTATCCCCTCTTATTGTGTCGGTTAGGGGTGCACATATGCCACTAAAATTCTTAATAAAATTCTTGTAAAAACTAACCAGACCATGAAATGATCTTACCTTAGTAGCAGACCTTGGAGTAGGCTATTCCAAGATGGATTTTACCTTCTCTAGATCCATTTTGAGACCTTCAGGTGATATAACAAACCACAAATAGACTAACTCCCTTTTTGCAAAGATACACTTCTTCAAATTAATTAATAGTTTCTCTTCCCTTAACCTTTCAAGGACACTACGAATATGCAATGAATGTTCTTCCAAAGTCTTGCTGAAAATTAAAATATCATCCAAATAGACAATAACAAATTTTCCCAAGAACTTCTTAAGTACCTCATTCAGAAGCCGCATGAAGGTGCTTGAGGCGTTCGTCAATCCAAAAGGCATGACTAACCACTCATAAAGACCCTCGTTGGTCTTGAAGGCCATTTTCCACTCATCTCCTTCTCGAATCTGTATCTGGTGATAAACACTCTTGAGATCTATCTTTGTGAAGTACTAAGCTCCACTCAAGAAGTCTAATAAGATCATCCATTCTTGGCAAAGGAAACCGATATTTGATGGTTATCCTATTTATAGCTTGAGAGTCTGTACACATCCTCCACTCTCCATCCTTCTTTGGTGCCAATACTGCAGGTACTGCACATGGACTCAAGCTCTCCCGAATCAAGCCTTTCCTCAATAGCTCCTGAACCTGTCTATTTAGCTCCTCTATTTCAGTAGGAGTCATCTTGTGAGCAACCTTATTAGGAAAACTAGCTCCTAGAATTAGATCTATCTGATGACTAATTTTCCTTACTGGTGGCAATCCTTCTGGAACATTATCAGGGATAATATCTCCAAACTCACCTAGTAAATCTAAAACTTCAAGTGGTTTTTCACTACTACCTTCTTTTTCTTTCCTAGGAATCAAGGCATAGCACATAAGTCAATGTTTCATTCCATCTAAAAACTTTCTTCCATCAACAAGACAAATCCTAGCATTGCTACATACCTTTTCACCTTCCTTTTTCATGGGCTTCAGTTTGTGGTGAACTCCATCCTTTGTTAGAGAGTATGTGTTTGCATGTCCATCATGTACCGCATGTCTATCAAACTGCCATGGTCTACCCAATAATAGATGGCAAACATCCATTGGAATAACATCACAGAGAACTTCATCATGGTAACTCCCAATTTTGAATTTCACGAGACATTGTTAACTTACTAGAACCTTATGATTATCTTTCATCCAAGCAATCTGACAAGGCTGGGGATGTTTCTCCCTCTTGAACTTCAGCTTAGAGACCATCTCATCTGACACCAAGTTGTCAGTGCTACCACCATCAATGATCACATCACAACATTTTTCCTCACATTTGCACCTGGTACGAAACAAACTCCTCCTTTGTCCTAGTTCAATCTCACCACTTAATAAGACCCTTTCATTTACCAAGGCCTCTCCTCTTTCTACATCCTTTGAATGTGATGACTATGCATCCTCATCCACATGAGCAACCCTAGCTTGACCCTCAGCTCTCCTATCTGTCCTTCCTTGTCATTGAGGGCATTCAAAGGCACGATTACCTTCTTCATTGCAATGGAAATCGGTACCACGAAAGCCTCCTCTTCCTTGTCCATGTCCTCTACCTCTTCCTCTCTGATTTCCAAAGTCTTGATCATGAGAGCGGTTGAAACCCTCATTCTTTTGGTTCCTGCTAGTGCCCACATCTTCATTTTTCTTTTGGGTTTCATTTCAACCTCCAGATGACCTACCGATTCCCCTTCCTCCTTGACCATGCCCTCTTTGTCTCCCTTCAAACCTCTTATTCAGCTTCTCTTCAACTCGTAGGGCAAACTGGTATGCCTCTTCAACGCTGGTCATTCTTACCAGACTTAATTCCTCCTGGATGCTAGGTCGCAACCCACTGATATAACGAGCAACCTTCTCCTTATTTGCTTTTGCATGCCCTACTCTAATCAAAAGTTGATAAAACTCCTTTGTATATTCTTGGACTGATCTTCCTGCTTGCTTTAGCCCATGCATCTTCTTAAACAAATCAAGCTCATAGTCTACAGGAATGAACTGCTTCTTTAATTTGTCCACCATGCGATCCCACCTTGTGATCTTCTCCTTTCCTCTTTTGTTTCTTTCCAATTGAACCTATTGCCACCAGATTTTGGCATGGCCTTTCAGTTTGGCATTTGCAAACTTAACCCTATCTAGGTCCCTAATATCCTCATACTCAAAGTATTCTTCTAGTTCATTGATCCAGTCGATCAACTCATCTGGTTTCAAATTTCTTGAAAATACACCCACATCAGTTGTAGGTCTTTTCCCAAATTTAGTAATGGCCCTAAAAAGCCTTTCCTCTACCCGATTTAAGACTTCTCCATCAAATTCCCCTTCTGGTCCAATTTCTTCTTCTTCATTGTCATCCCCACTGTCGTCACCTAAGGCAACATTTGTTCCTCTATGGAGCTCCTCCTGCAATGCTTGAACCTTCCTTTGGAGGGCTCTAACCTCCTCAGGATTAACAGCTCCGACCCTTCCACCACGCTCTCTTCGTAGAGGCATCTTCTTAACTCAAACCCACAACCACACAGTCCTAGTGCAAACTGCCTCATAGTCAGCGCTCTGTCTACACATTCAGGAAAACCAGCTCGGATACCACTTGATGGGGACACAACCCAAGCAAAGAATGGACACAATAGGAAAAGAGAAATTGTATTAACTATGAAAATAAGCTAGTACATTCAGTATAGAGAAAATAGACTTCAAAACATGCCCTAAGGGCTTACAATAGCACAAAACTAGAGATAATTTCTCCTTTTGGTACCTCCTCTCAATTTCCACTCTGAACTGCCTTTTACAATGCCAAAAATGTCCTTAAATAGACCCCGTAGGGTTAAGGACTAGGAGTACATTCTAGAAAGTGCTAGTAGGCATCCACTGACCAAGTAGAAGGCTCCGAAAGCTACGTTAGAAGTTGGTGCAAATGTAGAAGAATCCAAAAATGGTAACCAAACTTTTAGAGGCATAACTTTTGAACCGTAGTTTCGATTGACGAATCGTTTACATTTCTGGAAAGCTCTCGAAGTACTCTATAGCCCTATGGACCAGCTTCACTTGTCCCCCATTTTTTGGCCCTTTTCAAGGTCATTTAATGCCCCTAACCTAACTTTGAAGCATTCTTAAGAGGTCTACAAAAATTGAAAAACTGTGATAACTTTCAAACCGTGGGGCCTTTTGACCTGGTTCTTTTTTTGGAATGCTCTAAATTGCAATTACATTCATCTGGCCAATTTGCACCTCCTAGTTCACCAAAGTGATGGCTCAATTACATACTCTTATTTTTTTAGCATTTACACGTATCCCAAGGTGTTCAAATACTCTATCCTAGAACACTGATAGTGAAACTATGAGTTGGAACCTTTATTTGACCCAAATGGGTATCCAGAAATGAAAACACATGAAATAGAAACTAAGTCTAAGTACATTTTTTTTTTGGGTGACACAGGATTGCCCTTATACCTTTGGATGCTCCTACATCAAGAATCAAAGTTCTATTGATTACAAAACTGGTTTGAAAAGTTTTCCCTCTTTCAATCATGTCTCAGTATCAATTCTATTGTTTATATAATATAGAAAATCATATTCGTTTCATTTCACAGTGTCTGCTTCGCATAACACCTACAGGTGAAAACTCGATCTTCACTGAATTCAACCTATCATAACTATGATGAAAACATATTAGGTGGATTCAAATCACCATTGAGAGAGGGTTCATTCTATTGTAAGCTATCAACATCTTTTATTGTTTCAATCATTTTCAAGAGGGTGAAGAAGGGTTGATGCTCCAGTACATTATTCAATTTCTTGGTCATCCTTAAGTTTGAAACTTGTGCATTCTATATCATACTCCAAGTCAACATCTATAGCCTTTAGGTAACCATTATTAGCATATATGTGCAAGGGACTCAAAAGAAGATTAAATTATAAAAACACTATTTCCTATGACTGTTTTTCCAAAAAAACATTTTCATCTTTCAAATTCAGTGTTGTGTATGCAATGGCATCTCATGTTTTCTTACATTTGCAGTTTTGCTTTGATACCATGAATATTAGAGCCTGGGTTTCTACATTGGGAGCTCTGGGTATATTGGAATGCCACTAGATGACAACTAGTTAACTTTAAAAAAACTAACAACTATATGTATGAATATTTAAACATAGAAAAAGGGAAAAATTTGATTAACTCTTGATTTGATCCTCAAAACATGTTTCTTATGATTATGCTTTATAGTAGTATGCCCTTGTTGATTTTTTTGGCATTTGGTTGGTCTTGCTTGGATGTTTTAAGAGGATGGTGTTCAGGACTATATCGACTGTGAGAGTTGTAGCTCAAGCCGAGGTAGAGGCCATGGGCGAGTCAGATATATCAGCTTGCATATGACTGGTCATGAGAGTCCTATTTGGGAGGAGGACGAGGAAGAGAACAATGTGGAGCAACATGCTAATTTAGAAGAGGTCAATTTAAGGTAGATGATGAGGATTATTCTGAAGTGCCTACCTCCTCCAAAGGGTGTTGATCAGGAGGAATCACATCATGCTAGAAACAAGGAGAGGTAGAGATCTCAGATTCCTCAAGGAGATCACCATGGTAATAGACTAAGGTCAGCCAAGGCCACATAGATGAGGGACCTACAGTGATCCAAGATCAAACCTTTCACTAGGGTAGATATTGGTTATGTTGCAGAGCAATGTTTGATTTCCTTGGATAGATTTTTAATGATGTAGGATTTTGACTCCAATGTCAAAGTGAGATATGTCATCACACATTTCGAAGTCTTTATGGCCACATGGTGGGATATTGAGGAAAAGAAGCTAGGTGTAGACATGAATACTGTTACCTATGAGTTGTTCCTTGAAAACTTTTTTGATCACTTCTTCCCAAAATAATGGTACTAGTAGAGGGTGGTTAATTTTCACAATCTGAGGAAGTATACCATGATCATGGTGGACTATGAGAAAAAGTTCTATGAGATCATGCCTTATGCAAGAATCAGTAATAGTTCACCATTGATGATACAACACTTCATTCAAGCTCTGAATAACTATTCCATTATGGGTGTGAAGGTTTTCTAGCCTAAAACCCTTAAGGATGTGGTTCATCGAGATATTCTAGTAGAGTAGAATGTCTCCTTGGGAGATGGTAGTTTTGTGGGGGCTCCTACTAGTGGGCATACGCCATTAGGGTCAAAGGGGACACAAAACCAAGGCACAGATAGTAATAAGAATCCTCCTTACTCCAAAGGTGACCAAGGTCAATGACAACAAAAGGGATCTTATAATCCAGCATAGAGTGGTGGCGGTGGTTCCAAATCTTGGAACTTCCAAAATTCTTAGCACAATCAATATAGTCATCCTACACAAAGTAACCACTCCTTTGCGAGTAAACACAACCATCAGTAATCTAGTGCACCTCCAATAGGGAGAGGTTCTGGTAGTGGCACAGGGTGATTCTAATGTGGAAAGTTTGGGCATATTACAACCAACTTCCCACAACATACATCTTAGTATTCAAGATGTTGGGAGATCACATAGAGTTTTTACAATGGTAAATCACTAAGATTTTCAATACTTGACAATTTTTTAGGTTATAACCTATTAGAAATGTTTAGAATAACTAAGAGGTGGGAGGGTTAATCAATTACTCAAGGTCTATATAAACCACTCGAACAATCAAACATTAAACACTCCATTGTTTTTCTTATCCTATTGTTGTTTGATCTCTATTGTAAAACTATCATAAACTTTAACTTGCATTTCATAATGAAAACATTATCAAATGTAAACATTCATCACATTTTTTACACTAGGATATAATGTGGAAACCAAATTTGGGAAAAACCACTAGCAACATGTCACTCTTTTGAAGTGAGCTCCTTTAGGAGTCAACCCTGTTAAAGGTTACAATACACACTGTTAAATGTGACCTAGTTAGAGGATTTAATCACTTCATTAGGAGTGGCCTTGTAAGATGACTTTGATCATCCCATTTACATTGTCATCTAGTTAAAGCATTTACAAAGACACTTTAAGTTTTCAAATGATTGTTAGGTCAACCTCTATTAATAGGATTTCAATACAAACTGTTTACAATGATAAGAAAGAAAAAAATAAGTATAATATATGTGATTACAACTCACTTTTGTAGGTTCAAATCATTGTTCAGTCCTTATGTTGGTTTACTGATAAGGCTTCCATTGATATCTCTAATCTTGATATGCTTGGACACCCTTCAAGCAATCAGTCCACTCTTCTCATCAACACTTAATCTTTCTTCTCTAATTCACTTAAATCAATAACAATATCACATCTGCAAGATTTCTTCTTTATTTTAGCACTCATTCACTTTTGTGTTTTTTATCAACCTTTCTCTGTATGTCTCTCTTCACATACAATCTTGCACATACACACTTGTTGGCGCCAATTGTTTGGCTCTATACCTCTTTATCTAGGAAATTTGTGCTTTACCATTTTCTATATCCACTGTAGATCTTAGGGTTTACTCCTTAGATCTAGTCTCCCCTGTAATATCAAATGATTGGCCTACTTAGTTTCCCAAAAAACCCTATAATGATCCCAAGTCCAAGCTAGAAGAGCTCTATGACTGTGTAGATGGTTTAGTCCTTAGCTTTTCTAACATGGGAAGGACTTTTGAAGAAATTCATAATCCTTATGATTTTTCAGACAATGGGAGATTTCCTTTCATGATGCTCCTCATGAGTTCTTGGATTGATGCAATGTGTATCACAAGGGGATGTGGATATCTAATCCTTATGTGTGTCAGGTGGTATCTGAGACCATAGATGTTTTTAGAGAGGCTCAGGAGGCTCTCTTTCAGTTGTATATGAATAGACTTCCAAACCTGCATGTGGTTTCTTGGAGATAGAATAGAGTCAAGATAGCATATTTTGGTGCTTTCATTGATGTGTAGTGCAGTTACAGGCAAGGTTGTAAGGATATTTCTATCTTGGTGCATCACCCCCCTTTCCCTTTCAACATTTTAATTTATGTTCTCCTTCTCCATTTTCCTCTCAAGAAGTAGTTTAGGTACACCCTGATAGTAAGGAAGTTGACCTTCTCCAAAGATTCAACCTCAGAGCGCAAGTCCTACACTTGGAGGTCATTTCCATGTTACACAAGGTCACCTGAGAAGTAGTTCCTCAAGCAAGGGTGCAAACTTTTTGTGTCAATATTTTTTGCTACGCCCAGTGGGACGAATATTTTTAGCTATATAAGTCTATTGGAAGCCAATCCAATCTTCATGCATTGAGAATTTGGGTGTTATTTTCAGTGAAATCAGCCTTTGGAGGCATTCAATCAAAAACCATGGTGACTCTAGTGCACATCTACCAGTTTCAAGATGAGACAGTGTTGGTATGTAAAGATCATTCTTGATCTTTTGTGATTTTCAAATATTTCTATGAAATTGCAGCTTTTATGAAGCTCTAACAATGGACCCATTTCATAGAAATAGCTACTATTCCCCCCATATCATGACAATACTATTCCTCAACCCTCACATTACCAATTCCAATCTCAGCCCCAAATTGGTTATAGCCAATATGCTCAAGGTTATTCCTATTCTCCTACCCCTACTCCACCAGTCCCAACATCCCCATATGAGAAACTTGACGTTCCAAAGGCAGATTGACTACAAACTCTAGGAGAGGAGTATGAGAATAGGTCAGATATTTCTTGAACAAGGTGAACAATTTTTGGCCTATGATAGGCAACATGATGAGGTTGCAAGGCAACAAGAGACAGAGAGATAGTAGGAGGAGATGACATACCTAGCGTATCTCCAACAACAACAAGAAGAGAGGGAGAGATAGAAACACATTGAGGAGACACCTTCTATGCAATTTGTTGCAGCAAGAGAGGAGGAAATGAGGCTACATTTGGCTCATTTTCATATCAAGGAAGCAGAGGTAACCCCTTCTCCAAAATATGTTGTCTCAAGCTTCAAGAAGCCCCCCCATTACAAGAGCTGGTTCCTGAAACTTCTCCACTCCCTATGCAAGAAAATTGGTTGGGTCATCAGCCTTGCACATCTGTCACCATTTCATTCTTTAAGGGTGGACTGGTTGTATGGACTCCTAATGGCCCAAACAAGGACTTTTGCGAGGGTGAAAACAAGCCCACAAAGCTTCCATAGGAGGAGTTGCAACTTGCTTTGGAGGAAAAGGAGGTAGCACTTGAGAAGAAGGAAGATTATTCAATCCTCTTATCTGAAGAGCTTCCCTCCTTTGTT
This sequence comes from Cupressus sempervirens, assembly GCA_028749045.1. Lineage (NCBI taxonomy): Eukaryota > Viridiplantae > Streptophyta > Pinopsida > Cupressales > Cupressaceae > Cupressus > Cupressus sempervirens. Next base: position 169,057,488 of record CM053792.1, on the reverse strand, counting down.
GAGGAAGAAGAGGAAGAAAAGTTTGTTCCTTCTCTTGAGGAACAAATCATGGCTTTTGAGCCTTTACCAAAAGATGAGGATTTGCTATAGCTGAGCAAGAAGAGAACCATTTTCTATCATAGATAGTCCTCCATGATGTGGAGGACAGAGAAGAGGATCCCAAGGATAGCTCTATCCTTGGGGAGGAACATGCTGACATGCATGAGGTTTCCCCTAAACCTATGCATGTTATTACAACTATAATGGAGGAGATCAATGATGGGGATGATCTCTTGGATGAGTTTGATGCTATATGCTCTTCCATAGATTTTGAATCATCATCTCTGATACATGAGGAGCATGTTCTTTAGTAGAAACAAGTGGACAGTCACACCATATCAGTAGCTCCCAAGGAGGTAGTTCATGAGCATCATAAAGAGGATGTGGAGATTATTTCTTCACAAGAAGAGGAAGAGCCACTTCCAAACCAGTGGGATACCATCATTGTAGAGCACAACCAAGTGTTCAAGGCTGATTTCTTAGACTGAGTGCCATCAAGGGAATGCCCCATAAGGCATCTAGCTTTGCAAAAAATCAGCAAGTTGCCCCCAATCATGCTTACTCTTGAGCATGAGGGAGAATTCTACAAGGAGGAGCAAGCATGTTTTTCTCAAGAAGGTAATGCCCCAATACTGGAAGGCTTCATCATTTTAAGCATTGGAAGGTATTAAATGTAGCAGTATGCTTTTTATGCTTGCTAGTCTTTTTAGCTGCCCGCATGCATGGAAGAAAAAATCAACTTGTGAGGAAGGACAGCTATTTCAAAAAACTAGTCAATGGCTTTGTTTGATTTTTTGTGTTGTAAATACTTGTACATAGTAGAGTAGGAGTTTTCTGCTTTTCAATAAGTGCACAAGCACATTTTTTTGATCTTTTTGGAGCTCCTTGGAGTTTTTGTTTTTTGCTAGTTGTAGACTTCTGTGAAGTTACAGGTGGGATAATGTGTCCATTCTTGGTAGTGACTCTATGCCCAATGGAATGCTTAAGGTCACTGGTCTATGCTTAGCAAGCAAGAATCCCCTCTGAGTTGCCAAGAATGTTGGTCATTTTTGCCCCCCATTTAGCCCATCATTGATAATTAATCTGAGAGATCTTCAATGGGATGGATTCTTTGATGTGAGTTAACACGCTTCTTGGTTTGGTTAATATCTCATGTTAATTGAATTTCTTCATGAGTGGAGTTGGCTCTGTTAATGTTGTTTGTTTCAAATGAAGATCTTCATCGACGGTTCGCACCTTTTGGGGGCAAATAAAATTTATTCCACACAAGCTAACTCTATAATTTTCCCAGTGAGTTAATTTGTGTGTTATCCCATCCCACATTTTTGACAGTGGTGTGGATTTATTTATTGCGGCCATGACACATTATAAGGACTATTCTTTAATGTTGAATGACATTCTTTGGCCTTGTTTGCATGCCATCTATGCATCTCCACACCTCATTAATTTTTGTAATGATCAAATCTCATGGGATTTGATTTCTTATGGCTAGGTGCATTTGTTTTTCCCTTCCTTTCACTTCTATAGTAGATCGTATTTCATGATTAGATTTAGATCTAATATTCATTTATTGATGCTCTTTGCAACTTAACTCCACCTTAGGTTGGGGTTTTAACTTCAAGTTAGATTTGAGTTATGCTTGATCTATAAAGGAAAGTTGTAAATATATTTTTCTAGGTTCTTCTCCATTTGTATTTTGCAACAACATTATGCTCTATAACTTTTGCCTTTCATTAATGAAATATCTGTTCCTTACATTTTCTTTCCATTATGTTTACTAGTGCATGTATTTTCCTTGTAGTGAATGTTTCTTTTCCATTTTCTTGATTCATATGTTGTGTTAAGTCTGTTATTAGTTGTTGTATAGTGAAGTTCCTTTCCCCACTTCAACCAGTTAAAAACTTGCATGTGGTTCCTTGGAGATAGAATGGAGTCAAGACTAGTGTATTTTGGTGCTTTCATTGATGTGTAGTGTAGTTATAGGTAGGGTTGTAACCATATTTCTATCTTGGTGTATCACCCCCCTTTCCCTTTCATCATTTTAATTTATGTTTTCCTTCTCCCCTTTCCTCTCAAGAAGTAGTTTAGGTGCACCCTGATAATAAGGAAGCCAAACTTCTCTAGAGATTTGACCTCAGAGCACAAGTCCCACACTTGGAGGTCATTTCCATGTTACACAAGGTCACTTGAGAAGTAGTTCCTTAGGAAAGGGTGCAAAATTTTGTGTCAATAGAAACATTAAAAGGATATCCATATCCTCAAGGAGGAACACTTTAGTGTGCATGAGGCTACTCCTCAGCCTACATGCAATGTCATAATAGAGAAAACAATCTAGGAAGAAGAGGTTCTCTCTTGTTCAAGCCATCATAGAGACTATTGTGACATGGGGACATCATAGTGGATGGGGGAGATTGATTTCTATGAACTTGAGGCCCCATGCCTGTCTAACAATTCATCTTACCCATATGAGGAACACATGTTACAACCTAATGAAGAGAGAAAGGAGGTAGCTATTGAGCCAAAGTAAGAGGATCAAATCCTCTCATTTGAAGAGATTCCCTCCTTTGTTGAGGAAGAAGAAGAAAAGGTTGTCTCTCTTCTTGAGGAACAAATAATGGCTTTTGAGCCTTTACAAGTGAATGAGGATCTGTCTTAAGTTGAATAAGAGGATCATTTTCTATAGTTGACAATCCTCCATGATGTGGAAGATGGAGAAGGGAGCCTCAAGGATAGCTCTGTCCTTGAGGACGAATATGCTACTATGCATGAGGTTGTCTCTCAACCTATGCATATTACTGCAGAAGAGCAAGAGGATTCTGATGAGGAGAGTTTTTGGGATGAGCTGGAGATGTTTTGTTCATCTTTGGACATGAAACAATATGCTCCTTCATCAAATGATCATGAGTTGTAGCAGCAACAAGTTGGTCCATTTCCTACAAACCAAAGAGTGTTCTCCACTATTTGATAGGGCCAAGCAAAGATATTTCAAGTTGCAATCTATACCCTATGTTTTAGTTGAAGGTGTTTTGTTCAGAAAAGACATGAATGGTGTTCTCCTTAGATATATTGATAATAATCAAAACAACAAGCTTTTGGAGTAGTTCCATGATGCAAGGGGTCACTTTCCCTCAAAGACAACAACTTATAATATTATGAGGGCTAGGTACAATTGGCCCAACCTATTCAAAGATGCTCATGCTTGGGTCAGGAAGTGCAAACATTGTGCATTGTTTGCTAAAAGGAGAGATTGACCGGTTTACCCTTGCATCCTATTCTAGTTAATCAACCATTTCTAAAATGGGGCATTGATTTCATCAGTCCCATAAATCCAAACTTTAGCATTGGTCACAAATGGATCCTCACTACCACAGATTACATTACTCATTGGACACAAATTGTAGTAATAAGGGAGGCAAATGAAAGTTTTTTTTTGAATTTTTATGATGAATTGGCTATAAAGATCGGGGTCCCTAAATCCATAATCTCTTGTAATGCTTTAGCATTTGTGGGGGCTATAATAGTTGATTAGGATTTGAGAAATGGTGTCTATCTCAACACTTCATCAAATTATTACCCATTAGGTAATGGTTTGGCTAGAAGCACCAATAAAAACTTTCTAAGAATAATAAAAAGGACTTTAGAAGAAAACAGACAAGATTGGCATTCTAAGCTGAAATCCACCTTGTGGCTTGATAGAATAACTCCTAAATAAATTCTTGGTGATTCACCTTACATTCTAGTAAATGGAAAACAAGCCAAGCTACCTATTTCTATAGAGCTCCCTTCATTGGATATAACTGACAATTTAATGCTTTTTAAAGAGGGTGATCCACTTAAGTTGAGGTATGCTAAATTGGTAGAGTTGGAGGAAGAAAGGCATAGTGCATTATAAAAGATGGAGCACTATTAGATTCAAACTAAAAACGTATTTGTTAAGAAGTCCATGCTCAGAAGCTTCAAAGAAGGAGATCTAGTTCTAAAATGGGATTTCTTGAAAAGTAGGTTTGGTCACCATAACAAGTTTTTGTTGGAAATATAAGAGGAGTAACTAAGAGGGGAGGGGTGAATCAATTACCACAAAAATAAATCTCAAATCCCTTAGATTTCAATACAAATCAAAACATAAACTCTGCTAAAACTATATTCTGTTGTAACTCAGTTAACACTAGCAATTACTGTCTCTTGGCAAGCACTGAAATATCATCTATAACTCAGTAGCTACTGAACATTCAAATCTTAAGATGTTTATTGTGATTAAACTTAATTAACTAAGTTGCATACACATAAAATAAATAGCATGAACAAAATTGATACCAAGATTTAACGTGGAAACCCAATTTGGGAAAAACCACCAATTACAACTAGCTGCTATTTTTCACTCTTCTGAAGTGAGCCATGTTAGGAGCCAACCCTGTTAAAGGTTACAAAATACATTGTTAGGTGTGGCCTTGTTAAAGGATTTACTCACCCTATTAAGAGTGGTCTTATTAGAGGTCTTTAAGTCACTTCAAGTAGAAATACAACCTTGTCAGAGGATTTACAAATAGTTGTTAAGTCAACTCTGTTAAGAGATTTAGTTTAATGCTACAATAGTTAGAGAGTAACAATGATATGACCTAATTTTTGATGCAATTATCTTTGTTAATTTCAGATCTCAATTCTAGCTTTAATACTTGATCCTTCTTGATCAAATAAATCTTTGCAGCCCAACAAGGATATTCTACTTATCCTTCCAATTCGCTTCCTCTAAGCATCTTCTTATAGTAACACTCATTCACATTCAATCCCACAACTTGACCTTATACTTATAACATATATATTGTCAATTCAGCTTGAATACAACTTTAAAAAATTAATATTCATCTTCTCGCTCAATTAGAACCAACAAACAAATCCATTAAACTCAATATGCCAAAACAAGAAAATACTTTGTTAGCCGAGCCTGCTCAGTAAACACTAACCAAATATATTTTTCTGCATTAACCAAGTGAGCTCAGTTAACAATTGTTCTAGGCCAACTTTACTTTGTCTCCTAAGTGAACTTGGTAGACACTATCTTCTTTGAATTCTCTTTGGTAGTCAAGTGATTTTAGTTAACACTCATTACCTTCCATCTTTCCTTTGTCTCCCGAGTGAACTCGGTAGACACTATCTTCTGAACTTGGCAAACATTATAATGCTTGATAGACATAGGAAACTATCTTCATTTCCTGAGTGAGTTCAGCAAATACTGATTGGTGAATATATGATATTTTTTGTAACATCAAAGAAAATATACAATTGATCAATTATTTTCAATAATCTCCCTCTTTAGTATTGATGCAACACAACATGTCATAATACAATGAAATTTTATAGAAAAATATAAGGATAATATCCTTAGTTTCATTTTGATTCTCATCCATGAGAATTCCCTCTAATTTTAGTTTCCCTCTTTGTTGTTAACAAACTCTGAATACTCTGACTGCAACATCTTCTGATAGCAAACTCTCCCTCTTTGATATTAGCTCTGAAAATTTATGACCAAGTCTTCAAACAACTTCAATGAAGTTCTCCCTCTTTGACATCTTTAGCATATCAAACTCTAATATATGACATCAAACTCTCCATAGAATTATGACATCAAACTCTTACTCTTTGACATCTTATGCCAAAGACCATAAACTATGTAGTTTCCAATGTACCTTAAGTACTAATTCATATGTAATATGTCCTATCATTACTACATCAACTTGACTGATCTTCAACATGCTCTGGTTGATGCATCACTAAACTTCATTTAGTGAGCTTTAGATAGGGGAATGACGCCTATCTTACCTCTAAGATACAAGAATGCATCCTTAGGTAATAGCTTGGTGAATATATCTACAATTTTTTCTTTAGTATTCACATATTCTAATCTCACATCTTTGTCTTGCATTGATTCCCTCAAAAAATGACTTTTTATTGTAATGTGCTTGGTCTTGGTATGCATCGCAAGATTCTTTGATATGTTAATTGCATTGGTGTTATCACACAAGATAAGCATTGTATCCTTGATTTCTACCTTCATATATGCCAACAAATGTTTGAACCAAGCAATACTAGAACAATTGACTGCTATTGCAACATATGTTACCTCTGTTATAGACTGAGAGATGAAATTCTTCTTTTTTATTGTCCAAGACACTAGTCTTTTACCAAGAAAGAATGTCCCACCACTGGTGCTCTTCCTGTCATCAATGCTTCCTGCTCAATCAACATTATTGAAAGCTTTCAAACCAAAGTTTCCTCCTTATTGTACCATAATCTATAATCTTTAGTACCCTTTAGATACCTCATGATTCTCTTAATTTCCATCATTTGATTTTCTTTATGATTAGCTAAAAATCTTGCCACCATACCAACTACAAGAGCAATATCAGGACTACTATGTACTACATATTGTAGTTTTCCAATCATAGATCTATATATTGTCTAATCTACTTCCTTCGAATCATCATTTTTGAAAAGGTTATGTCCAGTAGACATAGGTTTTCCAACTGGTCTTGAATCCTCCATTATAAAGTTCTTAAGTATCTCGTTGATATACTTAGATTGAGTAATGTAGATACCATCTTCCTTCTGTTGAATCTGCAAGTCAACAATGAATTTGATCTCTCCAAACATCGACATCTCAAATTCCTTACTCATTTCTTCAGAAAAAGATTTACATAAATCATCATAACTAGTAAATAATATATCATCCACAAATATTTCTACTAGCAATATCTCCTCTCTAGTCCTTCTTTGATGTACAAACTATTGTTATCATTTATCTTTTGAAAAAAAGTATTCTTCAAATAACTATGAAGTCTTTAGTATCAACCTCTGGGATCTTGTTTGAGACCATATAATACTTTGTGCAATTTACATACCATATCTCTTTTGCTAGGATCTACAAAACCTTCAGGTTGCTTTATGTCAACTTCCTCTTCTAGAATTCCATTCAAGAATGCAGATTTTACATCCACTTGATACACTTTAAAACCTTTATGTACAGCATAAGAAAGTAAAGTCCTAAAACCTTCTAATCTTGCAACAAGAGAAAAAGTTTCACTATAGTCAATACCTTCCTCTTGAGAATAACCTTTTCAAACTAACCTTACTTTGTTTCTTGAAACTTCTCCATCTTCATTCAACTTGTTTCTGAATACCCACTTTCTACCAATTATATTTTTATCCTCAAGTATAGGAACAAGATTCCAAGTCTTATTCCTATAAATATGTTTAAACTTTTCATTCATTGTTGTAATCCAACTCTCATTATTCAAAGCATCTTTAACAATTTTAGGCTCAAATTCAATAAGCAAACATGTACCTTTCAATTTTTTCTTGTCATTGTACCTTCTAATTTATCTCCAATGATTTTCTTAGGTGCATGGTGCCTTTTGAAATATCTTGCAAGTAGTAGTACTTTGGATTTAGAGCTTGTTCCACTTGCCTCACCATAATCTTTTGCATCATGCTTAGGGCCCATTGTCTGTGACTCAGGTCCTTCAGATTGTGACTCGGGTTGCACTGGTTGCAACTCAAGTGCTTTTGGATATTTTGGGTACTTGAGAGGTGAAGTCTACTAACTTCCAATTGGATCAGGCAATGTATCAAGTTCAAAGTAAACAAACTTTTTGTAGTCTTTAGGTTCTTTGTTGCTCCCTTCTTCAATCTTTTCTACAAACTCATCAATTTTCACATGTGCACTTTCTATAATCTTATGAGTAGTCTGATTCAAACATTTATATGCTTTACTTCTGTAAGAGTACCTTAGGAATATGCTTTTATCACGTTTGACATATAATTTACCTTTCTTAGACTCCTTCAAGATATAACATTTACTACCAAATACCTTCAATTAACTTACATTGGGTTTACAGCCATACCATAGTTCATAAGGTGTTTTATTTGAGTCTTTCTTTAGGTGTACTCTATTCAAGGTATGAACTATTGTACTGATTGCTTCCTTCCAGTATTTGATTGCAACATTCTTTTCTATCGTCGGGGTCCTTGCACAATCCATGATAGATATGCTCCTTCTTTCTACTATACCATTCTAATGAGGTGTATTAGGGGCCAATACTTGTCTTTTGATTCCTTTCTTAGTGTAGAATTCATTGAATTCATTTTAGATGAATTTTCCTCCTCTATCTAACCTTAAACACTTTAGTTTCTTTCTTTTCTCTTTTTGAACTCTAGCTAGATACCACTTGAACTTTTGAAAAGCTTCAAACTTATCTTTCAAATACATTACTATCATCATACTAGAATAATCATCAACAAATAAAATTAAATGCTTATCTCTATTGTAGCTCTCTATTCCATTAGGTCCACAAATTTTTGTATGAACTAGCTCCAAGACTTCTTCAGAATGATAGTTCTTTCTTTTAAAACTAGTATTTCCCATCTTTCCAATTTGACAATTTTTGTACATGCCCATATCAAGTTTCCTTAGACTAGGAATACCTCTCACTCTTTTATTTTTTCTTATCTTGATTAGGTTATCAAAGTTCACATGACACAACCTTTTATGCCATAACTAGCTTTCTTCTACTTGAGCAATGAACATGAACTTTCACTAAGATTTAGGTAGAATAAGTTACATTTATTTTGATTTTCAGACACAACTGTATTTTCTTTTCCATCTAGCAGCTTGGCCTTCTCATTCATAAATTCTACCTTGAATCCAATGTTATTCAACTATGCCACACTCAGTAGATTATGCTTCAGTCCTTCAACCTAGTAGGCATTGTCACAATACAACCTTTTCCTTTTATACAACAAGGTTCATTGTTTCCAAATCTAACACTCCCACCATCACAGTGTTCCATATGTTCAAGCTTTGATTTATCACTATAAAGCGTTACCAACATTAAAAGCTACAAACAAAAATTTTTGCGCCATTTGATGAAATGGTGGCACTCGTTGTTGTACTATAAGTGGCAATAAAGGTTGGTTAGGCTGATTTACCTTTCACTGATATGTTTTCAAACTTTTAATAACAATTGTAGTACCAGTTGTAGATGTTACAAAAACAAAGTGGTCTCTTGGTGGTTCCTCAAAAATGGACAATTTAGATTCAGAATTATCACGAACACTTTAATCTTCAAGAAAACTAATATCTTCAATAACTATCTCAGATTCCTCAAAATTTGTTGGTTGATCTTCAATTATAGAATTTTCAGATGTAGAAAAATGTGATCCAAATAATGAAGCAAATCTTCCTCTTGTAACTAGTGGTGTTCTTCTTCCTCCTCTTATTGATCTCCTGGGGGTTCTTCTCATTAAGAAAATCACCAAAACTGCAACTTTATCTATGACAAACCTTCAAAACAGAGTAGCCAAGTGTTGATAAAATACCTTCAAAAGGCTGAAATATTATTGTTCACACCAAAACAATAGTAAAATCTTGTAATTTAGAGAATCGTGAAGCAATTCAGGGTCTCACCAAGCGTGCCAAAAAATTGTTTTCAATTAGGATTGCACCTATAGCAAGATGCAGAATCTAGCCATCCTATTGAAATATGGAAACTCTATTAGGTAGTGGTTTTTCTTAAAATGAGAGATGAATCTTTGGAAGCTAGGCCGGTTCCTAAATAGTGATCACCTAAAACCTAAATTATATGAGAAAAAAGATATGAAAAGTGAATGAAAAATAATGAATACTAACCTAAATGAGGTGATACACCGATGATTTTATATGTAACTTTAATCAAATCAACACAAATCATGCAAGATATAAATGATTCACAATACTCAGACAAACACACAACTACAAAAGTGATTCTATGCAAGGACTCAGAATCTTCTGCTTCGAAAGGAAAACCTAGGTTTTACCAAATTTTTTGCAAAAAGAATAATGGACACAAACAAAGACATGTAATCACACGTATCAACATTCAAACATGCAATAAGGAATGTAACTTAAGTGAAGGACAAATGCAACATAAAAGTAATGTAATGCCCCGCCAAGGGATCCAAGAATTAACCTAGAATTTTACTAAGTTTGGTAACATTTTTTTTTTAAAATATGAAAATAAATACCACATATAACTTATGCACCATAATGGAAGCAATAACAATGTCCATCTAAAAGTAAACATAACATACATAACAGATTACATTCTTTAAGGATCCCTTAACGTTTAATTACATCTAAATCAACTAACATTATTGAATTCCATCAAATATAACAACCACATGAAATAATATTGATAAGTCCAATGTTCATACATTACATTTCCAAATGCTCAATCATCCACTGTACATGTCACAAGGTATGAAAAGTTTAAAAGAATATACATATGTGAAATAAGATACATCATCCTATTCTAATCCATGATACATCAAAGTAAAGATAATCACATGATACACATGATACATGATCATAGAAGATATACATCCATTATAAAGATCAAACATAATAAACTAAGTGCATGGTTCCTCCCAACTATTAATAGCATCATTAGACCATCATGGGCCCTAGCCATCCCTCCATGCGTAATATTCCAAAATGACCGAAGAGATCATCGGTATTAACATAGTAGGAATGTCACTCCTAACATATACTATACCATATGCAGAAAGTAATCTAACATGCAAATAAAAGCATAAGATAACATCATCTAACATATGATAATCATCAATGAAAGGATACATATCCACCATCATGAAGGACACATCAGCCACGATGTCTCAATAAATCTCAAATGATAAGAGTGGAAAAACACTACCACCCGACCGCGTGGTACCTAAGTGGTCCACTCCCACCGTGCTGAGGAGATAATCTCAAGTCCCAAACAGGCTATCCAATAACACAGCATAAATCTCTATAAGTCCAAGAATCTTAAAAGTATACTAACTCAAAGGTTCCAAACACAAAATTGACATCTAATCCCAGAGGCACACAAAGACATGTAGGAACCTACTATGCAAACAGGAAAGTGTCATCGCATTTATCACGTACAAGTTACCCTGGCAGTTAGCTAAAATCCATGGGTCCATACTGATCTCATGCGGCCACTGGTATCCTCTCATACTAATGAGGCATAATATGGAATGCAAGGTCGCAACCATGCGTTCTCTCTACTCCCATCCTAGTCTATACAAGCACTCACGGCATGGGTGAGAACCAAAACACTTATCTTTTTAGGTTCATTCAATTAGTATTAGGTGTGAATGTTTTCACTTATTAATCCAACTTACAATGAGTTACCCTGGCAGCCTCTTAGGGCCTTGGCCCCCATTGCAAGCCACTTCCCGACACTACATGCAGATATCCTACCCTAAGCTCATGGAATCATAAATCTCAAAATCACAAAAGATAATTCATAATAAAAATCATCAAATATGCATTAAAACATCAAATCTCCATGAGAAAACATCCATAGAAAATCATGATCACAACAGCTCTCTATTGGCAACTGAAGTATCACTGATAATCAAAAGTATCCATTGGTTCTCAATAACCAAAATATATCTCAATCATATTGATCGAAGACTCCAAAATGGTTGAGTCAAAACATGTCACAACATGACATCATCAAGAATAAATCCACATTTCAGTCCCATTATGGTGACTAGAAAAACAACCAAGGATAACTGATCAAAGAACCAAAAATGGTTAAGTCAAGTGTCTCATACATAAGAATCTCAACTATAACAATCAGTAATTCACAAACATTACATAGAGCATTCCATCACATAACCATGGTTCGGTTTATAAATATCAATTTTTAAACATCACAATCACATAATCCCCCAAGCCTCTGGTAGACGTCCTATAACTGGTCAACACTAGTCAACCCAAAACAATAGCATAAAGAATACACAATGCAAACACATGTTTTAGTTTTGCTAAATTTACATACTTGAATTTAAATGTAGAGGTCTCAGTTTATGTTTCCAAGTTTGGAGAATGAATGGAGAAACATTTTGTACGTTTTTCCATGTACTGTTTTGGATGAATAAAAGTTTTCCATAATAGGTCTAAAATCCATTTTCAAATTATAAGATTTGTTTGAAAACGCCCCCCACTAGACTATCAATTAAATTTCATATACTTTATTTAATAATTTAAAACAATTAAATTAAATCTTAATAGTTGAAAATTATACAAGAGTTCACCATAAAAATGAACCTTTGATATAAATCATTTATCAATTAATAATTCAAATTTATTAATAACATATTTACATATTACATATATACATATATATATATATATATTTATATTTATATTTATATTTAAATATATATATATATAGATACATATATAAATATATAAATAATTATTATTATTACATTTTATAAAATCAAATTAATAATTTTGATTGATACAATATAACATATGAAAATTTAATAACAATGAAAATCGATTTCATATGAAACGACTGTTATAACACATATATAATTATATGTCGTCGGCGGTACGCAGGACTCTGCGGTCGCAGGGCCTGCGACGTCAGCGGGTACTATGTACCCCTGTTGTCGCAGTACCTGCAACAGTCGGTACACTGCGACCGCAGTGGGCACAGGGGCGCCAGTCTCGTCCCCCCCCCATTTTATGCATATTACTTTTTTTTAAATTGCATAAGCGATTTCAACTCACCGGTTATTATATGCGATTTCGATTTTAACAAAGTTTAACATTTTTAAAACGTAATCGATCAATGGTATGATATTCAATTTTTAAATGAATATATATATATATATATATATAAAGGTATATATATGTGTGTGTGTGTGTGTGTGTGTGTGTGTGTGTGTGTGTGTGTGTGTACACACAGAGATAATCAATATCATAGCACATAAACATGTACACACACACACACACACACACACACACACACACACATATAATTGTATATATATGTATATGTGTATGCAAATTCGAAAATATAAACAGTTTATTTAAAAATTCTAATTTTCAGAATTTTCCTATAAACTTAAATCTCAAATTTATCCAAATATTAATCTAATGGATTTGGCTATGAATTTAAACCCTAGCCCCGTGTTCCTTTCTGATTTATGCATAAAAGATTCTCAAATAAATTTTAACTACCCATATTGAGAATGCATACAATTAAAATAGGAAAATCCTCAGAAGACATATGGAAGACACGAAGAAGACAGGGAATGCAAGATGCGAAAATAGCATAAGTAAAATTACAAGAATCTACCCAAATTTTGATGCTAATTCGCTCTTCCTCAAAAAACCCATAGAGAAAGCTCCTCCCTTCTTCAGAATTCCTGAGTCCTCCAATGCTCCAAATGCTCTCCAAACGCTATGTCTAAGCTTCTAGGAATGCCTAAATATAAAGCGCTCTCAGGAAACACCTAGAATGCTTCTAGAAATAGCTAGAAGGTGTCACCAACTGAGCATGTGTCTTTTCCAACCTTCTAGATGAATCATAAGGTTGTAGACACCATGTGCTTAATTGGTGCACTAACCTCCGTGTTGTTGACATAAGAGAAATAGAAAGGTGTGTTAACTCCTAGGCAAGCTTATAACTCCAATTTACTTTTTATATAATTTCTATTTAAATTTTTATAACTTTCGTTTTAATTTTTATAACTTTTATTATTATTTATTTATTCCTTTTATTATTATTTATAATTATTATTAATTTTAATTTCTAATTTTTTATTTTTATTTGATCCTTTTTCCTCAATTAATTCACATTTAATTATTTATAATCAAAATATCAAAGACCATGATATTTTATATTAATCTTCTCAAATAATTAATTTATTAATTAAATCCATTTATTAAGACTTAATTAATAGAAAATTCACCACAGACCTCCAAGATAAAATATAAAAACCCATCATAGTGCAATTCACACAAAATCAGTCTAAAGGGTTAAAAATCACGAAATATGTCATCTGACACATTCGATGGGTAAAATATCCAGATACTTGTCCTACCTCACTAGGACAATTGGTTTAAGGGTTTGGAATTTGGACTTGAGAATTTATCTCCCTTCTCTTATCATTGAGATAGTATAATAGGGTACGTTCATCCTAGCAATTCAGGGAAGTCGATACCCGGTACCTGCAACCTGCATAAAAACCATGCATGTACATACAATATATATAATGCTAAGCTCATCGTGTAGATCCTGACTAAGCAGGTGACTACGACTCCCTTCCTTAACTACATCAGAAATGCCATACAATATGAAAACACACACACCATACACATGCAAGTATGGGGTAAGCATCCATAATAAAAGACATGAGATAATAAACCATCTAACTAATCATCAACAATAACTGAAAGCAATATAATGATCATCATGCATACATGAAATGTAAAGTCTAAATGATCTCATCATGTAACCACTGAATCCATAACATAATGTCTGATAGTCTCAAAACAATACCACTAATCCATCAACATAAAACTAGTCTATCATAGTCTGATAATAAGAACAAAAATGTCTAGAAAAGATGTGAATGAGGGTAGGCACTACAAGTAAAGAATCCACAATATTGCACGAGAATCAATGAGAAGGAATTGTTGAATCTATATAAACAATGTTGAAATTTCTGTGCTACAAATTGCTCTTACAACCAACTCAAAATTTGCAATGCACAAAAATTTAAATCTAAAAGAAGATCCCTCATAATGAGGTGAATGTACAATAAATAGAGCTCATAACCCTAATTCAGATTTCGAAATCATGCCTAGAAAAAATGAGCCAAAATTGATCCAAAAAATGAAGAATCCCCTGAAAACTGCTCTCAACCACTTGTCCAACTAATACCTAGCTAGAACACTGCCTCTGACTCCTCAAAATCATGCATAAAACCCTAACTCAGATTTCAAGATCAAGCCAAAAGTGTAGCATGTAAAACTCCCCAAAAATTTACAAAGTATGCATAAAATAGGCTCCCATAGTGAACAACATGCAAATATAGCATTAATTGCTCCATCTATTGCCGAAAATAGCACTAAAGTGCTCCATCACTGCATGGAAAACTCAAATTGCCCTTTGCTACCAAAAATAGCTCCATATTTGACTCCATGGTCTAGAGTTTGACTTGTGAGTTCGAAAATAGCCACTGAACTTCATACCCTTGCATTTAGGCATTAAAAAATTGAAACTCACCT
This sequence comes from Cupressus sempervirens, assembly GCA_028749045.1. Classification (NCBI taxonomy): domain Eukaryota; kingdom Viridiplantae; phylum Streptophyta; class Pinopsida; order Cupressales; family Cupressaceae; genus Cupressus; species Cupressus sempervirens. Next base: position 169,042,319 of record CM053792.1, on the reverse strand, counting down.
TAACTCCCTTTTTAAATTATTATTATTGCATTTAACTTAACATTAACAAATTGATTTATAAATATCAACTTATTAATGTTAATTACATGATTGATGCAAATAATTATTTTTATTTTATTTTGTTCTAAGTATAAACTATTATTAACTAATTGATAAATCAATTAATTTAATAATAATTCTTATTTCTATTTTTAGAATGAAAAATAAAACTTAAAACTATTTATTAATATAAAACTTTCAATAAGTAAAGTTTTAATATGTTAATAAATATTACTTCCTCCTCTAAGGATGGACTCGAAATTATATCAAATGAAGCTTAAATTGCAAAAAAAGGCAAAAAGGTAAAATCCTTATTTGGTTTTATTCATTTGGTGATTCATGCAAATAAGGAGAAAGGAGGCCTATAAACCCTGGCTGCCATGTTTGCTTTTCTTGTCAATTTCTCCTTGCTTTGCAATGTTGGGCGCCAAGAATCTGTTGTTCCTTGTGATTTTCTGCTTGCTTTGCAATGTTGGACGTCATTCTTGGTTTTGCCTATCTTATGGCAGCCATGTTTGTTGTTGGATATTTATTGTTTGGATAGCTTCTACTGTGAACTCCTTACCATTATTTCGTGGTTCATTTAGTAACTGCTAGGATTTCTTGTGGCCACCATGAGCTTTCACTTTACAGATTTGGTTTGAGCTATGGTAGTCTTGGGTAGATGCCCACTTCTTGTTATGTTTTTGGTTATGGACACCATGAGTTCTCCATTTCTATTATGATTCAACTGGTTAACTTGTTGATCTTTTCTAGTTGTGAGTTTTTATCTTCATTTTGTGAGTTTATTTTGTCACTAGATGCCATGATATTCCCTTTCTTTCATGACTCTTAGATGCCATATCTGTTGGTGTAGATATTTAGTTTGTGGTGTCATTTATACTAGTTGTGAGCTAGAAGATTTTATGTCATGATCCATAACCTGTTGTTTTTTATTAGATAAATAGGTTCTATAGGGATCCTGAATCCCAATAGTTAAAACATATAAGGCTGATAATAAGCGTGAAAGCCCAGCCAAAAAAGTATAAGTTCAGAGGCTGATAATAAGCATAAAGCTCAGCCAAAAAGTAGAGTTCTAAGAAAAGAAAAGGAAAAAAGACAAGTAATACCATGACCTAAACCCAGAACAAAAGCCAAAAGACAAAGAAAACAAAAGAACAGACTAGAGTTATTACTCGCTCTTTTGCTCCAGCTCTTGCATATCCTGAGCAGCCTCGAAGGCCAGTTGATTTTCCTCCACTTCTAGCTACTGTACCCTTTGGTCCCCCTGGTCCTGATCAAGAATGGTGTTGTCCTTTGTAGAGTCATCCTCCATTCTGGCTTCATCCCTATCTTTTCCTTCCTCATCATCCTGCATTTCTTTGTCTTTGATCCAGCCCGTAAGAGAGATGATGTTGTTGTTAATGGAGCTTAACAAAGAGAAAATCTAATTCGCAAGGTTGTGATTGTAGTTCTCTAGGTTGTGTATCCTTCTTTTTGCCAGACTTAGCCTATCAGTCAAATCTGTCCTCCTATTAGCATCCATCCCATTCCTTGTTGCCTCAATATGTCTCACCTATTCTTTGACCTCCTCCAGCTCATGGAAAAGTCATTTGATTGATCTAAAATTTTCAATCATATTTTTACGAGCATTATTCAAGAGTTTCATCCCTATCTCCCTGGCTCTGTCCAAAATAGCCACTATTGTCGGGTCAATGAGTTCTTCCAGCTGTTGTTCCTCTTGATTTTCCATGAGGATTTGGGGATTCATGGCCTCCCTGAAGATGCCCATCTTTGAAGTCTTGACATTAAAGTTTATCCAAGCTTTCCTCCTATCATTGACATGAACTTCCCCTTCTGCATACCCTACATTCTCCTCTTTCTGCTCCTTAGGTTGGGTTTGGAGGTGGACAGGAGATAGGGGCAACATAGATGCCTCCTCAAACTGAGAGCGCACTTCCTCCAAACTCTCCCTCTTGTGTTTCTTCCTTCCACTATCATCCTTAATTTCCTCTTGTGTCTCCTTAACCACCTCCTCAGACTCTGGCTCCTCATCATCATCGATGTCTCCCACCTCATCCTTCTCAAGAGGCTTCTGCCCAAGATCCCTAGGGCTTTTTCTGCTAGGGGTTATGGGGGAGGACAATTTTTTAGCTTGGTGAGTCACTAATTTTCCTGAAGAAGAGATCCCTCCTTCCTCAGAGCTAAGGCTCTAAATTTCATCCAAGTTAGAGGAGTAACTAGAACTACTAGACTCCACATTCTCTTCCTGAGGGGGAGCGATGCTTATAGTTTGAGCCTTGAAGTGCTCATGGATAAGCAGCAGTAGCCCCTCATGCAAAGTTGGGTTTGCGGTGGGCTTCTTTTTGAAGCTGTCCACCGTCTTGCTCATAGAGGTTAATAGATAATATGGAAAATAAATATTAGCATTATGCCATAAATGATTCAATATAACAAAGTGGTGGGTATGAGCTCTATCAACCCTAGGGTCCAACGTGATGTACTCGATAATAGCTCTTAGAACATACCTCCACCGCTTCTTCATGGAGTCGGGGACATAGTAGGTATCAATCTTTCTTAGTGCCTTCAATTCCTTCTCACTCTCCACAAAGTTCCTAACCGCATTTGTCAAGAGCTTCTTATCCCTGAATAATTTAAAACCCTCGATAGGGATTTCAGTGACAGTCATAATCACGTCCTCTGTTATTCGGAAGTAGACCCTGTTCACCTTCACCCTGCCATCCTTCTAGGACCCCACCGTACTTTTGATCACCTCCTGATTGAATCCACGCAGCTTCATGATATAATTGGTAACCCCACCCTCTTCCATCTTTTCCCACACTTTCTCCCTACTTCTCCATTTCTCAAAATCTCCCACTGGCTCCTTTCTGCACCTTTCGCCCACCATTTCTACACACTAAACACCCTCTTTACTCATGTGCTCCTCACTCTGTGACTGAAAGGGACCTTCAAGAGTAAGCAATAAACAAAGAAAAATAACCCTGCTATTGCTCTAGAAGCGAGTGCCCACAAAGCGTGTCGATTAATTAATAATGAATCATTGTAGTTACGATTTCCCATGCTTCCATTTTGAAAAGTACCCTTATTTCTTAAAACCTTCATAATTATAATTATAGCTTGATTTTCTCCGTACTTCCTTGGATCTTGTCCAAGTCGATCAAACTTTTAACGTCTACTGGCAAACAAATTCTAGGATGCCAAGTCATTTTTTGGTCTGCACTGACCCCAATGTTCGCAAACCTGTCGGCAATCGAGTTTGCTTCCCAAAAAATATGAGTGACGTGGATTCTATTAAATTTGGTGAGGGTCTCATGTGTCTCATCAATTAGATTTGCAATCATCTATGATGGATGTGAGTTGCCAATGATGCACTTTATAATGTTATTTGAATCCCTTTCGAGCCATAAATTGGTAACACCAATTTCAAAAGCAAATTTTGCAACATTGCACATGGCGTTCGCTTCCGAAAAATGATTGCTTTGGAAACCTAGCGGGAGAGAAAAAGCCACAATACTATCTCCATTTTCATTCCTTATCACACCTCCACTACTTGAGGAGCCAAGGTTGCCCTTGGAGGCTTCGTCGAAGTTGGCTTTGTGCCAGCCTTTAGGGGGGAGGAGCCACTTGGCTTCCTATCTTTTCCTTGATCTATCTTTTACCTTCCCCTTTTTCTTGCCTCCTATCTCAAATTCTCCCCCCTTCCTCACAGAAAATTTTTCCTTTATGTTACTGAAAATATTTCTTCCAAAAACTAAAGTCGGCTCCTCCCTATCTCTAAAAATCTAATTGTTTCTCTCCTTCCATACACTCCAACAAAAATGGGGCAGGATCCAGGATCTAATTTCTTGCGAGAAAGACCCATTGATAGAAAAAGTCCAAAAGGTTAGAAGGAAAGCACCAGTTGTGGCCTAAGTCCTAGGTGAGGATGCCCCAAAATGTCTTGGAGAAAGAACAGTGAATGAACATTTGGTAGCCTATCTTTGACTCTTCTTTACACAAAACACATATGCTGGGCATGATGTGACCTCTCTTGATGAGTTTTTCCTGGGTTAGAGATTTGTCCTAAAGACCCAACCAAAAAAACATGTTGACTTTTGGCGTGAGGCTAGGGATCCAAGCCCTCGACCAAGGGGGAGACTCTTTTAAGCTCCGTAAAGTAGAGTACCCAGAGGCAACTGAAAAGATCCCATTGGCATTATCCCTCCAAAATAGTTCATCCTTATTGTTGCTAAGGGACAAGGAATTAAGCATGATCATGATTGGTTTGAGGTCATCTGAGATAATGGAAAGGTCCCTCCAACCCTGTTCGATCCTGTAATTGCTGACTTTGTGCCCATAAAGGTTGATGCAATCATTAGTCCAAAACATATAGCTAGGGTTGTTCATAAGGGGGCCCTGAGAAAGCCTACTATCAGACCATAATAGAATGTCCTCCCTATTACTGAGCTTCCAGGAGACTTTTGAGTTAGCCAAGTCCCTAGCTTTTAATAAACCATTCCAAACAACAAAACCTCTTGGGATATCCTCATTGAAGAGGGTGAACTGAATAGAGGGCCTCTTAATATACTTATTTACTATAGTTTCTCTGCATTCCCCCATGCTACTAAAGATGCACTAGATTTTCTTTTCTAGGAGGGCCTTATTGAGGTGAATGAGCTTCCTGATTCCCAGACCTCCATTCTTCTTGGGGAGGCAAACTTTGTCCCATGCAACAAGGGGGTACCTTTTATTCCTTTCAGATCCCATCCACAAAAAATCCCTCTAGATTTTCTCCATCCTCTCAACGTATTTCACTAGTATGGTTAAAAGGCTCAGAGCATATATCAGCAAGTTTTGAAGGATGGATTTAACTAGTTGACATTTTCTAGCTTGGCTAAGAATGGATCCTTTCCAGCCTGCCAGTTTCTTACTAGACCTTTCCATGATGCCATTCTAGAAGGAATCTGAAGGGGTCATTCCCAAGGGGAGACCAAGGTAGGTAGAAGGAAGCTTCCCCACTTGACATCCCAGGATTCTGAAGATTCTCTTCTATCTTTCCTCCGAAGTATTGATAAAGAAAACATAACTTTTGTCCCAATTGATGAGCTAGCCCAACCCTCTAGAATAGGTGTCCAAAGTGTCTTTCATAGCCTTTGTCTCCTTGACTGAAGCCTCTCCACCCATAATAGTGTCATCAACAAATTCTTGATGCATAAAGGGGGTGCATTTGGAAGAAGGTTTAAAACCTTTGATCATCCCTTCTTTCTTTTTCTTCTCCATGAGTCTGCCAATGCATTCCGCCAAGATAATAAAGAAAATAGGTGAAAGAGGATCCCCCTAACATAGGCCTCTAGTAGGTTTGAAGAAATCAGAGGGGGATCCATTAACTAAAATAGCTACAGAGGGAGTGGTGACCAACTGGGAGATTAGCTTACATGATTTGACATCAAAGCCAAAAGCCTTCAACACCAAATCCAAAAAAGACCAATCAACCCAATCATAAGCTTTTGACATGTCTAGTTTGAGTAACATCCCTTCTCTCTTTCCAGCTTCCATAGAGTGAATCATTTCATGCACCATAATAATCGAATCTAAAATCTATCTGCCCGGAACAAAACCAGATTGTTGCTGAGAAATAATCAAGGGGAGAAGCTTAAGTAGCCTCAAAGTGAGCACCTTCGAGATGATTTTATAAAAGGAGTTGCATAAACTGATGGGTCTGAACTTATCCAAAGTGTCTGCTCCTCACACTTGGGGAATAAGAACTAATAATGTAGAGTTTATTTCCTTTAGAATACTTCCGACTCCAAAGAATTCCTGAACCACCTTCACAACATCCTTCATAATGACAGGCTAGTACATTTGGAAAAAGACGATGGTAAAACCATCAAGGCCAGGTGATTTATCTGTCGAAAGAGAAAAAAGAGCTTCTCTTACTTTGGAATCAAAAGGAATGGTCGGGAGCAAATTATTATGGTGTGGTTGGAGGATCTAAGGAATACAAGAAATAATATCATCCTGGTCCACTTTAGAGAGAAAAGGATCCCAAGATAGCAAGGAGAAGAAAAAATAAATAGCTTCATTTGATATATCTTCTTCCTTTGTTAGCACACGCTGGTCTTTCTTCAAGCCAAAAATCCTGTTATTTTCTCTATGTTTAAGAGTAGTTAAATGAAAAAACTTTGTGTTCTGGTCTTCTTCCTTGAGCTAGTTGATTCTAGATCTTTGCCTTCGAAACTTTTCCTCTTTGCTAATGATGTCATGTAAATCAGACAGGATGGGTAGCTCTTCTTCCCTATTCGAGGCATCATACCCATTTTCTTGAATGGAGGCTTGGATAGAAGAGATATTTTCAGAGAGATCCTCTTTAAGAGAGAATATGTGACTGAAATCTGACGTATTCCAAGCTTTTACCATCCTTTTAACATTGCTAAGTTTTGTAGCAACCCTGAACATTGCAGTGCCTTCCACTTCTATACTCCACCATACCTTAATTCTTTCTAAAAGTTCAAGGTGGGAAGTCCACATTTTCTAAAAGTAGAAGGGGGGAGGTCTAAAGGGATCAAAAGGAACAATCAATAGGGAGATAGGGGAGTGGTCAAACCCAACTCTAGGCAAAAGAGCTAACTTGCAAGAGGAAGGTCCTACAGCCAATCAGGAGAAATGAGAGCTCTATCTAGTCTAACCTAAATACAATCCTTGCCTATGTGTTTATTGGACCAAGTGAAGTCACCTCCCATTAGGTCTAGATCTAGAAAAGCCAATCCATTGATGAAGTTAGAAAGATCATGTTTGCTATCCCAGTCCTGAGGTAGACCACCCTTCTTCTCCTTGCCTAGAAGAGGGGTATTGAAGTCTCCCATAATGATTCCTTTCTTCATGTTGCTATTCTGTACCAACCCTTCTGCTCTAGACCAGTAGGAATTTTTATCTCTCTTGTTATTGGGAGCATATATATTGAGAAAAAACCAAAATTCATTGGAATGGATATGGAACACTTTACAAAAAAGAATGTTACCTACATTGAAGACTGATTCCACCCTGAAAAGTTTGGTCTTGAATAATGTTAGCAGATCCCCAGAGGCTCCATTAGAGTCTGATTCCTGCCCGCTCATCAGGTTACTGAACTTAATATTTCTCAATGAATCCTTTTTCATTTTTGTTTCTTGGATCATCAAAATGTCAGGTCTCTGGTCTCTAATCAGATTCCTAATAATTTCCTATTAATGGGCACCATTTAGACCCCTAACGTTCCATGAGATGATCTTCATTTTTTATTCTTAGGAAAATCCTTCAGAGTGCTTTAGCGCCCATTCGCCAAGCATCTTCTCGTCTCCTCCTCTCTAGACTCCCTCTCTGATTTTCTACCTACTTTGGTAGTAGAGCACACATCTGGTTTGCAACTGCTCCTAGTCGCCATAGGAGAAGCCGTAGATGGATCTCTAATTTGTTTCTTCCTAGATGTCTCTCCCTTCTTTTCAAACTTTAAGGATCTAGAAGCCTTGTGACCATTCTTTGGGGTGTTGAGAAGATGTACCCTTTGGTCCAGATCTTTCACCAAGTCCTCCTTTTTTCCTGTTCTGGTCGCTCCTTCTCTGGTGAAAACCAAGTTTTCCTCTACGTCCTGAAAGACGATAATTTCCTTATTTTCTCTTTCCTTTTCCTCCTCTGTGGAACCCAGTTCAGGCTCTTCCTCGCTGGGGAAATTGTCCATCCTAGATTCCTGAAAACCTTTCTATGAGGTAGCCTTACCTTCTGCTTCTCCAGGCATGAGAATCCTTTCCTCAACCTGGTCATCCTCAATCTATTGAGAGGCATCTAAAGGTAAACAGGAAGTCGGTCCTGACTTAACTAACTCCCCTTCTTTTCTTGCCATGCCCTGAGGCTCTTGGTTAGTCATCTTTGGAGCATCTACTACTTTCTGGGTCGCCGAAGAAAGGACCTTCTGGCCCTATTTAGTGGGCTTCTTTTTCCAAACTTTCTTCACCCTTGTTTGAGAAGAAGAAGGAGGATTCTTCTTCTTAGTAGTCTTAGCTTTTGGGCACTGAAAAGCCTTATGACCTGTTTTAAGACAATGAAAACACCCAAAAGGGACACTCTCATAGTCCATCTGCTGAATATGAGTGCCAAGTTTGGACTGAAAACATACCACTTTAGGCATATCATCCCCTTCACTTACACCTACGTAGATCCTCGCATAGGTTAGCCTACTCTTAGAAGTTGTAATAGGGTCGATGGAGAGAAGCTCTCTGAAAGAGCTGGCCACTCCCTTAAAGACAACCTCATTCTAGAACTCCAATGGTAGCTCAAGGAGTCTGACCCATACTTGAGCTTGCTAAAAGAAGGATTCATTTAAGTCTAGTTTAGACAACCATTTTTGAAGCACCAGGGTGGCCCTCCTAAAGCTCCAAGGGCCTTCACACAGAATGTCAGCCATGTCCTCTTGACAGGTGAACTCAAAAGAGAGAAAACCCTTAGCCATTGCAATGACACTGACCTGACCTTTCAAGCTTCATTTTTTCAAAGTGTAGGCCCAAACCAAATCAATATTTGGTCTCGAGCCAATAAAATTCCCGATGAGCATTGAGGCCATAGAGGCAATACTATGGTCAACAATCTCGTCTAGAATAGCAATCATGCAAGAACCCTTTTCCAGACTTGACACAACCTTAACCGAAGGAAAAGAGGACTTACCAGATGGCTTGACATCGAAGAGTGAGTCCCATTTCATTGGGAGATTCCCTGGTATGTCCTCACATGGGTCCCCATCCCCAGACTCCTCTCCACTGCCTGCCTGGATCCCCTCCCGCGTGCCTAGTGTCTGAGATCCACTTCCCTGTGACTTCTCGCCCATCTCTAGATTTGAATTTTGAACATGCACTCCCATTTTGAGATTCTATGCTATTCTTAAAAGGAAATTCTTGATTTATATACATAACCTGTTGTTATTGTCATTTTTTTGGTGATTTTCCTTCTCATTCAACAAGTTCTAGAGGTATTAGACTTTTCGTAGTTGCATTTCATGTTTTTCTTGAGGATTTAGCCATTATTCTGATATCTTTTCATGATTGGAGCTAGGGTTTTAACAATTTTTTTGAGATGGCTCTTCTTTATTAGTTGTATATGATGGTTTGGTGGTTAAAAAATGCTTTCTTACTCTAGCTACCTTCTTTCTAAAAGTATGTCTGCTATTGCTGGAAAACCACATGCTATTATTAAAGGAATTTGGAAAAAATTTAGTAGGAATATACATCTCTGTTGTAACTGAAATTGATTTGCATGTTATTAATTCTATCTTTAATATTTTCATCCTCAAAATTGGCATTTGTTGCTATATGTTTTCTAGATGCTTTCTACGAAAACTTAACATATTTTGGTAAAAAATGTGGTCTTCTCCTGTTGTCAATCTGGTTTAGAACAATCACGAAATCCTTATATTATGCATATTTATGATTCATTTTTTGAAATACACCAAATTTTTTTGAAATTACAAGGGTTTATATGAAAGATATTATGCTTTTAAAAGGAAACTTGACCTGTCCCTGAAATCCCCTTCCTTATTTTCTAGATTTTCTTGTTTCTCCATATTCTAGTGGATTGAAGGCTCATTGTCAGCATTTTTAAATGAGCCATATATCTTGATTATGAAAGAAGGAATTTCTCCATAAATAATAGTTACCTTATCCATGAAATCTATTCCAGACTATGTAACATAATATTTATTTTCTGTACATACACTTTTTCCCTTGACAAATGCTTTCGAAATCCTAGATAGCAATCTTTAATGATATTTTAGATTTAATCATTGATAAATGAACTTTAATTACTTCTGTATATCTAAAACATCTATGGCAGTAATAAAGAAACATTTATGCCTTATTGCATTAATTTTTGTAGCTTTATTCAATTTCATTACATATCTCAATCTTTTCCATAACATCCTTATTATTTGACACATTTTTACTTCCTGCCTATACACTTGCAGATTTTTAATCCCTCTATGATTCAACTAAAAGGTTTCATACCTGTAGTATATTTATGTTCCTTTAACAACTTCCTCCTATCTTCAATCTTCTGCTATGGTTCAACTAGAAGGTCCCATACTTGTAAAAGACATGGGGAGAATGTTGAGGGGGCATACATAATTACAAATATGGGACCTTCTAGTTGAACCGTAGCAGAAGATTGAAGATGGGAGGAGATTGTCAAAGGGACATACATATATTGAATTAAAAATTTGCAAGTATGCAAGCAGGAAGTAAAAATGTGTCAAACAACAGGGATGTTATGGAAAAGATTGAGATATGTAATGAAACTAAACAAAGCTACAGTAATTAATGCAATAAGGCATAAGTGTTTCTTTATTATTGCCATAGATGTTTCAGATATATAGAAGTAATTAATGTTCATTTATCAATGATTAAATTTGAAATATCATTAAAGACTGCAATCTATGATTTCAAAAGCATTTGTCAAGGGAAAAAGTGTATGCATAGAAAATAAATATTATGTTACACAGTTTGGAATAGATTTCATGGATAAGGTAACTATTATTTATGGAGAAATTCCTTCTTTCATCATCAAGGTATAGGACTCATTTAAATAATGTTGAGAATGAGCCTTTAATCAATTGGAATATGGATAAACAAGAAAATCTAGAAAATAAGGCAGGGGATTTAAGGAACAGATCAAGTTTCCTTTCAAAAGCATAAAATATTTCATATAAACCCTTGTAATTTCTAAAATAGTTGGTGTATTTTTAAAAATGAATCATAAATATGCATAACATAAGGATTTCATGGTCATTCTAAACCAGATTAATAGCAGGAGAAGACCACATTTTTTACCAAAAAATGTTAAGTTTTTGTAGAAAGCATGTATTGAACTTATAGCAACAAATGTCAATTCTGAGGGTGAAAATATTGAAGATAGAATTCATAACAGGAAAATCAATTTTAGTTACAACAGAGATGTATATTTCTACTAAAACTTTTCCAAATTTCTTTAATAATAGTGTGTGGATTTCCAGCAATAGGAGAAACACTTTCAGAAGGAAGGCAACCAGAGTAAGCGAGCATTTTTTAACCACCAAACCATCATATACAGTAGATAAAGAAGAGCCATCTTAAAAAATTGTTAAAACCCTAGCTCCAATCATGAAAAGATTTCATAATAATGGCTAAATCCTCAAGAAAAACATGAAATGCAACTATGGCAAGTCTAATACCTCCAAAACTTATGCCATGAGAAGGAAAATCACCTAGAAAATGAGAGCAACAGTAGCTTACAACTCATGCCACAAGTTCTTGCAAATATTCTAGCTCATAGCTAGTATAAATGGAGCCACAATCTAAATAGCTGCACTAGAAAATATGACATCTAAGAGCCATGAAAGAAAGGGAATATCACGACATCTAGCAAAAAAATAAACTCACAAAATGAAGTTAGAAACTCATGGCTAGTAGACATCAGCAAGATAACCTATCAAATCATAGCAAGAATGGAGAACTCATGGCATCCATAACCAACAACATAACAAGAAGTCAACATCTACCCAAGACCACTATAGCTCAAACCAAATCCAAAAGGAGAAAGCTCATGGTGGCCACAATAAATCCTAGTAGTTACCAAGTGAACTATGAAATAATGGCAAGGAGCTCATAGGAGAAGTCATCCAAACAAGAAATATCCAATAGAAAACATGGTGTCCAATAGAATCATGGCTACCAAAAGATAGGAAAAACCAAGAATGGTATCCAACATTGCAAAGCAGGCATAAAATCCCAAGGAACAACAGATTCATGGCATCCAACATTGCAAATCAAGGGTATGAAGTTCAGTGGCTATTTTCGAACTCACAAATCAAACTCTAGACCGTGGAGTCAAATATAGAGCTATTTTTGGCAGCTAAGGGAAATTTGAGTTTTCCATCTAGTGATGGAGCATTTTAGTGCTATTTTTGGCAATATATGGAGCAATTAAGGCCAAATTTGCATACAGTTCATTATGGGAGCCTATTTTATGCATACTTTGCATATTTTTGAGGAGTTTTATATGCTATATTTTTGGCTTGATCTTGAAATCCAAGTTAGGGTTTTATGCATGATTTAGAGGAGTCAGAGGTAGTGTTCCAGTTAGCTATCAGTTGGACAGGTGGTTAAGAGAAGTTTTCAGGGGCTTCTTCATTTTTTGGATCAATTTTGACTCATTTGTTCTAGGCATGATCTTGAAATCTGAATTAGGGTTATGAGCTCTATTTATTGTACATTCACCTCATTATGAGGGATCTTCTTTCAGATTCAGATTTTTGCGCATTGCAAATTTTGAGTTAATTGTAAGAGTAATTTATAGCAGAGGTTTTTCAGCATTGGTTATATAGATTCAGCAGTTCCTTCTCATTGATTCTCATACAATATTTTGGATTCTTTATGTTTATATTGTGTTCGTCCTTCATTTAAGTTACATTCCCTATTGCAGGTTTGAATCTTGATACGTGTGATTACAGGTCTTTGTTTGTGTCCATTATTCTTTTTGCAAAAAATTGGTAAAACCTAGGTTTTCCTTTCGAAGCAGAAGATTTTGGGTCCTTGCATAGAGTCACTTTTGTAGTTGAGTGTTTGTCTGAGTATTGTGAATCATTCATATCTTGCATAATCCGTGTTGATTTGATTAAAATTACATATAAAATCATCCGTGTATCACCTCATTTAGGTTAGTATTCATTATTTGTCATTCACTTCTCATCCCTTTTCCCACATATAATTTAGGTTTTAGGTGATCACTATTTAGGAATCGGCCTAGCTTTCAAAGATTCATCACTCATTTTAGAACACACCATGCAAGAGAGCTTCCATGTTTCAACAGGATGGCTAGATTCTACATCTTGCTATATGCACAATCCTGATTGACAATAATCACCAGTCATATGGTGAGAACAACCACTATCAATAATCCATGCATCATTCTTACTAACATGAGAAATAAGTGTCATCTTATCATCTTCATCATAGTTATCCAACTCAAAGGATGTTAACCTTCCCACTAGAGCATGTAGATTTATCTTATTATTGGGATCACATCTCATCTCTTGAATTGTAGATACTCTAATTGCATAAATAGGAAGAAGATTTCCAAGTACCTTGTTGACCACTATTTTATCACCAATTTCTCCTCCAAAGGCTCTAATTGCACTTACATTTTCTTTGATTCTCTCAACATATTTTGCAATATTTTCATCCTCTCTCATTTTCATCTGATCAAACTGGCCACTAAGACTTTCTGCTTTGACTCTCCTCACATTGTCATCACCTCTATAGATATCTTTCAGCTTAACCCACATTTCATGAGTAGTACCACAATCTTTGACCTTATCAAATTTAGTATAATTAAGAGAGCAAGCAATGTCAATCATCATTATGTTATGGTTCTTTTCAAAAATGTCTTCCACTGTTAAAGTTCCAGTAGGAGCCTTGTATTGATTGTCCAAATATTTCAAACCTAAATCACTGATGGTTGCCAAATGTAGCTTCATAAGTTCTTGCCATGCCTAGAAGTTATTTTTATTCAGCTTGGGAATCTCTCTTCTAGAAGACACCATGATCTTTAGCTTAGGTCCTTGAAACCTTCTCTACAAGCACCAAAAGCTTTGATACCAATTGTCAGAATTATAAGAGGAGTAACTAAGAGGGGAGGGGTGAATCAATTACCAAAAAAATAAATCCCATATCCCTTAGATGTCAATAAAAATCAAAACATAAACTTTGCTAAAATTGTATTATGTTATAACTTGGCTAACACAAAGACACTTGATTAACACTACCAATTATTGTCACTCAGCAAGCACTAAAATATCAACTATAACTTTGTAACTATTGAGCATTCAAATCTTAAGATGTTTAGTATGATTAACTTTAATTAACTTGTTTGCATACACATAAAAGAAATAGCATGAATGCAAGTGACACCAAGATTTAATGTGGAAACCCAATTTGGTTAAAACTATCAATTGCAACTAGTTACTAGTTTTTAACTCTTTTGAAGTGAGACTTGTTAGGAGCCAAACCTGATAAAGGTTATAAAATACACTGTTAGGTGTGACCCTGTTAAAAGATTTAATCAACCTATTAGGAGTGGCCTTGTTGGAGGTCTTTAAGACACTTCAAATAGAAATGCCACCTTGTTAGAGGATTTACAAATAGTTGTTAAACCAAATTTGTTATGAGATTTATTTCATGACTAAAATAGTTAGAGAGTAACAATGATATGACCTGATTTTTGATGCAATTGTCTTTGCTGATTTCAAATCTCAATTCTAGCTTGAATACTTGATCCTTCTTGATCAAATAAATCTTTGCAGCCCAACAAGGATATTATACTTATCCTTCCAATTCACTTCCTCTAAGCATCTTCTTATATTCACACTCATTCACATTCAATCCCACAACTTGACCATATACTTATATCATATACATTGTCAAGTTGGCCTAAATACAACTTAAAACAATTTATATTCATCTCCTCAGTTGGCTAGAATCAACAAACAAATCTATTAAACTCAATATGCCAAAACAAGAAAATACTTTGTTAGCCAACCCTACTCAATAACACTAACCAAAATAGATTTTATTGCATTAACCAAGTGAGTTCAGTTAACACTGGTTCTAGTCCAGCTTTACTTTGTCTCCCAAGTGAACTCTATAGACACTTTCTTCTAAGAATTCTCTTTGGTAGCTAAGTGATCTTGGTTGACACACATTACCTTTCATCTTTCCTCTGTCTCCCGAGTAAACTTAGTAGACACTGTCTTCTGAACTTGACAAACACTATAATTCTTAGAAGACACATGAAACTATCTTCATCACCCAAGTGTGCTCGACAAATACTGATTGGTGAATATGTGACATTTTTTGTAATATCAAAGACAATATACAATTGATCGATTGTTTTCAACAATTTGATCAGATGTGGGCTGGTCCATTTTTTCTAGTTGAAAGTAAAGAACAAAACATGTTTCAACTAGCTACAATGGAGGGAGATGTTTTAACAATCCTTGCGAATAGGATTCACCTCAAACTATGTTTTGAGGTATGATTTATCAGTCCTCTCTTGAATATATTAGGTTAGACTTTCCTATTTTCAATGTGTGTCTGCATTCTAGTTTACGTTTTTCCTAAGTGTTGTCCAAGCACATGTCAATTTGTTTTCTTTCCTAGGTTGGTTCCCTATTTTCCTTAAGTTTTTATTTTTTTCAAGTTGTTGGTTAAGGTTGTTCAAGTTTCATTTTCATAACTACCCACCTCATTCATACGTATATTAATGCACATGTTGAGTGTATGCACATAATCATCACATAAATGCATATGCAACACATTGTGTCATAGTTGTTTAATGTCACACTCTTAGTCCCATACTCTATATATTATTGTCAAACCCTAGCCATATGTATACCTATACATATACTAATCATTTGCATCCATTCAATACATACATGTATATATGTATACTTGATATGGATAACTATGAAAGTTCAACTTCTAAAGTTGATACGCGAGTCTGATCATAAATGTCAATGAGTCAAATAAGAGCTTTTAGGTCTCATTAGGCTCATTCACGTGCATCCCAGACCCAACCGACAACTTTAGAAGTCATATTATATTTTTTCTATCTTAGGAATTTATAAATATCATACTTTGATTCCCAATGGAAGTCAAAGGAAACTGGTCAAATGTCTAGTAGGCAGACAATCAACAAAGGTCACAAAAAATGTTACTAAATTTTTACTCATGTTCAAATTTATTCCTAAAAGAATTGCAAAGGTTTTACACAATTGCATAATCATTTTTACATCTTCATTTAGTTCATCCATGTTGATATCATGTTCATTATGTGACAAAAGAATAGACAATGTCCTTATATTATTCATCATAACAATACAATTGATATTTTCAAATAATGAGATGATATAGAAGCTGAGAGTAAAATGTATCTCAAACAATTGGCTATGAGAGTGGCCCAAGAACTATTGCTCCATGTTCCTACTCTAAAAATTTAATAACATAATAGAAGTAAAGAGTAGGGGAAAGGGTCATGGGCACCAATCATTGCATGTAATGATTGGTTGAGATGTATACCACTAGTACATTTGACCCCATTTTTAGACCAAAATTTTCAACCATCTATTAAAATGTTTTAGATTGGTTGGAATATAGAAAGGAAATTTTTATAATAAAAAAAATCCATGCCCATGTTGGTCAAAATTTCAACCAACACAAGCTTAACATGTAAAAAGGGCAATTTTGGCCTATTTCATTGTATTCTTTAATGCACGCATGGGTGTTGTAATTGTTGTCGGGAGAGTCAAGGATTTTCCCAGTAGTCAATTGAAGTTCAGGGCATGGTTTTTACTTTGCAACCTAAATACTTGGAAGCATAGACCGCATTAACACAAAAATAACTAATCAATTTCATTCTAGTCGACTTGCTCAATGGTTTATTGCCTATTTATATCTCTATCTAGCTTGTTACCTGTTGAAGCTCTGAATTCCTTCTTTTGAAACTGTAGCCACTCCCTCTCTTTCTACTCTTTCTTGTAGCGATTTGAAGTTCATAGAGCTTTGTGGTGGGTGTGATTTATCACCTATTTATATCTCTATCCAGCTTGTTATCTGTTGAAGCTCTGAATTCCTTCTTTTGAAACTATAGCCACTCCCTCTATTTCTACTCTTGCTTGTAGCAATTTGAAGTTCATGGAGCTTTGTGGTGGGCATGGTTTTTACTCTGCTCGGCATAGTTTTTAACTCTAAGATACGACACCTATATTATTGATCTTCATTGTGTTCAATAGATACAACTTGTATTTGGGTTCAGGCTCTTGTGTGATCTCATCAAATGTGGTAGAGGCTCTATAAGAGTTACAATTATGCATGTCATTTTGATTGTTTCTATTTTGTTTTTTTTTTGTTCTGTGTTTCTAGGTCATTCTAGAATTTTGCAAGGGAATTATATTCTTCTATGCTTTGATTTTGTAGTACCTTGTTGGGTTTTTAAGTATTAGAGGAGCCTGTAATGATTCAGAGTAGATTTGAGGTTATCGATATAAATTGGAGTATTTGATTATTTCAATCAGTTTATGAATTTCGTACTCTCCATTCTATTTCTAACAATTTTGAGGAGACATTGTGGAAAGAATGTGGTAGAGGCTCTACAAAAGAACATTAATGGATGCTCTTACACTCTATGGCAAAGGCAATGTTATACATTACGTTAAGGTTAAGGGTAGTCCATTTGTTAAGGCCAAGCATTTATAGGTATGTGTTTTATTTTGGTTTCTTTGATTTTGTAGTTTACATCACTTCAAATTACGATTATGCTAAACAAATACATGAATAAGAGTTCCTCTATGCTACATATTAATCTAGTCCTCAGAAACACTGGGAATGGGGTGCACCAAGGAGATAAGAGCAATAGGTTGCAATTAATGGTAACAGAAAAAGGAAGCAAAACACAACATATGCACATTATTATGCCAATCATCAAGTACTCTATTTTGAGCAACATGGATAGTCCATCTAATAAATCAAATCATCTATTTTAGATAAAAATATTTTTGACGTAATTAAGCACAATGAATATAATTACCAAAATATATAGCTATAGTAGTGAAACACTTTATAGAGAGATCCAATTGGAGGAGGCTATGCCAATCTTGTAGGATCTAGATAAGCATGATAGTTCATTGAAATCTAATATTTATTCATGTTGGTTTTATGCATCTAACTCAACCAAATCCATTAAAAAAGCTAAGACTCTACATTTCCAGATGCACTTAATTTTTTTTCAAGTAAATAAAAACTTTGTAGATCCTAAACTTCTGAGCATGTATTCAAAGTGTGGTAGTTTCAAGGATACACTCGAATTGTTTAAAAAAATTCATGCATCTCATATTGTGCCATAGAATGTTATGATAAGGTATTGTATTATTAATGGGATTTGCAATGATGCCCTTATAATCTATTACCAAATGTAGAGGACAAGGGTTTTCCCAAATGTTTTTACATTCACCCTCGTTCTCAAGATTTGTGCAAATCTGGGTTTTCTTTTCCATAGTAAGAAAGTTCTTGATTGCATAGTAAAGAATGGGTTTGAGTTTGAAGATTATTTAGGGAGTACTCTCATTGACATGTACCAAAAATGTGGGGAATTTAAGGGTACACGCCAAGTGTTTGAAAAAATGTGTTAAAGAGAAGTGTTTCCACAATATTTCCAAACTAGACATATTCATTCAAACTAGAGATGTCACTTTAGGGAAACATCCATCTGATTTACCTACTCTCATATGGTATATCAAAAGCCTGACATTTTAAACAAAAGTATTTTGAGCCATTTCTTGTAGTTCTGAGTCCTATTTCGATGAAGCATTACCTAGACTTCATTGTTAATGGAAGTTATAAAATCAGGAGCATTTGGAAAAATAAGATCTATAACTTCTTCTTTGTGAATGGATTTATCTATTCAAAGACATAGTCTTTGGTAGAAATTGAGCATTATGCTCATGACCCTAAGTCAACCAAGCATTAAACAGAAGTGGTTGAGGAAGTTGTGGATGTAAGAATTATAGAGGCTAAAGCTTTTTGTAAGTGGGTAGGTTATGTAGTGATGATAAATGTAGAGTATCATAGGATCTTGGACTTTGGCAAGAATAGAAAGAAGGATCAAAACATGAGAGGAATTAATTGGTGGTGAACGAGCATAGAGTTTGACCCATTTCCCGCCTTTAAGCCTATGCAAGTGTATGGGAAAAATTGTATTGATTATTTTGATGGGAAACATTATGTTCTCAACTAATATTAAAATGTGACACATGTAAGTATTTGCAAATTTGTTAGGAAATTCTGTCAGTATCAACATATATATTAATTCCACAAGTTCAGATGTATTTTTTTCAGATTTTGATGGGCATCTATCACAACTCCACTGAATGTATGTAGAAAATAGGCTCTCTAAATTCCATAACAATGTAGTTTGTGTTGAGACTTTTTCTTGGAATCATCATCCTATGTATGAGGAATGTCTACACCAGTTTAAAACAAAAATTAGAATAGATTTCATCATATACAATGAAGAAAACCCTTAGACCTAACCTACACTTCAATAAAATCCATCAAATAACATAAAATATGGAACTTTCTCTTTTTTTGTAACAGGCAAGACTCCAATTGCTCTTGGATTAAAATGATATCTCTATTTGAGTGCATAAGCACTTCTTAGCTAGGCCTTGAGGCTAGGGACTTAGATTTGGATGATTAACTGCTAGAGATTACTTTGTTAATTTGGAGTTTGAGGATAATCAATGGTTCTTCCTTGCATTAGCTGCCTTGACTTCTATGATGGTTGAACCTCTTTATTTGTGTTGACCAAGTTATTGAGAGGAGAAATAAGACCTCTCCCTACTATGCTTGGTCTATTTTGGTCCCTCTATAAGTGTATTGTGGTCTTGTCCATCAACCAATAACTGGACAACACACAATGTTTCCATATTTCATATTCTTATCAATGTAATTGTTGAATCATATTTCATATTCTTATCAATGTGATTGTTGAATCTTTGAGCTAGTTTCAGACTTGTGCATGCTTGTAAAGAATTTATTTGTGCTACAATAAATAAATGTCAATCCAATATATTTGCTTCTTTATCTCAGTTATCTTCTTGCTTAGTTTAAATCCCAATTATTAGATATTTGTCCACATTGGAGTTAGTTTGGCATAGAAACCTACATATTTTATTATATATATTCTTGCACATGAATCCTCTAACAAATCAGAAAACAATCAAACAATAAAAAATAAATTAATCACTACATACCAAGGAAGTCTGAATATTTGAGTGCACTTTGGCTAGAGTTCACTGCATACCTTGCATTTGTTTAGTATAAACCTCGGGTTCATATTGATGTCTGTGCTGGTCTCTGTTACCAAAAATGAGATAGTAGAGCACTGCTATTGTTATGATGGGAAAAATATGTTTTTCATTTTGATATACTATTTCTAAGTCATCTGTGTTGTTTCTTGCTATTGTCAAGCAGTATTTGTTTTCCTTGAGACCATGAACAAAATTATCTACCATTTTTCTATTTCCTGATTGGTGCAAATATACCTATTTTTATATTGGAGTTTCCTGATAACTAAGTGAAGAACCATAGACCAATGGATGCAATATACTAAGAGATAAAATATATCAAGAAAAGGAAATGTTGAATCTAACTTGCTAGTCATTTATAACTAACTGAATTTTGTGCTCCCAACACACATGCACAACAGAACAAAAATATTCCAAGCAAATGTGAAAGAGTTAATGAGAAATAAAAAACAACAACTTGACAACTTACAAGTTAGACCTAATAAATGCATAAGTGAATCGCAATGAGAATCATTCAAGAGAATATCACTATGTCAGAAGATTTTTGAAAACTTATAAACTTCACTAATACTAGCCACCACAAAAACAATCGAGACAATTATGTATGGCACAACTACAGATTAACAGATACCAAAACTTAAAAGAGATAGATGATGAAAGGTATAAATAAAAAGTTGACAGATGAATTTGATATACAATACATCACAGGCTATTGTGCAAATTAAAAAGACAACTTAAATAAAGACTAGAAATAGTTCATGTAGAACAACTAAAGCTCAAACATGAATCAAAAGATCAAAGTTCTCAAGCAATGTTTAAAAGTTGATTGAAATTGAAATGATATAGCTTATAAGAAAACAGTTATCCAAAAATCTAACATGGTATGAGTTGAACAATGTGCAGAAATTACAAAGGTGCAAGTACCCCACACAATAGGTGCATTTAATCAAAAAACTAAAAGAAATAAAAGTTAATGAAGAGACAATTAGCTTAGGAAAATGGCAAAAATTACCTTACGATAACGTAAAGTTATGATTACAATTGAGTTACTACATGATGTAATGTTTTTATGAGGTAATGGCAGTACCCAACATATACAACCTTCATGAGATATCTTATAATTGACTTATATTTTATTTTATTCTGAAAATACTAACTAGTCTTTGTATATTTTTCTCTTATGAATTTGTCATTACTGTAACAAAATGGCCCCTTCCAATCATACCTTTTCTTTAGCGATCTCTGCAGCTTCTTTTTTTCCAATGATACATGTGATTACCTTTGGATCAGGTTTTTGTGCTTAGAATTTTAGTTGGTACAGGATTTTATGATCTTCTAATGTGACAGGTTGGGTGGTTTTCTCTTTGGATGGCTTCTATGTATGTCCAGTGGGAGTGGCATAATAGGAGGTGAGATCATTCATGTTTGAGATGTTGGATACTTTGATTTTGTTGTGGGTACCAGGATGGAGCACTTGGCGTATTTTGATCCATGATGGTGGATGTGCTGGGAGGGATTGTTCCCTTTTTCATTTATGTGGCTACGGATTGACCCTATGCAATGTATACAACAAGTGGGAGATTGTTGAGATAATGGGTGTTGCACACATTGCATAATATTGTTATATTTTATTTTGTTATGTAATGTTGTGCCTAGATGGGCGTGCAACATGTAAAGATTCCCATGGAATATTCTTGATGAGTTGTATTGTAACATTGTGATAATATTTGATGTAATTATTTAATATTGGATAAAAGAATTAAATGTCCAATATTAAATGTGGGGTCAGTGGGTTAGGTAGCACATGGTTTATGTAATACAACTTAGTGGTTTTGTGGGACTTGCTACTATATAAGTAGCCACAAGGGTAGTTGTTGTAGAGAGAGAGAGAGTGACAAGGAGAAGACAAAAGGCAAGAGTCGAGTGGGACAAGGCTTGACAGGTTAGCCAAGGGAGCATTTGTGAAGGTTGAAAGCATGGCATGGGATGTGTGGATTCATGCTTGTTCACATAGTTTGCTCAGTTGTGGCTATGGCCATGAAGGCTTCCATGGTTGTATGGCAATGGTATTTTTTGTTGAATAATACATGGTGATGGATGCTTTTGGAGGCTGGGTTTTTTCCCTCAATGAGGGTTTCCCAGGGTATATCTTGTGTCACAATTTTGTGGGTATGTTGTCTATTCTCTTGCATGTGAATTTTATATCCGTGTTTATTTCAGATCTATTATGGATTATGTGGAAACGGTTATATTTTTTATTGCCAAGTTTCCTTACAAGTGGTATCAGAGCTATGGTTGTGTTATTGTAACCCTAGATTGAATCCATGGGAATGCATGAGAGGATAAAAGAAAGGGAAAGATATATGAATGATTTATTGCAGATCTAAGGGTTTTAGATTTGCTGTTATGATGGGATGTTAAAATATTTGGGCATGTGAAATTGTTGGAAAAAAAAATTTTTCGGATGTTTCATTTAAATGAGGGTTTTCGGGGGTAGCATGCAGAAATGACCTCCTGGGTAAAAACAAACCTCACCACTGGATCCGGGTCGACATTTCCATAAAATTTGATATATAATATGCCCTAGTTTGGCCATGTTCAGAGGAAATGAAAGAGTTTTTTGGTTTCAGCCCATGATGGCTGTCAAATTTAATCCCGTCGGAATTTTCGTCACTGAAAAAAATTAAAAATGAAAAATCGTACTGAAAATGGTAAAAAGAATGTCTTAGTAAAACGGCCATAACTTTCTCTCAGAATATCGGATTTCAGAGTTCTTACAGGCGTTGGAAAGCTAATTCAGAGCACTACAAGATGGTGTAGGTTTGGTTTTGTGATTTTAAAATTCTGTCAAGTTTTAAGAGCCCTAAAGTTAGATGTTGTTTATTTTGAGCACGAATTAGGGCATAACTTGGGCATACGGAGTCGGATTTTGGACTTCGAGTAGTCAACAGAAAGCTCTTGGAGAGCTCTACACATTGGTTCAGATTTGGTGTAGGTTTGGCATGATTTATTTATTGATATATTGATCTGAACAGTTTATAGATATATTTTGACTATGGTAACTTGTGAGTTTATGGCATTGGAGATTTAAGTTTTGATGTCATTGTATACTCAAGTTTGGTCTCATGATGATATGGTTATCAGTGTTTGGATTTGGATATGCATGATGACTTGTTGGATCTACAAGTTGTGTAGTGTTGTAAGTAGTCTATACTTATAGGTTGCATTTATAGCTTGGTTATGGGTTGTCTTTGCCCATTGATCTTTCATTATTGATGCATATTCAGATTGGTGGCTTGGATTTGGGTTGTTTATGCCCTAAGTCACATGATTTTATCTTCATGTAGAAGGGATGAGATGTTGTTACCTGGTACAGTCATGGTGGAGGATTGTTGTTGACTATTTTATGCTGATAGGTTGGACATATTGAGAGCCAGATGCTCGGTTCATGGATGTGATCATGGTGTCATGGATTTTGGCATGAAATGATTGGTTATACAGGTACATCCTTGATGTCCATTAGCTTGGATTTTCTGATTTGGTTATGGTGGTATATCTTCTTGGTTGAGGATCATGGTTATTTAGTTTCTTTTGAGGAGCTCATGATGTGCACTTTGAGTTCTTTGATGGTTTGATGCCTTGGTTGATTCTCATGGTTAGAGGATGGATTTTTTCATCATTATGTCATGGATAGCTTGGATACACAGTTTAGTGGGAGCTTGTGACAGTGATGGGGTGACAGTGCAGGATTAGTTCCTAGTTTGGTTTATATCTTCTTGGTTTGGAGAGGATGGATTTTATGATGCCATAGGTGACTTGGTACCATGGTTGAGTGGGAGTTTTTTGGCATTGATATATTTATTGAGTGTTTGCAGATGTTGGAGGTTTGTCTTAGATCTTGTTGCTGTAGAAGCGTCTTTGACATTTGCATGGTGCACTTGTTATCTTCATGGTGTGTGAAGATGGTTAGATCTTGAGGACTCATGGAGTTCTTGGTTATCTTCATGGTATGTGGAGATGGTTCTTCCTAGTATGTGGAGATGGTTTTTCTTCATGTTGTGTGGAGATGGTTGCATCTTAAGGACTCACAAGGTTCTTGGCAAAGGTGTGGTTTATGCTTTTATTTGGCATGTTATCCTTGGTGTGAGGATGGTTTCATTATTATGTCATGGTATACTCTTGATACGCATTTAGATTTGTGACATGTTATGGTGTGTTCATGTGGAGCATGTTATCTCTTTAGTTGAGATGGTAAGATCATGTTGTCATGTTTATGTTCCTGAGGCCATGGTTGGAACTTTGACATTGATCTTGGTTTAGTTTCTTGGTATTGAGTACACTAATCATAAGCTGGATACTTCATGATATTGCTATGTTGCATTTGGAGTTGGCATGGATTGATTGGTTACAGGTGCTCATGGATACTTAGAGATGGTGGTGATGCTGATTTCTCTTGGATTAGAGAAGTATTTGTTGGGATGGTTGATGGTTTCAGCAGGAAGTCCAAGGGGCAGTCACCTGATATGGACTTGAGAGGAGATTGTTCTTAGATGAGTCTTGGTTGGAGACTTGGGTATCTTGATGAGCATTCTCATTCCCCACTCTTGGTCTACTCGGCGGTTTGCTACTTGAGAGGTATAGCCCATTATTTTCTCTCAGTTGCATTATATTTATGCTTGTCTTTCATGGATATGGATCTTGAGCTATGGTACATGAGTTAGTTCTGGAGGGTTCATTTGAGAGATGGTTAAGCATTGGTTATCTCCATGTGCATATGTTGTTATGCTGGTTGATTTTGAGATGGTTTTATATTGGGCATATTCCTTGGATTAGGAATGGTTATTCCTTGGTTTAGGAATGGTTTTATTGAGTTTGATCTTCTTGTGAGAGGCTTACATCCATGATTAGTTATATGGTATGGTTTGGGTGTTGTTGAGGCTTCTTGTTGGGGTTTTATGGAGGAGATCTAACTTGCACAGTTTACATCTAGAGGTGTGTGTAGAAGGACATGATACAGGTTTGATTTGCATGGTTTCTCTAGTCTTGGTTATCTTCCTGGATGTTTAGTTCTGCTTACATTGGATTTGAGATTGGTTGGAGATTGTGATCACTGGTTTGTGTTCATGTATGTCATATGAGAGATGACATGGTTATTCCTTTATCTCTTTCCTCTTTTGGTTGTGGTGAACTTGGGAGAGCATTGGAGACTTGTTATGAGAGTTGTTCTTGCAGGATATCAGTTTATGTATTGTGGATGTCCTTGAGACTACATGGATTCACTTCTTTGAGACGTTGTGAGTGGATTGGTTATAGATTTGACATTATCTTTTGCAGTGGGAGCTTCTTGGTATATATATGGCAGGTATTGCTCTTGAGGCTTGTGATTGCAGGTTGCAGATTGGATATGTCAGTGATATGAGATTCACTTGTTATACCTTTGAGGTATGGATAGTTGGATGGGTTTGGCACTTTGCTATGGGTGCTATTTCAGCTATGGATATTTTGACAACTACGGATACATGTGATTACCTTTGGATCAGGTTTTTGTGCTTGGAATTTTAGTTGGTACAAGATTTTATGATCTTCTAATGTGACAGGTTGGGTGGTTTTCTCTTTGGATGGCTTCTATGTATGTCCAGTGGGAGTGGCATAATAGGAGGTGAGATCATTCATGTTTGAGATGCTGGATACTTTGATTTTGTTGTGGGTACCAGGATGGAGCACTTGGCGTATTTTGATCCATGATGGTGGATGTGCTGGGAGGGATTGTTCCCTTGTTCATTTATGTGGCTACAGATTGACCCTATGCAATGTATACAACAAGTGGGAGATTGTTGAGATAATGGGTGTTGCACACATTGCATAATATTGTTATATTTTATTTTGTTATGTAATGTTGTGCCTAGATGGACATGCAACATGTAAAGATTCCTATGGAATATTCTTGATGAGTTGTATTGTAACATTGTGATAATATTTGATGTAATTATTTAATATTGGATAAAAGAATTAAATGTCCAATATTAAATGTGGGGTCAGTGGGTTAGGTAGCACATGGTTTTAGCACATGGTTTATGTAATACCACTTAGTGGTTTTGTGGGACTTGCTACTATATAAGTAGCCACAAGGGTAGTTGTTGTAGAGAGAGAGAGTGACAAGGAGAAGACAAAAGGCAAGAGTCGAGTGGGACAAGGCTTGACAGGTTAGCCAAGGGAGCATTTGTGAAGGTTGAAAGCATGGCATTGGATGTGTGGATTCATGCTTGTTCACATAGTTTGCTCAGTTGTGGCTATGACCATGAAGGCTTCCATGGTTGTATGGCAATGGTATTTTTTGCTGAATAATACATGGTGATGGATGCTTTTGGAGGCTGAGTTTTTTCCCTCAATGAGGGTTTCCCAGGGTATATCTTGTGTCACAATTTTGTGGGTATGTTGTCTATTCTCTTGCATGTGAATTTTAATTCCGTGTTTATTTCAGATCTATTATGGGTTATGTGGAAATGGTTATATTCTTTATTGCCAAGTTTCCTTACAGAAACTTACATAGATTCTCCTTACATTCAACTGATATCATAGAAAACAACCAAAAGCATCCAGTGTCAACCAAGTAGTCAAGGCCAAAGGTGGTCTTTTACCAATAGCATTAGCTCCAAATCATCAAAGTTAAAATCTTCTATAGTCAATGGTCCACACTAGGTCTTTGGCTTAGGAGGACCCAACACACATCATCTTAATAGAAACCAAAATAGCACAGCCACAAGACACCTTAAACAAAATGATCTAAAACATTAAAGATAAAAACTCACACATAATCAAAAGTAATATTAAGAAAAACTTTGATGGGTTATCCGATATTTTCTCTTGTAGAGATTCACTGTAGTTGTGTGAGAAAGGAGGAGATTGTGGACTACAATATATGGCTCTTTTATCGAATGATAAGTCAGTGGGATTATGCCCATATCATATCCTATAGCCACGTAGGTATAAGGTTCATTTAAAGTGATCCAGTGTTTCACTCTATCTCCAAACTCTTGAAAGTAGACTTTAGTGTAAGCTACAAAGTCCTTCCTACATTGTTAGGAACACAGTCTCTTTTATGCAAGTACGATGACCAAGCAAATAAATTAAATTTTAATGATTTACAAGTGTTTCTTACACAATGATTTGAAGCATCCTTTTTTAGGAGGGTTGTAGATATTATGTTTTGAAGAGGCCTCGATCTTGCAACTGTGAGGAGCACATATGTTACCACTTACTTATGAATGATAGTTAAAAGTATTTGTCCTCACAAGGCCTCTCAAAGGATGGCTACACAAAATTTCTCAAGGTTTTGTCATATTGACACAAGGGCTAGGTAGATTTCTCAACCCAAATTTAATTTTCTTCAAACTAAAGCAATGCAATTGGGATTATTTTAGACTTTTTCTGCATACTGACATCTTGGGTCCTCTATTCCTATGGGATGATCAAAACCACCAATTATTTTGCAAAGGGCATCTAGGTTCTCATCAACACAAATGACATTAACAGTTGGCTAAGGAGACTATAGAGTGAGCAGCACAGAAGATTAAGGGAATCCTCAGCATCTTGTATGCATTCTCTAGGTATTTTATTATTATCGTTTGCAATCTAACTACCTCTCTCTGTCTCTAGGGTTTATGGTTTCCCCGACTTATGGCTTCTTTTGTACTTATCACATTTTTTTGCCATTGGTTTAGATTTGGGGTTTCCTGCATGTTTGATTACATGAGATTGCATGCGTACATAATACTTATGGTTTTCAAAAAAAAATATGTTTTTTTCATGTGCAAGAATAGGTGGCAAACCTACTATTAAAAATCTAGAAAGTATAGGATCAAATGAATGATCTCTGAATTTTTTGGGAGAAAGTATAAGGTATATAGTGAAAAGGCATCCCATACCGAGGTATATGACATCTAGATTTCCTATACCCTCTAAAATAACTTCAAATTTAAATCCTATGTTAGTGATGAAATGTGGTTTCTATTTCCACTCATTACAATTTCATGTCTAACTTTTGTCTTTTTTATTATGTTATAAGTTTTCTATTTCCACTCATTACAATTTCATGTCTAACTTTTGTCTTTTTTATTATGTTATAAGTTTTCATTTAGCATAATTAGGCTTCTATCTTACATCAGTTTGTTGTATCTCCTCAAATATGACTTATTCCAATTCATTATCATCAAAGGATCATTTAGTAACTTAGTGCTTAAGTCATATTTGAGCCTATTGGGCCATCATCCTTTTGATTGTACAATTAAAAAAAAGTGGGTCACCTCTCCCTCCTCTTCTAATATTCTATCCTTCCATATTTCTCTTAAATTTACACCAAATAATATCAAATATTTTCAAATGGAAATAAACTTGATGAGGCTATAGGCTTGATTGAAGTGCATGTTTCAGATAGATCATTCTTTAATATTGAGGAGTTTATTAATCCATGAAGGGTGTGAAACGAGTACACAAATCTCTTTTTATTAGTTGAAAGGGTAAGAGTTGTGTTATTATAAGAATAAATTGCATCCCTTTTTACTAATATTTTTCTTACCATTAAATATTTTTTGGGTATGTTTAGAATATTGAGATCTCATTGAGCTGGTTATTAGAAATAGAAAACTAACAAGGAATACATTTCTTTTTTTTTTGAGTTTTTTTTTTTCATGCTTCTCTACTTCCTTTTACTCTATCATGGATAGTTCAAGAGCATCATTTGTAATACCTTCATTTGAAAAATGTGATAGATTGAAGAGGAGTCATAAGCTAAATTCCCAAATGGAAGAGCATAATGCTCACTTCAAGAACCTCATTTGAAGGTACAGATTTAACATCTCTGAACAATTTATTGCACTTAACTGTTTAAAAGACTTATTCCCGCATTAGCCATATCCAATACTAAATCACTACACACAGGCTAGCAGGATGTTTTTTGCTTTGAAACCACTATAGGATGCTGCACTATTTCATATTGAAATTTTTGTAACCTGAACTCTGAGAAATTTTTTCAAACAGTTTGCTTTATTTTACCACTGTGAAAACTCAACTAATTTTTCCTTCAAATAAAATATGAGGATTAGCTTCTATAGTTTGCACAAGCTCTGTCCTTTGTTACATGAGAGTTAGGAATCATACTGGGCTGGTTACTTGCTCATTGTTGGTTTGGTAAAGTTGCGAGTAGTTTGCTGCCAATGAAACGCAGTGAAGCTTCCTACTCCCTTGAAGATATCTATCCGATGTAAATTGATGCCATTGAAAATAATGTCAAACACTTGCTTCCCAACAGCAGTAATACCTGAATCAATTTCTACAAGGTGAGAAACGAAAGCCTGATACAGATGAGCTGAGAAATAATCACGAGCTTGATTTGTACTCTTTATTAGATTCTAAGTTGACAACGCCTTGCTTCCATTGAGGCTATTAACACCATTGATGTTTGATTGCCAGGCACACCCAAAATTATCGGTATCATTCTTAAAGCCAGGACCAAGAGCCACATGTCAGGTGGCAACAATTCACCAAGATTACATGCTTACCAATTGAGGGTGAAGCATAAGACAATGAAGTTACCTAATGATTTCAAATGACCCAACAATAGGGGCATATGTAGCAATGCTATATAGGCATACTGTAACTATAGGTTCTTTATGCACCAAATTTCTACAAAGATCTTCCCATTCTAGACCATCTTGATGCACAGTTGCAGATTTGATAGGATTCTACTGGTTGGAGAGGGAGACTTCCACCATTAACCTCTATGCTTTTCTTGATGTCCATATCGTGTTCCCAAGGTGCCATTTTACCACAGGGGACTGAGCTCCCATTTTGGCATTTCAGCATTTCACCATTTTACCTACTCTAGAGCTCCCATTTTGGCATAGGGGGGGAAGATGCCAACAAAGGTTGCATAATTTGGCTTTATAATATCAATTTAATTTTCTTGAAAGTTTTTGAAGTGTTTTCAGCAAATCTAATTTTTGAAAATGGAATTCCCATTTCAGCCTACCTAGGGAGAATGCTGACCAAAATGGTCTCATGTTTCAAAGAAAACTAAATTAATGATCTTGGCTGCAGAGAAAACAACTAGCAGTCCAGGGTCGGCCATTGTAAATAGAGGATACTTTCTCCTAGAGCTTTGTGGTTCTCTTAAATACTTAGCAAAGCAGCCCAAGGAGCGACTGATCTAGGTACTTGGCACAGAGCTTTGTGGTTCTCTTAACTCTGAAAGAGTACGGCTGGCACAACACTCCTGAGTGACATGTAAGGATTGTCTTGTGAATCCTTACTTAGGCTATGAAGTTTGACATTATCTAAACAAATTCCTCTTCTTTGAAATCCATAATTTGTATCAGTAGTCACCTTCTTTTTCATTTTACGAATCTGAAGCATATCTTTATGTTCTATTTTTTAAGTTTTCATATGATTAGCTTATATATTTTACAATATATAATATTATTGCTACTACTATCACGTTGCTTAATACCATCCTCCATGGCAAGAAACCAGAAATGGCATCACCTTTTTTAACAATCTTTCAACAGTAACTAACACCTTATTATATTTCTCATACTGGGGTAAACAACTTTCTGTCAGTGTGTAGTGTGTAACAATCTTAACCTCTGCCCTGAAAACAAATTTTAACTGACATCCATATTTTCATTCAGAGGCTGCAAAAATTGTCTTCGAGTTCAAGAATCTAGTAGCTCTAGAACCCCAATATTTTTAGATCTACTTCTCATTTATTGGAAATAGATTTGAGCAGCTCTAGAGAGATAGGCTTTGGTTCATCTCATTTTAAAAATAATTTTGCTTTCGTAGGGTTATGAACTTATGTGATAGTCCAAAGTCTAGCCATTATTTTCTCATCAGCTTTGTTGATAGCATGACAGAGTTTGTGTATCACTTGCCATGTTTTCAGTGACATTTTTTTTGGAGTTAGTATATGTATGTAGTATGTACACACACGTATAATGCATGTATGTAAGCATATATGTATATGTATGTACACATGCATGCATATATACATATGTACGTACATATGTACTTATTGATGTGTGTATGAATATGTGTATTTATATATGTACTTGTAAATATATGCATATAATGTTTAACAAAATGCCTCAAAAGAGATGGATATATATGGGCAAACATGCATTCATGAAAATGGGATGAACACTGAATGTTTTAAAATGACACTTGTGGACCACCTCACACTCTATTAGTTCTACGAGTGATAAAGTTTATTGTTAATCAATATTGTATCAATGTTTCAAACTGATTGCATATTGAATTAAGCTTGATAAACAATAGGCTGATGCGAAAACAAAAAATTGAAACAAAATCAAAAATCTTAATCAAGGTCCTTAGATATGATACTCTCCTATGAGTACTTGGTACTTGGGGTACTCATACCTAGTACTTGTGTATGGATACTTGGGTACTTGTACTCTACAAGTTCTATGAGTGGTAGACTTTTCTGTTAATCAGTATTGTATCAAAGTTTCAAACTGATTACATATTGAATTAAGCTTGATAAACAACAGGCTGATGTGAAAACAAGAAAATAAAACAAAATCAGAAATCTTAATTAAGGTCCTTAGCTACGATGCTCTCCAATGAGTACTTGGTACTTGGGGTACATGTACCCAGTACTTGGGTATGCGTACCCATGCAACCAAGTTAGACTTATATTGGAGAAAATGAGTTGGGAGGTCTGAATATTTCACAAAATTTGCCAGCATCCTTGCTATTTGTGCCAAAATGTTAGCTTTAGTTTGAGTATGGATGTCCCTCAAAGCATAAATAGCAAAGATTTTGTTGCATGTTGCAGTTGCCACTAGCCTGGTGGACATGTATGCAAGTTGTGGAAGAAAACAAGAAAACAAATGGATTGTTTCAACTGTCTATTTTAGTCAATCCAACCTGCCAATGTAAAATAAATCACTGAAAAGTCCAAAAAGGCAAAACATATTTTATTTGAACTAAGACATTAATACATGGTGTGATATTTTTCTTATTAGCATTGTGGGGTATGAACTTATTTGCCGCTACATACGAGTATGAACTTATTTGCCACTACATACCTACATGCACGTACGCACACATTTAAACATTGTTTTTACCACAGACAAACCCAAAGTGAATTCAAACCGACCCCCAAAAATACTGGAATGAATTTTAAACCTGAATCTCAAACCCAAATCCGCACTAGCAACTTAGCCCACAACTAAAAATATATTTTATAATCTATTATAATACTACTATTTTATTATATTACATATTTAGAACAATGTACTTTTTTTTTAATTTTACAAGTATTTATTACTATGAACAAACTTGTGTGGGATTATACGCACAGTGAACAAACATGTAATATTGTTATCAGGATTCAATTGCGTAGTTTTTGAGTCAAATTCATTGACTCATGTTTCACAAGTATTGGTTTACATGAACCCATCTCTCATGAGAATGAATGGAACACTTAGCCTTCATTGGATATAGGTGATGTTCACAAGGGCGAAGCACTAGGACTTTTGAGGTCATCCATCCCAGTACTCCTCCAGCTTGAATGCACTTAATTACATAGTTTCCTGCATGGTTAAACCCACATAAAACCTTCACTAAGTGTGGTGCCATATGAACCATTCATTAGAAAGCCCCTTAACCTCATCAATTAATAAGTAGGAGATATTGTACATAGCAAGTCAAATTGTGATAGCACTATCAGGATTTGGCTGTGAATTTTTTGAGTCAAATCCTTTAACCCAGATGCTTGAAAGAAATGTGGTCATGGCATGTAATATGATTTATCTGAAACAAATGTTGTCTCATGGCAATCGATGATTGAAGTATATGCATAACATAGATCAGTGAAAATACAGACAAATCAGATGCAGGCACATATGCATGCATACTTTTATAATTGAGAAAATGGAGCTGGCAGGTATAAAGATTTCAGAACCCTTGCCAGCATCCTCCTTGTCTATGCCAAAACAAGAGTTTTGGAACAGGGCATGAACATCTCTCAAAGCATACACAAGACATGTGATCCTTTTGATTTGATGGCTGAAAGAAATTCTGTCTCATGGCTTACAATGATTTCGGAATATAATAGATTTAACAAAAAGCCTCTAGACACATTCAAAGACAAATTCCACAACCTTTAGCAGTTTATTGGATGCCTGTGTTGAAGGGGGAGCATTGGAACAGATTATAGACATCCATTAAAATACAAAGTATAAGTGAATTTTTTTGATGTAGTTGCAACTTCTCTGGTAGACAGTAATGCTAGCTTTGGAAGCGTGGACAAGGCATGCGAATAATTTGCGGCTCACATATACACTAAACAGAGACACACAATCAGACTAAGGCCAAAATGGAGATGCAAAAGTATTTAATTTTCATCCTTACAATTACACACACACATTCATTTCGACATATATGTGAATTTCTTTGTAAGGGAAAATAAAACACTTGCATAAAATAGAATATCTAGGCTAATGAAATACGTAAAGCATAAAAGAAAAATATCTATGGTAATAAAAAAAAATGAAGCATTTAATAAACAACTAACTTACATAAATCTGAAGTTTTTTAATGTGATAATTTTTTTGTTGTAGCTTATGTCGTCTGGATTAGATTTGAAGCGCATACTAGCTTTTAATTGCATCATGCTATGTGGTATTAGTTAGGCATGGCACTGCTAGCTTACTAAGGTCTGTTGAGATTCATGTTCTTGTATCATTGTTTTCTCAATTCTGTTGAAATGTCAAAACAAAATAGATATCTATTGTTCTATTATCTGTAAGACTACAACATATATACCTCTTCTTCTCTTGAGTTAGTTTCTCTGCAAGAAGGGACTGCCTCATTTGAATTCTGCATTCAATGGTTTCTCTAGAAGGAAGATATGTTTGGACACCATCAAAATAAGTCTAACACCTTA
Source organism: Cupressus sempervirens (assembly GCA_028749045.1). Lineage (NCBI taxonomy): Eukaryota > Viridiplantae > Streptophyta > Pinopsida > Cupressales > Cupressaceae > Cupressus > Cupressus sempervirens. The sequence continues at coordinate 169,008,420 of CM053792.1, read as the reverse complement.
ATCATATTTTGCAGGTTACCTCATGAAGAAACTTTTCTCACCGATGTAATGAGTTATTCACTTTGTGGGATGAGTCATACTATGTTTTCATAGCTTCTTTGACCTTCTGAAGAAAATTGTCCGAGGTGCCTTTATCTATCAAAAGAAAGTGGTTCATTTGTTGTATTGGAGTACATTGATTTTTTTTTTCACATAAATTTACTATATTCTTGTGTACTCTGGACCACTATATGGAATGCCCTTACTTCTCATGATGTTATAGCTACATTCTCCATCCTTAGCTCCAATGTTGCCATTACTAGGATTTTGATATCTACACCTTTAAAGAGAAATGCAAAGCTTGATCTTTGTATTGCCTTGTTTTAGGTTTAAGCTCTGTATGACCAGTTTGGGGTATGGGTTCAGATTTACATTGCATTTTTCCTCATTCATCATTTCACACAAGATCAATGAGGCTAGTGATGACAAGGAGTGCGAGCACTGTAACAATGCAAAATGTGAGTAGTATATTTGTAAATCATGTTTTGATGTGTTTCATTGTACACTATTTTAATATAAGCCCTTTCTTGTTAAATAGTTGTTAGCTGTCCATTGCGTTTAGCAATGTCATTGGAGGAATTTTGCACTTGAAGTTAAACATTTCTTCTATGTCATATTAAAATAGGCTCATTGTTTGGGATTTTAATTTTTAAACATTAATGCATAGACTTTTTTGGGGGTCTTATCAGGGTTTATTTTTTGATCAATTTTGAGATATTTCCCCCCCAAAACTAATGCTAAATTTCAAATTTGTATATAAGATTTGTTTCAAGTTTAGATTGATCTAGTTTTTTTTTCCAGCATAGAAACAGCCATAATTCAAATGTACGGCTGACACAATGCTCCTGAGTCAGGTAAGGATTTTTTTTGTGAATCCTTACTTAGGCTATGAAGTTTGACAGTATCTAAACAAATTCATTTCCTTTGCTATTCATAATTCACATGATGCATTTATTCTATTTATTTTGATTTTCTCAATATAGTTTATGACTATAATCAAAGTGAATTCTATATATAGTTTATGACATTTCTTGAGGCATTCTATAAAATAGTTCACATGCCTTACCTATGATTTGACATTTTATATGTATCCTGCACTCTCTCATCCAGCTGATGATGGATTACAGAGAGTGATCTAAAACGATTATGCTAAAAAACACACACAATCAAATCCAAAATGAACTTGCATTACAAATGGATTGTGGAGATCTAATATTGTTAATTTTATAGCAAGCCCCCTTCCATTGGACCCCAACCTAAGACAGAGGTTCCATGAGGGGGGCTTGGACTCTGTTTTTTAAAAGAAAGATAGATCTTGCAAGATTTTAAAGGATTATTTAGAATTTTTTCTTCTAGGTGAAAATTAGGCGGAACTGGAAATAACCCCAAAAACTTTGTGCCATGTGTCAACAAATAAAAGAAAATCTTGAAAAAAGAAAGTTTTTAATTTTTGAATTGGGCATTTTAAATTTAGAATCTTCAAAACTCCCCTAAGTTTAGGAACTCAAATTTCTAAGCAGTAAAACACTTATGAATTATAGGATTTCTCAGCTTTAAACATTCCAAACAAATCTCAATAGTGATCTAGTTTTTTGGAATCCCCCTCCATGAAACCCAGCATAAATAGATGGATAACTAGAGTTCTTCCACAATTACTGCTGGAGATGGATTTCCATATTTGTGGAACTTGTGGAACACAAAGTGGCACTTCAAAATTCTCAAAATATTGTGAGTACAATATGACCTAATTTCTCCATCTCCACCTCACACATTTGGTATGATTCACCCAAGCCTATCAAAAAGGATTCAAGGCTTCTCGTTTTGTCCATAAAGGTATCCAAACCTTCCAATGCCATGGGATTTCTTAGCACTTCGTTGAATTTTGGGGATTAAACCCATTTCTATTATGGCATCTTACAGAAAGAAGAAGACATTATTTATCTGACCTTTACATAAATCTATCCACCCCCATACCCTCTATCCTCCTCAAGGATTAGCATTGGTCTAACTCCAGTTACTTGACAATATTCCCCCTTGAATCTATCTACCTGCAGCTCCTCATTCTCCCTCAGATAAACAGGAAATGGAAATTGCTGCACTTTTATCTCCCAGTTGGCAAAACATTTGGATATCTATTCACAAAGACGGTACAACCATTTTTGACATCTAAGCTCCGGTTGGAAAATGTTTTGCAGGATCCTTTCATTAATCCCAGTCTGATCTCTGATCATGTTTGGCAACTAATTGGTTAAAAATGATATAATGCAATATTTAATCTCTTATTCTCTGATCAGACTAGCCATTCAAAAGTTTTACATTAACATCATTTTTCGGATAGCAAATTTGTCTAATCTTAGGCAAGGTGGACTCTAGTCCGAAGAACAGTTCATCCAATAAATGCAAAAACTGCAGTGTCAGATCAACAAGCTTGGAATCTGTTGTTTCCTTCCTCTCCACATGAGAGCAAAATCAGTAAGCTAGCCATTAACAAGAATGGTGTTCATAGTTTCTCGGATGTTTTCAAATTTGATAGAGTACTTCTCTTGTGTTGTACATAAGAACTTCACTCTCTTGAGACAAACCCTTTTAATACCTTCACTATGTTTGAGCTCTTCTTTCCAGTTCTCGTCCAGAAACAACACTGTGAGTTCTCTATTATCCTTACCTGAATCCTGTTGAAATGTGACTTCCTAAACAACCAATTCAATGGGACATTTAACTGAGAAAAGAATCTACTTGAAGTGGCTGTTGGATTAATACCATTTGGAAGCTTATAATTTGAGTGGACTTCACTTGAAAAAGTTTAGCAAGATGCACCAACACCTACAGAGCGCCCCTGATTTATATTAAAATTTTAAAAAAGGGACTAAATGAATAAAAAAAGTTGACAAGCTTTTACGGTTCATTCTCCAAATTCTAGGATGAAAATGTATTTGCATTGGATGTTTGCTAAATTCACAAGCGTTCCTGGAAATTTCAAACAAAGTGTGTTAAAAAGGATATCTTCTGCTGCAACAGCTTCTTATTAAAAAGTTTCATTTTGCAGGACTCCCGTTTATGCCTCATTTTTTCTCCAAAATTGTTCCACATTTCCATAACACTCTACTCTAATATCTTCTCACTCTTCATTATATTACTCTTAATTATATCACTCTTCATTATATCTTTAGCAGCTATTTGATCCTCTTTTTCCTAAGCTTTGTAGGTTGGATTAAATAATGAGTCTAAGCTTTGATCCTCTTATACCTACCATTAAAGAGAATTCAGTAGCTGAAGATAACTTTAATATGTCAGAATGCCTTATCCATCATTGTTGCAGATTATGTTTGAGCTCCTCAACATGATGCTAGAATTTTCAATAATAATAATAATGAACTTGAAACAGTGATCAGTTTTATCATGCCTTGCGACCAATTGCACTGTACCACCTATTGCACGATATATTGCGGAGCAGATAGGAAGAAGTTATATTCTTAATTGTAAGAACCAGTATAAGATTCACTAGATTCAGATAATACCAGTGATGATCATGGTGATATGCAATTTGCAATGATAAGGGAGACAAAGATAGCAGTTAATACAAAAAGGGTGCAGTTTAATTGGCCGAGTACAAATTGGTAAGGATAACATAAAGTAGCATAAAAGCCATCAATCAAAGTTCAAACCTCTGAAAGAGTGTAGGTCAGGTTTACTCTTTGGGTGAATTTAACAGACTAGATCTCCCTGTATTTGACTGCTTGGTTCAAGAAGGCTTGTAGTTTAGATGTATACTTATTCATAGCATTGTAATCTGTTAGATAAAGACATGAATTTAACGGGTTGAATTCCCTGCACTTGACTGTTTAGACAAAGGAGGCTTGTAGCTTAGCTATATGCTTGCTTACTCAAATTGTTGTCATCTGTTATATAAAGACAAAGATGCCGGCATCTATATATGCTGATATATTTTGATTGAAAAAAGGCACCAACAGAAAAAGGTACATTCTAAGATTAAAAGTTCATCATCGTATTAATATAACTAGCACTTGCACCCAAAGGAGCAAGGGGTACACCGATAGTGACAAAAGGTGCAGGTCTATATAAGATGGCTGTCTACATATTATGTTTTTGTTTAACATTTAATATAAAATGTAAAGAAACTTGAAAGTTTGAAAAATAAATTAATCATTTATTCATATACATAAATAATTATAAAACTAAAATAAACGTAGAAGAGGCATACAAAACACAAAGATAGTTTGATTGGCATATGTTTTGCTCACAAACTAAACTAATAGTATCCCCTCATTGCCTTGATCTACTTCTTATCCATCTCATAAATCCCATATTCTTCCTAAGCCATTGCATAAGAACAAATACCGTCAAAATTCAAGTGCTCATGTCCAAGATATTTCTCCTATCAAAGCTATGCATGAGCCTATTGGTAACCTTGGTCATGTTTCTCACTCTAAAGATGTTGATATCCTTACCCATAAGAAAATTTTTAATTATTAATTCTAAATCTATAGAAACCAAGAAATTTAATCACTAGTTAAGACATAAAATTCAAAAGGCATCACAATAGTACTTAGCCTACTGACAAGTACTAACAAGAAAAAAAGGATAGAGAAGCCTTTATTAGTGGTGTTCATATTTGGTAGATGCATCGAAGAATCTGACATTTAGAGGTAGTAGTGCAATATAAGAAATGCTAAAAAATATTGAAGTGAATAGAACAATTTATATTAATGTCCAAGAATATATAAGAAAGTAAATAATAAAGTGAGAATCAATGGAAGAAAGGAGAGGGAAGTAATGGTAGAGACTTGTGTAGAAAAATAAAATTCTCAAGTATGAGAATGGAATATAAAAAGCATGAATCAAAGATAGACAATGGAAATAAAATACACTACATTGTTTGGAACAATCCTATAGTTGTAATATCACAAATTTGATGAGCTAGAGTGCAAATATCTTTATCTGGATGAGTAACTCATCAACACATTATGAATATTTTGTAATTTAGTGTTACATTCAAATCAATATATAACTTGAACATAATGTTTGGAAATCATATCATATGCGAGGAATTGAATAAAGAAATAAATAAACATACACCAATGACATCAATGACAACACTTATTGAGTTGACATCATTGACCACACAATTGCAGTACATATTGTCAAAAGCTCCAATATGGCACAAATCAAAACTGGAGAGCAAGACTGAAAATCAGTACTTTATGCAAGAGAGAGGCATTGTTCAATATTAATTGACATTCATATTATTTAAAGACTTGTGCAAGGGGAAGTATCAGAATACTTGACCCAACACATCATTAGCACTATTCTAATGTAACTTTTAATGTTTGCATGCTAGAGTGTGACCACATTATGACTATTGGTGGTGCATAACAATTAATCTGTGGATATTTAACATGTACATATAATTGAGCATCCCATACAGTTTATGAGAGGATATTCAGGCTAGGTTTTTGTTATGTTTTGTTGCATTATGGACGAGATTAATATGTTCTCTGCATTACATGTGTACATCCAATCTCAGGTGTGACTCTAGTACAGTTTCTATTAGTTAGAAACTTAGATGATATATTACAAAACATTTTTTCTATATTAAATGACATGATATGCATGATTCCAGGAAAATTACTCTGAAGTTTGAACAAATCCAGGGTGGTGGGTAGGGCTTTCCCTTCATTCTCGGGCTAACACATTTTATGTTGTACATTGTGGGGTCTGATAGTCTTGTATAAATTTCATGCTACAGTTTCTACAAGCTAGATGATGTTTAAAATTTCTGTTCTACGTGAGATAACTTGATAAACATGATCTCAATAATTTGGTCTGAACAATTGAGGTGGGGGAAATGGGCCAAGGCATTTTGACTTGAACATTTTAACGGTCTGATAGGTCTTGTATATTAATTAGTCTTTGGAGCTTTGGCTATTTTGAAGTAGGCTCAATGAGCAGTACAAGGGGACTGTTCTTGAAATTTATCAAGGCTATGTTGCCCATATCAGTAGGGTCACTGAATTGCAAATTTGAAGTTGATTCAAGGAGACATCTTTTCCTCAGAACCTGTGACTAATGATGTTATTTCAAAACAAATTATTTTCATACTATGACATTCGCATTATGCACAACTTATGATATGTCTTGTTCATTTTGCAGGTACGGCTTCAGCAAGAGACATTGCTAGCAGAGAAGTCACGTCTTGCACAAGAAAATGCCAATTATGCCTGCGAGAATCGATTTTTACGTGAAGTAGTTGAGTACCACCAGTTAACTATGCAAGATGTTTATTTGGATGAGAACATAGAGGAAGTGACAGAAGTTGGTTTAGATCCTCTCAGTACCACCAGTTAACTATGCAAGATGTTGTTTATTTGGATGAGAACATAGAGGAAGTGACAGAAGTTGGTTTAGATCCTCTCAGAGGAACACAAAAAGAAAGGCTTCCTTTTGAAAAGTAAATTTTATTATGTCGTTAAGAAGATCTAGCTAAAGTGCCATTAGTTGCTATCAGAAGATCCTTTCCTTTCTTCACCATCTAATAGGCTGTGAAGATGGCAGTGGTGGACCCCTCTGTGTGTAAAATTAATTTCATATGCTATACCTATTGCAACATATTGGACCCCCGGGTCTGTAATGTCACCGATAGGGTTTTTTTGTTAGACCCAATTCCAGTGAGTCTTGTAACCTCTTCACTTCTGATGCACTTTAATGCAGGTACTTCTCCAGTGGAGCATAGTTAGTAACATCTCTAATTGTTTATTTCAAAGTAACGAGAATCAGAATCGTATCGGAATCGGCAAAGGCCGAATCAAATTGTGAATCGGCCATGAATCAGAATCGAATCGGCTACGAATCAGAAAATTTTAAAAACCCTTCAAATTTAGTGAGTAACTTATTTCATAAACTCTTTATCGCTGATTCGATTCACCAATTCACAAAAAATTGTTTGGCTTGAATTGAATCGCCAAATTGCATGAATCGTGTGAATCGCCATGATTCTTGGAACTATGGTTTATTTTGTAATCTTATAGGGTTGATCAGGATAAGCATAATTATCATGGATCTGAGTCAAAGCAATTCTTGCTCATTCATCTTTGTGTGTTCTGATTTGAGTAGAAAATTGTTTATTCTGAAATATTCCAGTATTAACTGACCATATTCACCCAATGGGGTGTGGGTGGACTTCCTTATATCTTGTGTACAACACGTTACTTGGAATACTGGAAAATGCTCCATTCTTGTCAGTTAGCATATGGAAATAGGGATGTCTCCTGATATTGGGCTTTTTTTTCATAAACATTGACAACTTGAGGAGGAACCATTATAGGGTTTGAATTCGTAATTACTAGGACATTGATTAGGTGTTTCAATTCTTCCAAATCTCTTTCTTGGTGTATCTCTTAATTCTTCTGCCATAAAGCTCTGTGATATCATTGTGAGGTAGAATCCTTCAGCAGTCCTCCACAAGATATAGTTCAACTCTGGAATTTTTAACAAATGTCATGATCACAATCTGCCAAATGAGTCCTATGATTGGAAAAATTTCCTTCACCAGAATGTAATCAAATTTACACTATTTCATTTGAATGAATAGCATGAAAGGAAAGTTGAGACCACTATAATCAACACAGGAACACCAAGATTTTTATGCGGAAAACCGATTGAGGGAAGAACCATGGTGATAGTCAACTCACACTATATGAAACAAGTGTTACAATAATTGTTTTAAAACTCACTGCCTAAGGAAAATCACTACTCTTGGAGAGGACTTGTTAAGCAAGATACAATAATATAATAACCTGCTAAGTACACTATCTCAGAGTAGGATACATTAGGATTACAATAAAAATGGAAGCATGATCTATTGTATTAGAAGCATCTTTTATGTGGTGATGTTGCAGCCCATTTGTAGCACAATTATCTTTTCAAAATAATTTCTGCACATTTCATCCTTGTCTGATTCGACTCGTAACTTTTTTTCAACATCACTTAAGTAATCCATCCTTATTTATAGTTATCCTCCACTACACTTCAAAACACTAATTAGGTCAGCATCAATAATACCAAAGAAGAAGAATGTAGTATCACATAGGTCAGCCTGAAATTGATTGATCCACGAGATATAGAACATAGCAGATCGTGCAAGGAGGTTAACTGATCCCAAAAGAATCTCGTTATGCTAGCACACTTGATACAAGATTGAGGGCATTGTCCACAAAGTTTCAACAACTCCAATTTAGTTGGCTTAAGTATACAACACCTTACCAGTCGGCTTTCAACGCACCAGAACTATAATGAGTTAGGGATCAACTTAGACTCTAGAGTATAACTTTTTTAGCACATCCTTCAAAGAAAATTAGATAGGTCAGGGTCAACCGCAAATGGAAGAACTTATGCTTGTAGGCCAAATATCAACACAACCGTCAAAATTGTTATCTGTTTGACTTTGCACCAGCGGGGAGAAGCTAGAGTTATCATGTGGAACAAAATGAAGGCATTGCAGACCATCAACAACCTCTCTACAACCATCTCTCGAAGAAATCACTCGTTAGATGCTGACACAAATGAATTACTGAACAGATAGAAATGGGCAATCTGGACAGCCTGTGACACTTCAATACATAAGATATAACATTGCAGACCACAGATATATTCGACACAAAACACCAAATTTTTATAGTTTATACCTTCCTGAACATGTTCCTAAATCTGCCCAAGTAAATCAATCACAGCAGGAGAATGAAGAGCATTATACTGAGTTGACTATGTCACATTTCAGAGTCAGAAGTGTCATTGACAAGTGGTCAGTAGATTGTCCATCCGGCCTTTGTTTCCTAGGAAGATCTCGGTGGGCTACTTGTAGGGATTATCAAGGTCCTTAGAACACCGATCTGCGAGAAAATCAAGCATGTGAATCCTAAATACATAGAATTCTAAGATTCCCCATTCCACCCATGTACGAAGCATTCTCATTGTGTCTATGATCTTCTCACTGAACAAGGAGACGTGGATTGATTTTTGAGACTATGGGGAGGGCATTAATGTCAGTTTAGCACCAAATAGTTACCTCAAGAAAACAACCTACCTGATAGATTTAAACCAAAAACTCCATATAATAATATTAATAATAAAAATCAGGGCGGTGGGAGTGAAAGTGAAACGCGTTCCAGTTATGTAGGCGGCCAAAAAATGAGTGAAAGTGCAAATGCAAACCAGCTATGTAGGCGGCCAGAAATTTATTAAAAGCTGAAGCTAGAGATTTAACCCATCAGATATATCTGTCTACAACACGATCCATCTGAAGAATTTTGTGATCATGCAAAGATCTTTCCAGCAAATGCAGATTGTAAATATCCAAAAAGAAAATATTGTGGATTGTACAAAGATCTTCATTTATTGTTGGATGAGCAGTTTTCAGGGAAGATTAAATCATCTGGTTTGAATGGACGGGTCTTGAGTGAAATCCCCAACTATCAGCTAATTAGAAATATCTTCCTAAAAGGCAATCCATAGAAGATTTCAGCCATCATCAATAGATTCCTTGAGACCTTTAGCTTTAATGTGGTTGATTTTATATGAGATTGCAAAAGGATCTTCATTTATTGTTTGATAAGTAGTTTCAAATAAGACTAAAACAATCAATGGTATTTGTTTGACGGACAGGTTTTCCCTGAAATGCTCACCTATAATAGCCTATCGGCTAATAATTCCAGCGAATAACTGGCAGCGAAAAGGGAAAAGTGTTAGCGACCAGTTCCAAATCTTTTGAATTCTTGTGGTATTATAGATCTTATGAGTTGTAGACATAGCATAATGGAGCAATCATAAAGGTGGAACAAGAACTTTGTACAGGAAGAATAGATCTTGCAATTGCTCAATAAATGTTGAGAAACATACAATTAGTTTCAGACTTTGATCTAAATTTTGAGAGCACCATATGTGTGCATCTGACATTTTAAAAGCAAGTAACGAGTGCATAAAAATAATTTCTCGAGTTCTTGGGTCAACAAAAGAAATCAATGCACCAATTGAGGAATGCAACAATGATTAAAAAAATATGAATAAACTGTTGATCGTAGAGTTTAAGGAGTTTGATTCAAATCGTTAGATATACAAAATCACAGAAACAATAAGTAGAACTTGATGACTCCTTTCTTTTAATCTTTATTCATCCTTCAAACTGAAAAGTCCTGTAAGGCAAAAGCGAGAGTTGACATTAAAAGACGAATTGTGATATCTAATTATTGGTAGCCAGAGGACATATTGAAATTACCTACACTTTCAGTCTTCATGTCACTAGGTTTTACACCAGAATGATCATTACCAAGATCTGAACTGCAATGAACATCCAAGCAGTTCTATCGCTATGCTCTCTGTAATTTGGTATCGTTATGATTTCACATAAGGGCAAACTTGCTCTCCATACTCCTTGACATTGCCCATGGGACTTTGCACAAAGCGTTCAATAGAGAAATACTGCAAAGGTACCCCGAGGGCTTCTCCATTGAGGGCAAGATCTGCCATTATCCGTCCCACCACAGGACCCATTTTAAATCCATGGCTAGAAAATCCAGAAGCAATCAAGATAGGAGACTTCTCTCTTAACAACGAAGCCTTCGTCAATGGAAAAAATCAAGGATGAAATCTCATACGACTACCGTTTCATATTCCCCTGAAATCTCACCCATTTGTATTAGCCCTCTTCTGTGTAAGCCTTTGTCTGGTGTTTTAACTCACATTTCCCTCTTCTCCACGGCTTTGTAATAGTTAGATTCTGTTTAGCAGATGAAGGCTTCCTGAATGTGGAGCCGGCTACCCAGCCAACCAACTTCCCAACGCCTCCCTCGGTGACTCCATCATGCCATCCCCGATATGGCATCACCCATCCCATTCATCTGCGCCTAAAAAAACTGAAATCTCCAACTTAGCACCGAGTCAGCTCTCGGTCCAATTTATCCTAATCTAATCTCATTTTTCTCAATTATTAATCAAGAAACATAGTACTTTATTCTCTATTAAATTTTTTATAATATTAACACTTGAGTATTTTAAATTTAAATATATTCATTAAATTTTTTTATTGAATAACAATAGTTTCGTATTCATACTTTAATGAATAAAAATAAATCAAATATAAGAAAGGTGCTATGAAATTTAAACTATTCCATACAGATTCATTAATTAATCAATTAATAAATTCACGAACAATATTAATTAAAATAATTACTTAAAAAGTCTTGGTTTCAAATCTACTCGCAATCACCCTTAATAAATAATGATAATTAATTACAACACATAATAATTAATCTTGACTTCGGCCTCTTAATCAAAAAAAATTGTTACTAATAATTAAAAAGTATTAAAAAAAAATTATTATTAATAAGTTAATTTATTTTTGTTTTAATTAAATTAATTATATTAATTTTGATAAATAAGATAATAAATAGAGATTTGTTTGAACATTAGTTAATTTAATTTGGAAAACTTTTCTCAAGAGACCAATGCTTCAATAGAATCATACTATTGTCACATCAAGAGTCACTATTTATTTATTATCTTATTTATCAAAAATAATACTAGCATAGATATCTTAACTAAATCTATCAATAGAAATGCTGATAGATATCCACTACAAAATAATTATAATTTAATTCACTACATCTAAAATTATTTATATTTCCTTTATCTCCATTTATTTAATTTTTTACTAACTTAATAGTTTTATTTTTTTCCTAAAAAAATGGATGATTTATATCTCCAAATATTATAATTTAAACAAATATGTTATGTCATATTTATTAAATTATTTTAAAAAGTATATTCTATTTATAATAAGATTTAAACTTTTGTTTGACATGTCAAGTGTAGGGCAACTATGACAGTGGAAGAGATTGAAGAAGATGAGAGAACATGCAGATGAGATGAGAGCACATTGTACACAAACATCTCAAGATAATCGTAATATAGTGAGAAGACAAACAAAAAGAGCTATCAACCTAGACGAGTTGAATGAAAGAGAAAAACAACAAATTCAACTATGTAAATGTGAATTGAATCAAGGACAAGCTCAATCCTATGAGAATGGTGGATTTAGTTCTGATGGGATGAATTCTATGACAATAGATCGTGTTCTACGAACACCAAGTGATCAGGTAGAGGATCTTGTAAATGTTGATTCAGTCAATTATAATTTACAACAGGAGTTGACATCTCAAATAAGAAGACAAAGACAATTGAAAAGAACACAAACTAGAATGGATGAGGGGACAATCAATACTATTGAAAATAATAGGATTGACTTGAGGACAATACAAATAATGTTTCAAAATGGACTAGATAAATTGGCTATGCCGAGTATGCACTACATTTGTCAAGAAAGTTATCTTGCAATGAAGGTTGTACGGGTCCTTGAAGGCCCTATTTGTCATCAAAGTCAATAAGAAAAGAATGAACATCAATTTTCAGCATCAAACAACATGGATCCCAGTCCACAACCATTAGAACTTTCTAATCTGACACAAATAGAAAAAATGTTGATAGCACGTATCAACCCCATTCTTCAAGTTACACATGCAACTGGAGGTCAATTTAAATATAAAGGGCACACCATAAGTTTTCCACAAGAAGTAAGAGAAATAGCCAAAATCTTACCACATCGAATAAAAGATTTACCTATTATCATTGTTTGCAAGAAGGATCAACGTGGAACAAGTTATAATTTTACAATCAATAAAGAGAGGGTTTACAGAGCACTTCAATTTAAAATGAGAAATGATAAGTTCTATATAGATGTTCAAATTTATGAAAATGCACTTAGTGAGCTTACATCCAATTCAGATGATAACATCTTTGATCAGCTAAACTTAGTTCATATGGAATTTGATTCGGATGCAAATGAATATGTATTTGTGGGTCCAATAATCGAGATGGAACAAGACAATTGTTACTTTGGATAAAGTGTTTAGACAAGAAGGTGAAAGTGAAGACCAACAAAGGTTTTGCCAATCACTCACTAATATATGAGATGCAACTCCAACTATAGATGATTGGAAATTATTAATGACAAGGATAGATGTTTCATTGCCCCAAAATGTTAAGGAGGAATTTGATAATAATATTCATCTATTTGTAAAAAATGATAAAGTTCATAACCATAATAGAAAGAAATTACATTCACTAAAAAAACCAGTTGCCCGGAGCATTGCATCAAAAGAAGAAAGTACTAATCCAGGGGGAGGTCAAAATAATGAACTAGATATTGAATTATTACTTGCTAATGATGCAAGGGTCATGTTAACATCTAATTTATGAATTGAAGTGGGTCTTGTTAATGGAGCTTTGGGATACATTCCAAATATCATATACAAACCTAGAAATGCCCCACTAGATCCACCAACATATGTTATGGTTGAATTTGACAATTATTCTAGAATGTCATTTGAAGATGGAGCTCCAAAATTAATTCTCATTTCTCCAATACAAAGAGGGCACACATGTCAATTGCCCTTATGTTTGGCTTGGGCATTAACTATCCATAAATTGCAGGGATTAACACTTTCCAAGGCATCAGTTGACATTGGACCAAGAGAAAGGACATGACTAACATTTGTTGCTATATCCCAAGTTAAGTCTTTGGATGGATTTTAAATTTTATCATCATTTTCTTATGATTGTTATGAAAAGATGAAGACAGGGAAGCAACTTGTGAAAAGCAAAGAAGAGGAGGAATGACTCAAATCTCTAGAAAGAGATTAATTGTACGGATTGTATATACTATATTTCAATATCTATAAAACATAATGAATATGATAAGCATCATGCTATAAAAAGAATATTTCAAATTAAAAATTTAATAGAACGGATTGTATATACTATATTTCAATATCTATAAAACATAATGAATATGATAAGCATCATGCTATAAAAAGAATATTTCAAATTAAAAATTTAATAGATTTCAATTTTACATGTTGCGTTGCGGATGCTATTAGCTTAGATATCTTTATACATCTATCTAGAATACATCGAGAGATATCAAGTTCGAGGCATCTATTTGTTCTCAATAACTATTTATTGAAATAGGCACCTCGAGCTTGATATCTCTCAGCATATTTTAGATAGATGTATAAAGATATCTAAGCTAGTCTTATTTATCAAAAATAATACTAGTATAGATATCTTAACTAAATTTATCTATATAAATGTTGATAGATATCCACTAAAAAATAATTATAATTTAATTCACTACATCTAAAATTATTTATATTTCCTTTATCTCCATTTATTTAATTTTTTCCTAACTTAATGGTTTTATTTTTTTTCTAAAAAAATGGATGATTTATATCACCAAATATTATAATTTAAACAAATATGTTATGTCATATTTATTAAATTATTTTTAAAAGTATATTCTATTTATAATAAGATTTAAACTTTTGTTTGACATGTAGATGGTTGTCAAATTTAACCTAGAAGAATAAAAGTTAACATTAACACGCTCACACCATCCCACTCCACCCACTAGTACATTTGACCCTATTTTTCGACCAAAATTTTTGACCATCTATTAAAATGTTTTAGATTGGTTGAAATATGGAAGGAAAAACATCTTTTTTTTTAATCCATTCCCGTGTTGGTCGAAATTTCGACCAACACGGGCTTCATAATGTTAAACTGAAAAAGGGATTTCGCTATTTCATTGTTATGCATTTGCCTGCCCGCGAGAGGTACATGCAAAAATGGTTTTCGCTCTTCTGAACGCCTCAAAAAGATCTGTCCTCACTGTGAAACGCCGGTAGATGCTCTTTGTAAGTTTCTCTTGTCTTCATTCATCCAATTTCGTTTTGATCTAAGATCGATTGGTGGAGTATTGAGGAAGAATGACTTGCTGTAACAGTGGAAGCCGTGGGCGTGCCCTAGTTTGTCATTTTTTAAGCTTCAAACTTCTGTTTCTTCCAATGAACTGATAGATGCCTTTAAATTTTGGGGAGGAAGAATGTAACATTATATTTTTCAAAGTTTGTTTTCTTTTTGTTAACTCCTGTTTGAATATTGGTGCTCGAAGACCACAGTTTGGGTTCGAAAGACTTACCTCGAATCAAATCCATCATGGCCATGAGTAGGAGCCAAGTCTAAGACACCTTACTGCACGCCCTTGGATATTCAGATCCCACTGAATGTAAGAGACCATGGACAGGAGAGTCTCCAAGTCCCACCGAGTATTTACTTCCAAAATTACCTGTATATATTTATATTTATCAAAGAAATACAAAATGTATAGTAAATAAAATTTGGGTAAATTAAACACACTGCATTGCAAATGATAATAGAGCACATTTATTTTTCTATCAGTAATGGATACTGTGTGTTTACTTGCAAAATGACAACTAAGAAACTCAACAAAAGAAGGAAAAGACTGGATGCAAAAGATGAATAATTGTAGAAGTAATATATCCTGTGAAGTGCACTATGATGAGACATGTCTATTCAGAAACCCCACCCTTTCTGAAACTATTGCAGTTGCACCTCTCTGTTCTTATTGAAAACCATAACATCATTAAAATATGAACCAAGGTAAGGACCAAAAATATCATTCATGTAGTTCATTTATATTCTTAAATTTAAAATGATACCATAACACATATAATTAATATCAGCCACATTGTATGGTCAATTTGCTTCCTTCACATTCTCTTCGTGAATTGTGTGTTTGCAAACATTCTCTTCTAAGACTCTGTTGAAGAAAATATTAACCATTTTTATGGAATTCAAAACAACCTTATTTCTCAGAAGATGGCACTTAACCTCAATGGTTAGCTTAGCAAGTGTTGACAAATCCATTAAGAATAATCATTGTAGACACCTAAAAAACCTTTAGAAAATAAAGCATTTTTATTTTCTAAAAAATTCCTGATGACATCATCATTTATTAATTAATTAATTATTTAATTAATTTATTTATTTTTATGTTATTAAATCCCTTTATCTTAATTAAAAATATTTAATTAAGAAATCCCTCCCAAAAATGTTTAAATCTTATTTAAACATTATTTCCTTATTTATTAATTATTTAATTAATAAATTGACCAAAAAACCCAAAATAAATTAAAAATTTATTTTTTGCCCAAAACTTGGCCAATTTCTTTAAGACCACTAACCTCTTCCAAAATCTTCTAATCCTTCTTTAATTTTGATTAAAGGCTAATCCCATCATTTGCTACCCCTAATCCCAACTCAAAATATTTAATTAAGATTAAATATTAATCCTCATATTTATTTAAAAAGTTTTAATAAATATCTCCTCAACCCAAACCCTTGAAATAAATAAAACTTTATTTATTTCCTAAAAATCTAATTTATCCTCATCCTAAGAAGTTCTAGACTCTTCTAGAAAGTCTTCATTCTTATCCTAGGAAGTTCTAGACTCTTCTAGAAAGTCTTCATCCTCATCCAAAGCCTAGACTCTTCTAGAAGATGTCTTTAAACCTAATCTTAATCCCCTCCTAAACTTGTCACATTATCTAAACATGGGTTAAGACTTACTAACCCAAGCCAAAGTTAACAAATATCTCCTCCTTCACCCACCCTCATTAAATACCATCCACTTGCTTATCCCTAAGCTAATCCTAAACCATCCTAATCCATCCTCTAATCATTTGCACAAGCCTAAGCAAGCTTAAAACCCTCCTAATCAAGCCCAAGTCGAAATTGCTCTCATCTCCCTCAAAATATCTCAACCATAAAACTTTATGAAGCCCACTAGGCCATAAATGACTCTTCCAAGCCCTTTTATTGCTCTTACAAGTCATTATGAGGGTCTTTATGAAGATTTTATCCCTTGAGCCTCCTTTGTTGACTCATCCTTCCCCTTTCCTCCATCCTCTCACCATGTGACATGTGTCACTCCTTGATTGGCTATAAGGAAGCACAATCCATGTGCTCTCCTCTCATGCAATCTGAGCCCTCCATGAGCTTTTTCCCATCATTGCATCTTAGCCCTCAATCCCTCAAGCCTCTTGCCTATAAATTGGATCCTTCCCCTTTGCAAAATATCACAATCCATGAAGTAAAGTCATAATGCCATTTTTACATCAAATCCATTTACCAAAATCTACCAAAAATCCTCCATTGAAGCCTTTGGAAGCATATTGAGCATACATCCTATCCATTTAGATAAAGCTACTCAACAAGGGAGCTTCTTATTGAGAGAGTCCATTAATGGCTCATATTCTCAATTGAGAGTTCATCTTAGTCTATCTTGAAGTTTATGAATTTTGTTTAGTTTGTAGAAGCTTTATTTAAATTTGGTTTCTATTAGCATACTAACATTGCTCATAAACATTTTGGCACACTCGGTGGGACCCCACATGGGTCATCTTCATTAGCTTTTTTAGTCAAGTTTTTTATGTCATTTGCTGATTTTGGCTAATTTTGCTTGTTTTTGTGATTGGTAGGATTGTATAAATTGGTTTTGTAGGTCCACATGAGCATGAAGAAGACAAAGGAACTCATAGTCTATCTCATAGTATTTGCAGATTTTCCAAGCTTATAGGTGGACAAAGCACTTGGAATTCTTCTTCCTTTTCTTGTTTATATTCTTCTTATTCCATCTACTTCTTCTTCTTCTTCTTGTGGGAGATCTTGGCCATGTTTTTTTTAAGGAAGCAAAATCATACACACTTCTTTTTAGTGCTTAAAATGAACCCCCAAATCATACTTAAATCTATTAAAAAATTAAAAAATTTGCAAAAAAGAAAAAATCTTTTAACAAGTGAAACTAAACCAATCTAATCATTTGCATCCTTCCAACATCAAGGTTTTAGATGCATTCATGCAAAGTTAGGAACACTTCATTTTTGGGAATTTAAAAAGAACTTCAAGTTTCCATTTCAAAAGGTTCAAAATCAACACTAAGTGCACACTAAAATCTAAATCAAACTCAAAGCATCAATCAAGGATAAAATGAACCTCATTTGCAAATACGTTAAAGTTCTTTTAAAAATCTCATGAAAACTAAGAGTCCTAAATGGTTGCCAAAATTGTCCTAAAAAGCTTTATTATTTGTTCCAAACAAATGTCTTGTTGCAAAATCTTGAATGTTTCTTAGGTTTTTTATGCATCAAAACAATCTAGGAATATCATTTTTGGGCTTAAAACATGCAAACTAGAACACAAAATCTTGAATGAAAAGCAAAGTCCAAAGAGTCATTTTCACTTTTGAGTCCAAAAACAATCTTGAATGATATAAGGTTAAAACAAAGCACTTCAAAGTTCTTAAAACAACACACAAAATCTCAATCTTGAATGGTCAAAGGAAAAAACTTGAATGTTTAATCACTTGTCTTTGAATGCATGTTGCTAAAATCACTCTTGAGTGCCATGGATTAAAATCAAAGTTTATTTTTTTATGAATGCATGATTAAAACAACAAATTCAATCTTGAATGCCATAGATCAAATAATCATCTTTTGGAGCATAAAAAGAATCTACATTTTTGTAATCTTTTAAGTTATAAAAACAAATAAAAATGCTTTGAGTAAGTTTGTTGTTGGACTCACCCTCTTTAATCACCCATCAATTTAACCATTGGTTGCAATCTCAGTGCCATCTATGGGGATGGGTCTACCTAAGAGGGTGTTAAGTGCTCCACGCAAATCAAACTCCACTCACTTGGGTTTTTAGTAGTTTTTCTAAGTTAAAAAATTCCTTGAATGCACATTAATCTCGCTCACACTTCATTTGGGCATAAAAATTGGACAAATCTTGACGTGGAGGGCCTCCGGGCGCGCGCTTGAAATCGAATCTCACACACTTTTGTTTTGGGCTTAAAATAAACTCACACTCAATCTTGAATGCCTTAAAGAAAAATCAATCGATACTTGATGTGGAGGGCCTCCGGGCGCACAGGTTTACCTTCTTGTTGACCCTAACTCTTCTTCTTGTTCGCATTCTTCGATCAATTTTATTTTTGTCGATGCTTCAAAGTTGGAATAAACATAGTATCTTAAACATGAGTGCTTTCAAAGTCTAGATCAGAAAACTTAAGCATCAGTTGGTAAAAGAACAAGCGTGTTTTTTAGCCCAAGATCATCCAAGTCTTCTCTCCCCTTGTCGTCTTTTGAGGCCATCTTGAGTGCATAAGATTAGGATCCAAAATCTTGTCTTAGCTTTTTAGGAGGCCTTCTTGGGGATTTCATCACCCCTTGGGACGACCTCAACTCCAGTGTTCTGGCGGAGTATAAAGATCAGGAGGTGAATCCAAAGACACCTCTCTTGGGATCAAAATTTTGTCACTCGGGCTAAGCCTCAAGGAACTTTATACCCTTGAGAAGTGAAAGAGGAGAAGTGGGTTACCGCTCCTCTCGGCTGTGTGACATCTTTTTGGTTTCATCTACGGATTTGGGCCTTACGTACCTTGCGTATATCGAGGAATCCCTAGCTATAACAAATTTCATCCTTGTAGAAAGCTTCCTAAGATGTTGGTGTGTTTGACGTGCTTGCTCAGAACTTTTGTCTGCTTGTTTGTTCATAGCTTTTGAATGAATGTTTGCCAATTTTGGTCGAAATCCCAGAAAAGCAGAAATCTCCCAACTCAAGGCATACTTAGCGTAGTCACTGCCTTATCAGAAAATCATCCAAGCTCCCCCGATGCAACCGAATCTATCTAGTTCTTTGCCTTAGAACAATCCCAAATCCAAAGTCCATCCAAATCATCCCCCCAGCCAGCTAGCAACCCAATCCAAAATCACCCAAGCCTTTAAAGAGTTGCTATCACTTTGCTAGATTTTGCTATCCAATCAATCCTACCAATCAACCAATCTCACCAAGGTTATCCCTTTGACAGAGCATTGTCTAGGGTAATCCAGCTTTGTCACTTGTATCCCTCATCACCTTGAGCTAAAGGTTGGGATCCACAAGTGGTCAATCTTGTGTCATGCCATAGGATCACTAGTCTATCCTTAAGTTGACACAATCACCACGAATCCTGCACATAGGAAAGAAAAACTCTCACTTTTTGATAGCATACCCTTGAAGTCTTCCACCCACAAGAAAGCCAAAAATCTCCAGCCAATCCTCCTTAGGTCTGTCATACAGCTTTGACTCTCCCTAGGAAATATTTCATCAGCCAATCCAAAATCTGTGCTTAATCCAAATCCAACCATGAGCTTCCGTATTCATCCATATGCAAGACCCCATCCCCATCAAACTCATCATCAAAGCATGAAGTACCAATCCTATCATGATGTGTTTGGTCGCATTGTCCTTGCTCCCGCCACCTCCTATTCCAATGATGATGAAAATCTTGTTGACTATGACGGGTATATTGAAAGCCTTAGAAACATTCCCCCAAGCATCCCCCAAAATCCAAGAGTTATTCCAAACTATCTAGTCATGCCATCCGATATTCCAGCTTCCCCTCCATCACCCCATCAACCAAGCTTCCAATTTTCCACCCCCATCACACTAGCTATTCTTGTCAATCCACCTCCACCTTCGACACACGAGTCTCCAAGGAATCTCCTAGAGGAAATACAAGAAAAGTCGCCTCCAACAGTCGATAAGCCATGTCATCTAATCCAACCATGTGAAGTAGTTAGTGATGAAGCTTCCCCATCTATAATATCACCTCCATCTCCCATAGCTATCATCCCCATACCATCCATCAAATTGCTTAAAATCCTTCCACTTCCCGCAAGCATCAAAATCCCACCACCTATCAAATCCCTCCAAATCCTATCCACATCGCCTCCAAGCATTTCCCAAATCTCTCATAATGACCCTTATGCATCCATCTTCTACTCACCCATCTCCACTACTGAATCTCCCATCTATCCATTCGCTGCCTTTGAAGAATCCATCCCTTCACCTCCTATCGCACCATCCACTCCAAACCAATCCTATCAAGATCCTGCCCAAAAGCATGTTGACATCCCCCAAAGCATAAATGAAGATATCATCGTACCATGTCTTCCATCCATAGTGCAATCACCATCTCCTCCATCTCCAAAACCTCAAGCCATATCTCCTCCACTACAAGATATCTTGTCATCCCACCAGCTACATCAAGATCCTATCCTTCCATCTCCCCCGCTCCATGCTTCCATCTTACCACCTATCCAAGCTATTCCACCATCTATAATCTACCCTCTTGGTTCACTTACATTCATCCACAGTGGCCCTCTCTCAGTAGAAAAATTAAGAATAGTATCTCCCCATTGCAATACACCTAATAAATCACTTCTACCATTTTCTGCAAGCAAAAAGTTTCCTCATCTTGTTCAAATGCTCAATCGATGGCATTATCAAGGTCAAGGTTTAGGACCACAAGAGAAAGGAATCAGAGAGCCTATTATTGCACAAAAAAATCTAGGATTTCATGGTCTTGGATATGTATCCAAAGGCTCACCATCTAAAGGTGTTGGTACACCACACCCCCAAATCAAGCCTATCTCCAAGCCCACCATGCCAGCCTCCCATCACTCCTTCAAGAAATCTTATGTCATCCCCCCTCCACCATCTTTGCAACCCAAAACAACCTACCATATCCCCCCTTCATCCGCTAAATCCATTTTGGGTCCCTATGTCCCAAAATCTACCATCCTCCATCCTCCTATCAACCATCATAAAAATCCTATTCCATCCATTTCTATGCAAGATCAACAAAGGCACATATCAGGGCACATCATCCATCATCATCCCCCTACATGCTCTTTCATATCCTCTCCATCTCACAAAGCTTCTCCTAACCATCTTCCCAAAGCTTACCACAGCAATGTGAATGCCAACTTCAAAATGCATAAAGCTAAAAATCCACATCCTAGGCAATCATATGTCTATTCTAAAAGACATACTCCAAAAAGGCAAAATCCAATCAAAGAATGCAAAACAATGCAAAAGCCTATGAAAAGAAAATCCAAAACCATGTGGATCCCCAAGAAAAAATTTGAAACCCAATGCATAATGGCATCCACCATTGCTAATCCCCCATCTAGTGACTCATGTCCCCCATCTCCTAACTCCATCTTGGGTGCCTATATCCCCAAGCACGCTTCCACAAATCCTCCATCACGCCTGCATCTACCATCTATCCCCCATATGCTCTTTTCACACCTGTTCCAACATGTGCCAATGTTTCTCTTGCAAGCATCCCCATCTCATGCTCCTTTCCAGCATTTTCATCCCTCCATCTCCTACCATCAATCCCATCTAATCCGATCTATTGCATAAATCACACATTCGGTGTACCAACAGCTAGCAACAAAATTGAACATTCCAACAGCCAGTGAAAAATCCCAAAAAAGCCAAAATAGCTGAAGAAAGCCAAAATCATTCCAGCTAAGTCCAAAGTCAAAAATTCAAAAAATAAAAGAAAAATAAAGCGTCCACTAGTGAAAACTTGGCAATTCAAGCACCTTGGACAAGTACCATGATGAAAACTTGGCAAACAAGCGTCATGCATAATCCTACCATCCCCAACTTAGCCTATCACCCTCATGCTTTTGGTCATCTCTTGACATCCACCTCCATCTTCCAATCTATCCACCTATCCTCCATCCTCCAGCTTCCATCTCACACCATCCACTAATCTTATGCAGCTTTAGCCAATCATCTCAGCTATCATCCATCTCCCTAGCCCCTTTAGCTTTTTCCATCCTAGCTTCAATCCTATCACATCCATCATAAGACCTCCTTCCGCATGTTATCTTCTGATTGGGGGCACTATATTCCTTGAAGATCTTGTCTTGTCCATCCTCCCTTGTCATTGGTATCTAGCTCTAGGCTATCCTCATGCAAACCCAATGGCATCTCTTTATATCCATCATAATCCTAGCTATCTACCATCCTATCCAGCCATCTCATCCTGCTCCTCTAGCTATCCTTGGTCACAAAATCTCTCATCATCATTGGATGCATCCTGCCAAATCCATATCTTTCGCTATCACCCCACCCTTAGCTTTTTCATCTTGCACAACATCGAACCATCCCGCTATCCTATCATCCTGAGCTTTTGCCTACTTGTAACTATCTTGGTCCTTTAGCTTGTACCATAGCTTGATTAGCTCACTTGTAAATATCTTGGTTTGTCAGCTTGTACATCCTCTTTAGCTTAGTACCATTGCATCTATCCAGCATTCGTGTTAGTTCATCCTTGATCAGCATCTTGCACCCATCGCACATCTTGGTTAGCTATTCCAATGCATCCTTTAGCTAGATTTCCTATCACCAAAGTGTTATCTTTCTTAGTTCAGCTTGCCAGATGCATCACTCATCCAAATCCACCAGCTTAGGTGCTCTCCGATAGGTCCTTGCAGGATATAGCTTTCTTCATGTCTGATCTTGGTCCGTTAGTACCTCGTCCTACCCATCTCGTTGGCAAACGGTTCTCTTTTGGATTTTCGCTTTCTTTTGATTTGGACTCTTCCCTATTGGGTCTTGAAATATCTTTTCCAAGCAATCTCCTTGTTCCCTCCTCAAGGTTGCCACAATCTTCCATATCATGGTATACTGTGAATGGGGCAATCAGAGCGTAAGGTCTTGATCATGTCTTTTGCTTGTTTTCTTTTTTTCTTGTGGGTTACCCAGTGTCGTTTCCACACTGCTTCCTCTGGGATTCATGTGTGATACTGGGGCAATCCTTGCGTGTTTGTTTTGAGTCAGTTCGTCAGTCCTCTGGACAGTTGGTGAAAAGGTCTTGATGTTCTTGGTAACCTTGGCAATTAACCAACAGTCCTATAGCAAATCTAGTGCTCAACTACATGGTGGTACTTCTCTTTGAAGTATCCCCCCCCGCTCAAAAAGCTTCAATGGTTTTCCTTCATCTCCATTATCCCCCATCCATATCTAGCATCCGTCTCTCCTACCCCAGCTTATGCATCAGTATCTCTTTGAATCACTCCTCACCTTTAGCTTTAGGGATCCACAATCCTAGTCTTAGGGATCCACCAATCCAAATCAATCCACCAAGCCTCATCTTTCGAGATCCACAATCCTAGTCCTAGGGATCTCCGAAACCCATCTTCCGCCAATTTGACTCTTTGAAATCCTGTTGCATCAGCTTTTTTAATCCCCTCATCCATCTCCCCATCCTGGATTCCTTTTATAGCGCTCTGCTCCTTCATCCTCTGCAATCCCTGAGATCTTAAGCTTGCTTCCTCTTGTGCCTCTGATTCTCCCTTTATCATTCTCCCATAGTGAGAGTTTGAGCTAACCAAACCTCTTTTCTTAAGCAAATATGAGTCTTCTTGCTCATCTCGGATTCTTGTACTTTTCAAGAAGTTGTCGAGCCTCGCTTTCTCTCCCCACCGCCTTCTTGAGGGGGCATCTCACAGTCCATTCTCTCCTCTTCTGCTCTAGCCTTGGGCATCTTATTTTCTTATCTTTGATGTCATGCCACTTGCGGCATCACATCAAAGAGGGGCAAAATGTAGACACCTAAAAAACCTTTAGAAAATAAAGCATTTTTATTTTCTAAAAAATTCCTGATGACATCATCATTTATTAATTAATTAATTATTTTATTTAGTTATTTATTTTTATGCCATTAAATCCCTTTATCTTAATTAAAAATATTTAATTAAGAAATCCCTCCCAAAAATGTTTAAATCTTATTTAAACATTATTTCCTTATTTATTAATTATTTAATTAATAAATTGACCAAAAAACCCAAAATAAATTAAAAATTTATTTTTTGCCCAAAACTTGGCCAATTTCCTTAAGACTACTAACCTCTTCCAAAATCTTCTAATCCTTCTTTAATTTTGATTAAAGGCTAATCCCATCATTTGCTACCCCTAATCCCAACTCAAAATATTTAATTAAGATTAAATATTAATCCTCATGTTTATTAAAAAAGTTTTAATAAATATCTCCTCAACCCAAACCCTTGAAATAAATAAAACTTTATTTATTTCCTAAAAATCTAATTTATCCTCATCCTAAGAAGTTCTAGACTCTTCTAGAAAGTCTTCATTCTTATCCTAGGAAGTTCTAGACTCTTCTAGAAAGTCTTCATCCTCATCCAAAGCCTAGACTCTTCTAGAAGATGTCTTTAAACCTAATCTTAATCCCCTCCTAACCTTGTCACATTATCTAAACATGGGTTAAGACTTACTAACCCAAGCCAAAGTTAACAAATATCTCCTCCTTCACCCACCCTCATTAAATACCATCCACTTGCCTATCCCTAAGCTAATCCTAAACCATCCTAATCCATCCTCTAATCATTTGCACAAGCCTAAGCAAGCTTAAAACCCTCCTAATCAAGCCCAAGTCGAAATTGCTCTCATCTCCTTCAAAATATCTCAACCATAAAACTTTATGAAGCCCACTAGGCCAATAATGACTCTTCCAAGCCCTTTTATTGCTCTTACAAGTCATTATGAGGGTCTTTATGAAGATTTTATCCCTTGAGCCTCCTTTGTTGACTCATCCTTCCCCTTTCCTCCATCCTCTCACCATGTGACATGTGTCACTCCTTGATTGGCTATAAGGAAGCACAATCCATGTGCTCTCCTCTCATGCAATCTGAGCCCTCCATGATCTTTTCCCATTCTTGCATCTTAGCCCTCAATCCCTCAAGCCTCTTGCCTATAAATTGGATCCTTCCCCTTTGCAAAATATCACAATCCATGAAGTAAAGTCATAATGCCATTTTTACATCAAATCCATTCACCAAAATCTACCAAAAATCCTCCATTGAAGCCTTTGGAAGCATATTGAGCATACATCCTATCCATTTAGATAAAGCTACTCAACAAGAGAGGTTCTTATTGAGAGAGTCCATTAATGGCTCATATTCTCAATTGAGAGTTCATCTTAGTCTATCTTGAAGTTTATGAATTTTGTTTAGTTTGTAGAAGCTTTATTTAAATTTGGTTTCTATTAGCATACTAACATTGCTCATAAACAATCATAAGCAATACTCATATATTGACAACATCCCACACTCAAAGTCAAGTTCAATTTCTTAAAAAAATGAAAACAACTTCAATTCTCAAAAGATGTCTTTTAACCTTTATGGTTAGCTTATCAAGTGTTAGCGAATCCATTAAGAATAACTATAAGCAATGGTTATATATTTGCAACATTTTACACACAAAGGCTATCACATTTTCTTTAAAAAAATCAAATCTTCTTATTTTATTATATCTGAAGACAGATTATACACACTCAGGTGCGATAGGAACTCTTCAGGAGAAATACATTACCTGTGACAGTAATCAATCACTCAGCTTTACACATGATCATGCATAAATAAGCCTATATGCAGTTATCTTGCAGATAGAACAACAATAACTACATCCAATTGTCTTTATCAGCATCATCGTTTGTAACATTTTGTCATTTGAACACTCATTTTACTGCTTAGTCATTTGAAAATTTTGTCTGTGGATCAGTATCAATACATTAGATAGAATGAGTGCATTAATTGATTCAGTAAAGAAGCTGGTCCTAAGCAATTTGAAGTGAAATTATTCACTAGTACATTTGAGTCCATTTTTCGACCAAAATTTTTTACCATTAACTAAATAAGTTTAAGTTGGTTGGAATATTAAGGCAAAAAAAATCTTTTTTTTACATGTAAGCCCCATGTTGGTCAAAATTTTGACCAACACCCCTATGTTGGTCAAAATTTTGACCAACACGGGGCTTATACATCAAAAAAACAAAAAAACATTTCTCACTTTCACTTTGTCTTTCACGGGCGCGGGTTTTCTGTGTTACAGCAGATCGATTCACATTGCTAGATGCCAGGAGATAGAAAGCAAGCCCGTTGAGATAGGCATTTCACTTGATAAAATGATCTTCAAACTTTCCATGGCACTAGGCATGAGCTCTTGAATCCATCTGGTTCATGCCCATTTCATTTTTCACTTTTTTCCAAGCTCTTGAATCGCTTTGGAGTAACCCATTTTCATTTGCTTAAGCTTTTGAATCCATTTGTTGCAAACCCATTTCATATCTTCAAGCCTCTAAATCCTTTGGGATCATACCGTTATCATAATATTCAAACTTCTAAATCCTTTGTGATTTTGAGCGATACCCATTTCAATTTTAAGCCTTTCGAATTCTGATGGCACAATTTCCTCCAGCTTTGTAGTCGATCTCGAGAAAGCCCATTTTGTTTTTCAAGAATCGATTTGAAAAATTGATCAACTGAAATCAAAGGATTGATTATTCATGGTGTGAGAAATTAGGGTTTGAATCAGACGCTATGATTTGGGGGTTCTGTTTTGGCAACATGTGAATTCTTTTGAGGCCTAAAACATGACATTTGGAGGGTTTAATATCAGTTGTGTTGTGTTTTTAGTATACTTTCTAGTCTGGGTTGATGCAATAGGAAGTGTTTCTAGAGTTTTAGTGAAGGATAGGTGCAATGGAATTTATTTGAATTACCTGGGGCAAAATACAAGGATAACTTATCCCCTTACAATGAATGCAAAAGATTAGCCTTATGTCTTTAATTCCATGGAAACTGTGCTTAACACTGGAAAAAAAGAAGTTAAAGGGTGGCATATTTATGTTGGGTTTCAGCACGGAGAGATGTTGGTGGGCATAAGCAATGCTATTCTTGAAGATGGCTCCAGTTTTCCTGCCAATGTTAGCAATGGCACCATTTTGTCAGGATTCCCACAGATAGATCTCAAGACTGCTATTGAGACTGCTGGGGATTTGAACCAGATTCAGGTGCAGATTCAAATGAGTGGTGTTGAGTTTGGGGTTGATAAAATGGAAATCCCTATGCCCTCACACTTCAACTTGACTAATGAAGGCTACAAATGCAGTACCCCCAATGTTACTGGTAAGTAATTGTTTTGGTCCTCTCATAGTTCTTTCATGGCAAATGGGGAAATTATTAAGGCATGGACTTTTATGTGTACTATTGTAGAATACTTTTTCCCTATCTTTCCATTCTGAAAATCTATAACTAAGGCATATGATATGATCAGATGTTTGATGACATTTGCTTAAGTAGTCATTAATTGTTGTGTACATTTTATATAAAAATTGAGAAAGCATCTGCTAATTTACCACTCTATATTTGTGAAGCTTTATTTTGATTTTGATCTGGCTATTTGTTATATAATTTATGTAGAAAATTAACCCAATTAGTAGTCTTAAAGGTTCATAGGATGTAATAGCAGTGTTAGTAAGAGTGAAAATTCTAGATATTAAATGCATTATTTTGAAGTGGTATTCTTTTTCGGATTATATTCAACATTGATTCAACAACTGAGGGGCATCTCTTCTGTAAATTGATCCACGAGTTTTGTGACCAATCTTGTCTAGTGGGTCACATGTCACATCCAGCAAGTTGAATGTTATATTTTAATAGTTTATCTCAATTTCAACACTTTATCACTTCTCATGGGGATTTGAACTTGAGGTTCCTCTTTGGAAGTCCAACAATTTAACCATTTGAGTGCATCTTGTCAGAAACCAAAATTTTACTACACTTTTCTACTATATTATGTTAAGAGGAGATTTCTGGTGTTAATTGGGCATGCCACAGTAAACATGATGCTGAAAACAACCAAAATTCTCCATTTTATTCAATCATTAGTTCAACAAGTTCATGGTTAATACTTGTACTACAAGCAAGAGAGAGATTTTTAAATTTGACTCCTCTTCTTAATTAACAAGATCATATTTCCACAATCCATGATAGTTATGGTTCTTAGCTTCTGGATTAGTTTGTGTAGAGGATTTTACCATCAAAATTTTGAATCACACTATGTGATCCATCATCAGGATAGAATCACACTGCTTTTACCATTACACCTCTTGCTCTCTCATCTTGATTATGGATCACGTAGTGTTATTTGAAATGTTGACAGTAAAAATCTCTACACAATATAATCCAAAAGCTAAGCACCATAATCCTCTTTTTAATACTCGTGTTATAGTGTATCGGTAAATGTTGATTGTCTTTGGCAGTGTTGCCTGCGGAAAACAAACCCAATTCTTTTTTGTTTTTATTAATTTCCATAGAAGGGTTGTGGTTAATAATAATACTAAAAATAAGAGCAACGAATTAAAAACTGGCTGCTCATTTTTATTGTTGTGGAGGAGAATTTTTGTCCCTAGTCGAGGCTGCTAAGTTCATGATATGTTGATAGTAAATTACTTCAATTGTATCATCATAAGTGGTAGCATTGCTGACAAGAAAGGGTAAGAGATTTTAATCTTGATTGTCGGGATTTACATTTATGCTAGAAGATATTTAAAACTCTAACTCAAGTCCTTTTAGAAACTTGATTTTAAAATTAAAATTGTCTAGTAAGTGATAGCATGCAACAAAAAACGAGGAGTTTGGAAGGTTACCTTTTCCTTTTGCACACTTATGTTGTGACAGGATTTTTTATCTTGATCTAGTAGTTCGTAGCCAATAGTAGGTGGAAAAAATAGTCACCACTAAATGTGATTATTTATTCAATAGTGTCTAATGATTTCAACTAGCACTGCTTGGGCCCTTTCACACTTTCTACATTTATTTAGAGGCTATATTTTTCCTAATTTAGTCTCTTTAATTAGTTAACTTTAGTAGGGTCATAATAAGCACCAACTCTGCAAATAACAGAAAGGAGTACAAAAACTGATTGCACTTTTTAGCATGTATGTTTTGGGACATATTTTATCCTGATATGGTCCCATGTAGTAAGCAATTTTTTAACTAATCCTAATTCATTATTAGTCAGTTCTTAGTTTAACAGTATTGCATTGGATTCCCAGCAGGCAAATTAGAACAATGAATTTGATGATCAAATTCTCTTTTTGACATTTATGCTAGAGAAGAAGTTTTCTATTGGAAACACTTAAATGAGTTTTATATTTGAAGCATTATATAAACAAACATACACAAAACAAGTCTTAGAATAAAAAGTGATTGTTTGGCATTCACAACCCATATATCCAAGTGAGAAACTAGAAATGATAAACACATCAATCAAAATCACCAAGAACACACAACCACGGCAAGAGGAGGGGGAATAGTCATCTCATTGGGGAATCAACCAAGGGGAAGGCTTTAGGAGGGAGGATCAGGGAACCCTCAACCATCTTGAATCTTGGATTTCAGGCTAGATTAACACTCCCTAGCAATGCATGTTGGTCAACATAGTTGCAAAACTTAAATCAAGATTTATGTTGATAACTATGTTACATTCCTTATTTCAATCATATTTTTGGTTAAAAGGAAATTAAAAAGGGGACATTGCAGTTGGTAGGAGAACATTGTTCTTGTTAGCTTGAGGGATGAATGATTGTGGATGCAACCTAGCCAAAGAGTTCAAAGGGCCTTGGGAGAGAAAAGAAGAAACTTGTATCCATTCATAACACCATTCAAAACAATACATGCCCTAGAAAGAGAAAAGAAGAAAATTGTATTTGTCCATAACACCATTTAAAACAATACAATGGGCAGACAAATGACAAACAGATTGAGGGTTCTCGTGGAGTGCCATGAAAAAAAACTCAAGCTCTCATGAATTAAAATAAAAGAATGACAACTACTTCTCCAAGCCATCCAAAATACGAACAACAATAATCCTAGATCCAACCAAACCAATGGGAAGGTTTCCAGCTCTAATCATTTTGAAAACAATAGTTCACCACTGAGGTCAACTCAAGGATGTGTGGACCCTCCTTTATAACATTAAATGGGCTAGATAGAGAAGAAGAAGAAAATAATGAATGAAATCATTAATTAGAAGAACTCTTTGAATCGTATTCAAGATTTGACCTTGAAATGAGGAGAAACATTCCATTTAGAGAGTTTTGTTAGGTCGGATCAAGAATTAACCATTGAAGGGAATGGGTCAACTTAATAAAATCCTAGATCATAAAGTAAGAAAAATAACTCTTCCTGATTTTGATGTGCTAGGGAATGTCACTACTCATTCATGGGTCCAAAAATTGGATACTACCCCACAATGGAAGAAGATGCATACATTTGGAGGGGGTTACTCGCAACTGGTGGTGCCATGGTTTGCTTATGCAAGGGCATTAAAACATAGCATCGTATGATGACTTTACCTACAAAATCATTGACATATTTGATCAAAAGCATTTGGAGAGTCATTCCAAAAATTAACCTAATTAAGGCAAGAACGGACCACGGAGGACTATGTGATAGAATCACAAAGGCTTTTTGTCTTGGTTACCAGAATAAATGAAAAAGAGACTCACATACCTACTATGGAGGGACTATTGGAATTGATCAAGGGCCTTGTATTTTCCTTTGATCTTACCACTCTCCAAGGTGCAATCCTAAGAGCCCTACAACTTGATACTGCTGAAACAAGGGCTAAAGGTTACTCTAAAAATACATCATCAAGAGATAAACCCTTCTATAAGGAAGACAAGCACCTAAAGACAACCATGAAAGTTTTTGGACAGAAAAATTATGTTAAAAGTGCAAGGAAAATAGGGAGAATGGACATGCTTTCAAGTGAGAAGAACCTAAAAAGAAAGGCCTTTGCTTCAAGGAAAAACACAAATTGAAGTTGGAACATATATGAGAAAAAAGAAGACAAGTACACAAGCTAGAGATGAAGAAAAAGAAAAAAAAGAGAAAATCCAAGCAAAAGAAAAATGTGTGATGAAGAAGATCTTGAAAGCATCCTGTCAAAGAAACAAGGATAGTAAACAAATGGTGACAATCATTTGGAAATCCAAATTGAGGTGGGTTAATAAGGAGCTTTAGTGTGGAGCAAATCTAGTAGTGGCAATGCCCTTAATCCTCAAGATCTAGAAGCAAATTCCAACCATTCTCAGCAAGTAATTTTTTTTTCAATATCTCAACAATCATATGTGGGTGAGAATGGAGATGCATTTGGGAGAACCAATATAGGTCTCTCCTCTAAGCACACTTCCAAGTTGGATGGAATTGTCTTGGCTGGATGTTCCTACCACTTGTGGCCCAAGGGTTCAAGTTGTCTTTGTTGGATTTTTTGCATCCTTTGGCTTAGTGGTGTACAACCTTTGGCACCCCTGTGTTATCCTCTCCAATCTCCATGATGGTTGGTTTTGGGAAGTGAATAAACAATCAAAGGAATGGAAAGAAATCTATTAGTGAGAGGTGGTAGACATAAGTTCCCTGGAATTATTTAGGCTATCCCAAGGGATGAAATCATCATGGTGGATGTTCTTGTCACTTGTGGGCTAAGAGGTGAGTTGTCTTGGTCAAGTGCGAGCTGAATATTCTTTCTGTATGACTTGGGTTGCCTTGAATTAAGTAGACCACCCTAAGGGATGGAATCATCATGGAATGTTCCTAGTGCTTGTGGGCCAAGGGACAAGTTGTCTTGGTTAGGCACTGCATGCTTTTCGGCTTAATTAGGGTGAATAATAATTGAGCACACTTTGTGGATTTCCTCTAAAAATCCAAAATATGATTAATTGTGGGAATTGAAATGATTGGTTATTGCATAACTTATCTAGAATAAGATGATTATTGTTAGGTATGTATAGGTTAAGATAATTATGGACATAAATGTATACATATCTATATTTGTTGATTAGATCCTAACCCTAAATAGAAATAATTTGTCTTATGAAATATACTTCAAATATAATCTAACATCATTGCTAGACCTAAACCAGGATTTATCTTTATAAATATGTTACATTCCTCATTTCAATTAAATTTGTGATTTTAGGGCAATTTCAAAAAGGGGATATTACAATTACTATTTTAGTAGATGCTTTCTAACTTTACCCATTTAGAGGCTTGTTTAGTACAATTCCTTCCTAGGGTATGTGCTCTATTTGCTTTGAATTATGGTCTAAGGAAGTTTTGCAAGCTATTGCAAAGTCTCTTCAAGATATCATATTTGTTGATTTAAGTGCATCTTTTTGTACGAGACTTTTTGTTCGTAGCTTAAACTTTGAGGAAAAATGTTCAGTAATAGGTATCTAAAATTTAGGAAAAGATAGGAAAATATTTTTTAGAAGTGTCGGCCTTTAATCAAAATGAAGATAATGTCACCAATTTTTTCTCTGGAAGCATAAGTTTGCGAGGGTCATTTAGTATTGTGAACTTGACTAAGCAATTTAGCAACTTTTCTAAAATATCTACAGATAGGGGTTATGCAAGGAGATGAATCTGAGATATATGTGTCCATAGTAAAAGTCTGTGCATTATCTTTGCTTATAAATGTGGTCAAAATAACAAGTTTCATTCATTATATCTACAAGCCTCTCTTAAAGCTAGTGTGATATTATGTCAGGATTTTGCATGTGTATATCAAAGTGTGTTACAACTGAAATTTTTGTAAATTTGAGGGAACGTAGACATTTCAGAAAGAAAATAATAAATTATATTAACATCTACAGATGACCAAGAATAGGTCAATGAGAATCATGAGACGACAGGATACTATAGCAAGTTCTTGGAAGAGAAGAAAGGTACCACCAGGGGGAAGAACACAGGTAGGGAAGCAAAAAACTTCAAAATTCAAAACAATAGGGAACTCCTAAAGCAAGTGAGGTCAAGATCGGGGAACAAAAATCTGAAGATCATTGATTATCACTATCTGGACTAGAAATGGAAAAGTTGTATGTGTCACTATTGATCAGTGTGAAGGGACCAGTACAAGATCTGATAATTTTTTGAGGACTAAAATAGGCACCCTGTAGTGAAAGCTCGTAGTGTACATCTGGCCATGAATTGAGAGGTGGCCAGAGGGGAGATGATCTAAGGCAACAAGAGGAAGCAGTGCTCTGTTGTTGAGAAGAAATAGGAGCAATATGCTCTTGAGAAGTTTTATAGTTTATTAAAAGTTAATACTAGTGTTTATGACTGTTAACATGAGGGAGTTAATAGTTATGATTTTATTTTCTCCGAGTATTTTAAAAAGTTAAATGTAGCTTTCTAAGAAAAATGTTAAGAAAGAGTAATGAATAAATTAGCAATGTTAGCTATTTATCATGCAATTATAATATGATTTTTTATTGGAATTGTTTTTCCACTGTAGGTGAAAACTTCTGTGGACATCACAACAGTCCTATTTATGTGGTTCATAATAGATTGAACATATCACATGGCACAATAATTAATATAAGCAATTTTATCAGTGACAATCATCTGGATAATTTTTAGTTAAACACTGAAAAAAGTTCAAATTGTTTCATTTAATTGCACCTTTTAATAGATTGAATTAAATACATATTAAACATCTGCATGTGTTTAAGAATGAAGTCTTCAGGTGTTTTGATATTTGTAGCTGAGTTTTGAGATATTGTAACTATATTTTCCCTCTTCTCTCTGATGATTGGTGATGGAGCTTATCTAAAGTATGATTCAAAAATTGTAATCAGTGCTTTCAAAATCTCAGCTATAAAATTTTCAATACGTTTGCAAGGATAACGAGTTAATGTTTGTAGCTTATGCATGAACATGATAATTATTCTACCCAAGGTTTTAGGGACCAAAGACTTTTTTGTTCTCTTCTATTGTCATTGTTTTTGTAACAAATTCACTCTTGTTTGCAGGCAACTGTAGGACCTTGTAATATTTCTAAACCTCGTAGCTGGAATCTAATTGAGCATAGCAAATGGACAAGGTCAATACTTTTCTTGCTTATTTGATTTCAAATTTTAGTAAATTTGCAAATTACAATTACTATGTATGTTGTCAAGTTATGAACACATTGCATCCTAGTTATCAAGATGTAATTCTTTTGAATTTCCCCTTGTGAGATAAATATATTAAATTGATATTATTGATATGGCTTTGGCTAATAAGTTTCATTTGGAAAGATTTGGTTTACTGCCAAACTTTTTACAAGGGTATTTTCAAGAATAAAAGTTTTGAATAGTAAATAAGTTGAATGACAAGAAGTCACTTCATTTGAATATTCTTTTGTAAGATAAATATATTAAAATGATATTATTGATATGACTTTGGTTAATAAGTTTCATCTGCAAAGATTTGGTTTACTTCCAAAATTTTCATAGAGTTTAGAATCAAGATTAGAAGTTTTGAATAATGTATAAGTTAAATGGGAAGAATTGGCTTTGCAAGCTTCCAAAGGGGAATTTCATGCCAAATTGATGTGATGTGGTTGTGAATCTTGTCAACTAATTGACCTTTTTACAAGCAACTAAACTAACAAATAGTTCACTTATGCAGATACACTCTTGTCCTACCAGAATCACACCATTTTGTCGTGTAAAGAATATAATCGTCTCTTGGTTTATTATTGTGTGGGAAAAAGTAAAGTCTTACCAAATAATATAGTGCTAATTGTAACTGAAAGGTATATTAATAAGAATGAGTTTGTTTTAGCATACGCTTGCTTTTTACATTCAAGTTGGAATTTTGACTTCAAGTTTTTTTTGTCCACCAAAAAAGCTCTACATGCTTATATCCTCTTAGATTCCAAGAATGACTTCTGGAATGACTTTCCTTAGTATCACATTGATATGAGCATGACACAGTTTAAAGTTTGGGTAAAACGGGTGCTTCTCTTATTCTTGTTTTCATGACAAATATTTGACCATGGAGCATTTATAAATATATAAAAAATGGAGCAGTGACTTTAATTGTGTTGTAATTAAATATCTCCCTTTTGTCATGTTAAGAATCTAGTTGTCTCTACATCAATCATGATACATTTATTGAATATAGTCCCTCTTTGGCTTTTTAAAATCTTGCCACTTCTTTTGTAGTGTGTTGGGGAGGACATTGAAGACTTGGAATACACACCAAAGCCAGAATTCGAAGGGATTTTCAAAGTGACCAATGTACCAAATGAGGTAGTTTAGGCTATTTCCTTTTGTATCATAAACTCTGTGCCTCTGAAACTTATTCTGATTCCTTTGAAATTTGATATATATGCAGAGAGAGCTTATTAAGCAGTGGTTTGATCATATGCATGAAGTTAAACTTGGGATTTATGTGACATACAATGGTGATTTTTTTTATTGGCCTTTCCTGGAGCAACAGGCTAATCATTATGGAATGAGAATGAGCGATGTAAGTGATTTTCTGTATCAAGTATGAAAATTGCTTAAATTAGCAAACTATTGGGGATTTTGAATTACTTTCTATTCAGGAGAAAGTTCACAATTCATGATGGTTCAATGAATCTGCATTGCCATTTAAAGTCTTAATGTGTAGAGTACTTGTTCCAGATGCCTAAGTAATTTATTCTAATCTTGTCTTAGTTATATTGAATCAAACCATTATTTTATTTTTTCTTTTCTAATAAGTAATACATTTTGATTGTGTTCTTTGGGCATTATATCTAGCATGGAAGACTAATTTTTACCCTAACATAAGTGTGTATTTCACAGATAGAAAGTATATGAGTAGAATGTTTCATTCGTGATGCTGTGAATTTAAAGTGTTCTGCACTCTCGCTTTATATATTAGTTTTGTCTTTTTATTGATGAAAGCCCTTGCTAGGTTATGTTTAATTTAGATTGGATGGTGATGGATATTTTACATTAAAGTCACCTAGGATTTGTACATGGGTGTGCCCAATTGGATATGTTGCACAAGGGACCAAAGTTGGTTGCAATATGTTTATGATTTTAGCACTTTAACATGTCTCTTGGTGATTTGAACTGATGGCTCTATCATGTGTTCGAGATCATTTACGACTCATACTTATCCCATTTGACCTTAGGACAAGCATGTGACAAAATATTATTCATACTTTTGTTGATAAAAAACCCTTTGTTGCTGACATACTGAAATATAAAATATTAAATGCACGGCCAAGATAACTTAAATTAATAAATGAAGTAAAATATGAAAGATTAATTACACTAAGTTGCCAATTGTGTTTGGAAATGAAGTGAAAAATAGTGTTTTTCTTAAAAACTTTAGGCAGAAAAAGGTTTTAATGTGGATTTGGACAAGTATTAGCACAAAAATTGTGTTTTTCCCTACTGCCAAATCAATTTTATAGGGAAGAATCACCATGAATTTAATAACAACTCACATAGCAATCTGGCTTGTGAGTACTAAATAAGTTTTGCAATTATGGTTAGTACATTTTACTCTTTTCTCACCTCATTTTTCTAGGTCTGAATGCATTGATGCTTCTTAGGCTTCAGTCTCACAACCCCATTAATTAAGTCTATTTTACAAAAAATATTTTTAGCTAGGACTTGTGCGAGCTTTAGAATTAACTTTTCCTATGTTTGGATAGAATTAAAATTAAAATTAAAACTTAAAATGTTGTATGTATATTTCTCTCTTTTGATTTATTTTACTCTCTTGCTCTAGGAACAACTCTTCCTATATCATTTCTAGTTGATTGTTATTTGAGACTGGCACTCTAATGTTGTTTACCTAGTCCCCTTATTCATGAAAACTAATATAGTTTAAAATTCAAGTTTAATTTATGTTTTCAAATAGGAGAAGGTTTTGAAATTTCTCACTTGGACCCTATCAAAGTGATTTGTTAATTTGTGTTTGGCTGCTTATAAGTTTTCATCTCTAGTAAATCATTATCCTAAAGTTGTTTGCATTATGTGAAGATACTGTATCATTCTGATATTACTATTGGTTGATTGCAAGAACTTGGCTTCCATTGTGATAAAATTTAAGGTGAATTTCGTGCTAAATTTGCATGCCACCTAGATTGTTTTGCTTGGATCAAGCGTGACAGTTATCTACCACAAGGTAGCCAGGGCCTGAAGGTGCTAGTTTTGTCTATCAAAACATTGTAACTTCTAATAGTTAAATAGCTTTTTGTTAGAGTTTCTATATTATGTTTAGAAGGAGCTTAAATTTAGATAAATAGATCATGACTTACTCCAGATATTATTTAATCATTTGTGCTTGATGAATGCATTTTATGCCCAGCTTGAAATTAAAATGGAATTTATCCTTGGCTTAGACTGTGCGAGTTTTCCTTTTTCACATATATGCCAAAATGATTTTTTTTTCGTTAATTGTAATTTTAATTCTATGAACCTCCTCTTCTTTTCCCTTCAAGATCTCGTGTCTTACTGTCTTGATGTTTCTAAATAGTGGGCATATTCTTATGTATCTTTCCTATGTTTGTGGCAGCAGTAACACTATAAACAGAAAAATTGTCATTGATTTTGGAGTTGTAGTTTTATTTTAGACTTGCAAAACCTCTTCATCTAGAAGTAGAACATCCTTGATCCAAACTTGGGAGAAAGTGTACGTTTCATTTTACATGTGTTTTGGAAGGTTACTTTTCAAACAATTTTATGTCAAGTTGCACTTTTCTTAATGGATAGAATGCACTATGAACCTTTTAAATTGGTAGTTTCATGAATCTTGATTTTGTTTTAAGATAGGATAACAATTCAGTGGATGTCTTATTTGAGATTAAAATGGTGGGTATATGTTTAATCTAGTTCTATACCATATTGCCTACCAGCTTTCTTCAGCACACTGAAAAAGTTCTTTAAATGGCATTCTCTACTTTTTGTTTTCTACATGTTTTGAGTTTTTTGTTTTTGGTGAATTTTTGTGAAAGGAGATTCCTCCCATTATATTGAAAGAAATTAATTTGATTACAATGACTTCCTGTAATTTGGCTAAGATCATGATGTGAATGCCTTGAGTGATGTCTTGCAATCTTTTGATCTAATCAGGAGAAAATAGATTTCATTGAAGTTTATAAAATAAGCATATGTTTGCATGTTATTCGTTGCCAGTCTTTTCATCAGAGTGATGCATGCATCATGTCTTCAGTCTTGCTTGTTGTTGAAATGCATCCTCAACCAGGCCTCCTTTTTAATCTCTTCTCAAACCAACAAGTGTTGTCAATGCCACAAACCTATAGACTCGATTCACTGTGTTGTTGATCACTCTTCTACCACATTCAAATTTGTTGAGTGATTTGTATTTTGTTTAGTAGATGTATTCCTGTTTTAAGCTATAGACAACGAATCAAAAATATGCAAGTATTATGTCAGTGCTTAACAATTCAGTTAATTTTCCTAGTACAAGTTTT
The DNA here is from genome assembly GCA_028749045.1 of Cupressus sempervirens. Taxonomy (NCBI): domain Eukaryota; kingdom Viridiplantae; phylum Streptophyta; class Pinopsida; order Cupressales; family Cupressaceae; genus Cupressus; species Cupressus sempervirens. Next base: position 168,969,417 of record CM053792.1, on the reverse strand, counting down.
CCTAGTTCGCTTGTATTATATCTTATGTACGTTCCAGCCTATTGACTTATTCTTGGTCATTCATGGTTATGATCCATTGGAAGTAAATCCTGAGGATATGGTCTTCTTTGCAATAGAAGAGCCACAGGTCAGTCATAATGATACACTTGAATATTGATGCCGATTTCTTGATTCACTCATTTTGTATTTCACTAGTAGGAGTAAAAGATAATATTGCATTGCTATTTAGATTGCTTGTTTAAATTATTTGTCAATGTACTAGTTTCATTGTTCTCCATTTCTAAGTGCCATGATATGTTCTTTTGATACTTATTTTGTGCAAAAAATGGCTTCCTATTCAGTATTTGATGCATTTACAACATATTACCTTTACATGACATATGTACACCCTTTTATCTTTTCTTTAGCAACAATAATCCCTATGCCCCCTAATGAAGTTTTACGCAAAGGCAGTGGAACTCTTTGTGAAATGTTGCTTATAGTTCAAGTGACTAATCTTTCAATGGCTTGAAATATTTTATAAATTGTTCCAATCTAATTTAGGGTCACTTAAATCTATCAAGGTTTTGGAATATTCACACATTTAGAAAACTGAAATTCAATAATGTATACTTTTAAAGTTTTTTGTAAATGAAATGGCTATTGAAATAATTGCATTCCTGGTTATTCCCTACTATTTTGGTACAACATTGGTTAAATCCAAGCTAGATCTTATTAAGTGTTATAATGCTTAAATGCTTTCTTCAAGTCCCGAATTTTCATTCTAGAAAAATCTGTTTATTTTCTTTAGCGATTTCATCCTTTTTGTTCACAGGTTTTTTGAAAGTTGCTTTGAGGCTTAAACATGATTATGAGTGCTTTGGTGATTATAATATAGGGTTTTGATGATATTATTGTTGGATTTTTATTAATGTATGAACCTTTGCAGGCATTCAAGGCAAACATCATTTGTTCCAACAAGCATCAATTTGAACCAGAAAAGTTTTACAATGGGAATCTAGTTGAGAGTGAAACATATATTGGAGGCCATGTTGAATGTCTTGAAAGTGGTGTCTTCCGCTCTGATCTTCCTACAAAATTTTGTCTTGAACCTTCATCTTATCAAGTGCCTTTCTGGTCAAAATTTCTTCTGAAAGAATATATTTTGCAGGAATTTTTCGTTGAGTACTATGTTATCAAATTCTTCATTGGCAAGCCCAAAGTTTGGTCCCATTCTTGCAAAAGTCTGGTCCTTATCATATTCTTGCTAAAGTCTTTCCAAATTCTGTTAAATGAACCCAACACAAATTTTGCAGATAATGCTTTGTCATATAAGACTTAGCTCTGCAATGTGTTTGTAACATCTAGCTCCGAATTTGTTGGTTCTTTGGTGTCTACTGATTGGTGTAGGTATTGTTAAACGAGCATTGTGGAAGCAAGTACAGTATTTTAGGGAATATACATCTCGAATAACAACTATTGTTGGGGCAAAGCGTGCTTCGAGTATTGTAAGCAATGTGCTTTACTACTTGGTTGTAGGGAATGCTAATTGGGGTGTTAGTTATTTCTTCAATATAGGAAATGTTAACAGTAACCATGCTAGGATCTATATAATGCTAGAGCCAAAAAGTTCATAGTAGCAGGGCTGTTGATCTTGGGATGTTCACCTTAAAATAGAACATTTCTTGCTATGGCAAGGAGGCCATGCAATGTAAGAATAAATGATGCATCACCCTACTTCAACAGAAACTGGGCACCTTCTCTCTCCAACTTGGAGAGCTCACTGCCAGGATCAACTATTGTTTACTCAGACATCTATAAAATTGTAGTGGATGTTGTTGCTTATCTATGACATCTATACAAGTTTTTCACCATATAGCTTGGATGGACCAAAAGATTCATCACTAGAACCTTGTAGTTCTGATTCTGATTGTGGATGTTCTCAAGCAAATCAGAATTCTGCTTCTTACTAGAGTAATTCCTTCCAGACTTTGAAATTTCATATCAAACCTTTGAACTGATTAAAAATCCAACCTTGCTGATTGTGTGAATGTGTTCCATAAAGATAGAGGTTTCACACATCACATATCCTTTTTTTATTCATTGATTACATGATCAATAAACAAGTTAACTAAAATCTCTACATTTCATGTTATATCCATTTGCAACATGTGCCTCATGGCTATGTTTTTGTGATGGGTGATAACCGAAACAACAACTGTGACTCTCATGTTTGGTAAGTAGAGTAGAAGCTTAAGTTTCTAATAGACTGTGTGCCACCTATATTTGTATATTTGACTTTTAAATAGATTGACTCTAATTTGTCTTATTTTAAAACAGGGGATCTCTTCCTGTCAAGAACATTCTAGGAAGATATGTAATGTGTTATTTGCGACCGTCACAATTGGGATCCGACATATATAGACATCATTAGAAATTTAGAGGCACAAGATTTTCCAGGATGTTACTAGACAATAGCTTTTATGACAACATGAATTTCTTTTTGTGGAGAAAATCCTAGTAGTAGTCATGCATCATATGCAACCTTCGAATATTGGCAGGGACCCTGGTGGATAGAAAACTAGTGGTTGTGAGTATGTGTCATTGGAGTATCAATTCCTGACTGGGGTAAAGCTTCTTAGGAAAATGCTATCTATAGTAAAATGAGAAACTACAGACTCTGCAGACTCACTTCTCAGTCACATAATTTGGTGGTTGTAATTTCCTTATGTTTCTGATTACGAGATACTACTTGAATTCTTCACAATTCAATGAATATAGAAATAGTTTCTTGTATTAAAGTAATATTTGAATGATTCTTAATTCCAAATGCATATACAGTATGGTTCAGATCAAAATAATTATGATTGCATAACAATCAAGATGATATATATTTGCTATTTCTGATATACGGGAAATTACATGCAATGACTAAGGAAATTCTCAGTACCTTGTACTGTTCGTTGTGTCTAATATACAAGTAAGAATTTGCAAATATGCAGGTCGTCTCTGATATAACTTTATATTTATGCTCTAAATATTGTGATAAGTTGTCTAATATGACAATATAATTATACTCAAAGATGATGTCGTTTTTGATGGTAGACTTTATATGCCTGCACTGAATTGGTGCCAAAGGCAATATGCTCTCTTACAGAGTGATCATTGTGAGATACAAAATATAATAAGTTCTTCCAATCATCCTGAGTTGAATGATAGAACTACCTTTGTACAGCTTTCATTAGAAATGATTAGTCATGTTGTAAATGATGTGAGTTATATCTCTTTTTAGTCGCACCCTTTCATAATAATCTCTAATCACTTCTCTTATGATCCAGATTGGTTTGTTCATAATAAGCACTGGGTAGGGGTGACTTGGTGAGCTGACCTAGGGGGTGGACTTGGTGAGCGAACATAAAGAGTTCACTTGGTGATTGTACTTGAATTGTTGGCTTGGCGAGCTGACTAGGGTAGTCGGCCTGGCGAGCTGACATGGGGAGTCAACTTAAAGTAGCGAGTTGGTGGGGCAAGTGGGGGTGACTTGGTGAGCTGACCTGGAGAGTTGGCCTAGGGGGAAAACTTGGTGAGTGAACTTAGAGAGTCGACTTGGTGAGCGTACTTCAATTGTCAGCTTGGCGAGCTAACTTGGGGAGCCGGCCTGGCGATCTAACATGGTGAGTGGGCTTAAAGTGGCAACTTGGTGGGGCAAGTTGGCGAGCTGACTTAGCGAGGCCACTTAGAGATGTGACATGGCGAGTTGACTTGGTGAGCAAGCTCGATGAGCGGACCTAAAGACTAACCTTGATGAGGCACTTTGGTGGGGTGACTTGATGACCAAACTCAAAGAGTCAACTTGGCGAGCATACTTGAATAGTCGACTTGGTGGGGCAAGTTGGTGAGCCGACTTAGAGAGTCCACTTGGTGAGGCGAGAGGCGAGTCAACTTGGTGCGGCGACTTGGCAAGCTGACTTGGTGAGTGGACTTAAAGACTAACCTTGATGAGGTGCTTTGGTGGGGTGACTTGATGAGCGAACTTAAAGAGTCAACTTTGTGAGTGTACTCAAAAAATTGACTTGGTGACATGACTTGGTGGGCTGGCTTGGCGAGCCGACCTAGTGTGCGTACTTGAACAGTAGACTTGGTGAGATGACTGAAAGAGTCAACTCATTGAGGTGACTAGGTGGGAGTGACTTGGTGAGCTGACCTGGAGAGTTGACCTAGGGGATGGGCTTGGTGAGAAAACTTAAAGAGTCAACTTGGTGAGCACACTTGAATTGTTAGCTTGGCGAGCAGACTTGGGGACTTGGTGGGACATGTGGGTGAGCTGACTTGGTGAAGCGACTTGGTGATAGGAATTGGTGGGCTATCTTGGCGAGTTGACCTTAAAGAGTCAACGTTGTGAGTGTACTCGAACAATCGACTTGGTGACATGAATTGGTAGGCTTGGTGAGCTAACCTGGCATGCATACTTGAATAATAGACTTGGTGAGCTGACTTAAAGAGTCAACTCGTTGAGGTGACTCGGTGGGGGTGACTTGGTGGGCTAACTTGGAGAGTTGACCTAGGGGGCAGACTTGGTGAGCGAACTTAAAGAGTTGACTTGGTGAGCGTACTTGAATTGTCAACTTGGTGAGCTGACTATGGGAGTCGGCCTGGCAAGCTGATATGGCGAGTCGACTTAAAGTGGCAACTTGGTGGTGCAAGTTGGTGAGCTGACTTATCGAGGCCACTTGGTGAGGCGACTTCGCCAAAACTTGGTGAGCTGACCTACTAAGTGTACTTAAAGACTGACCTTGATGAGGCACTTTGGTTGGGTGACTTGATGAGAAAACTTAAAGTGTCAACTTGGCGTGTCGACCAAGTGAGTTTACATGGTGAGCGAGCTTAGAGAAGCAACTCTATGGGGCAACTTCGTAATCACACTGAGTGAGCCCACTTGCTGGGGCAAGGTGGTAAAACCACTGGGTGAGTCGACTTCATGAGCTGACTTAATGAGTCAACTCGTTGAGGTGACTAGGTGGGGGTGACTTGGTGAGCTGACCTGGAGAGTTGGCCTAGGGGGCAGACTTGGTGAGCGAACTTAGAGAGTCGACTTGGTGAGCGTACTTCAATTGTTAGCTTGGCGAGGTAACTTTGGGAGTCTGCCTGGTGATCTAACATGGTGAGTGGGCTTAAAGTGACAACTTGGTCGGGCAAGTTGGCGAGCCGACTTAGCGAGGCCACTTAGAGACATGACATGGCAAGCTGACTTGGTGAGCAAGCTCGATGAGCGGACCTAAAGACTGACCTTGATGAGGCACTTTGGTGGGGTGACTTGATGACCGAACTCAAAGAGTCAACTTGGTGAGCATACTTGCACTAGTGCATTTGGGTTCATTTTTTGACCTTCATTGATCAAATTTTTGATCCAATTTTCGACCAAATTTGACCAACCCATTGGTCAAAATTTATCTGGTCAAAATTTTGACCAACTCACTGGTACATGATTTGTCTCAATCATATAACTAATTATATATTTTTCATATTAGTTACTGTTAGTGTTTTTCAGGCATTTTATAAAACAGTTCACATGCCTTGCGCATGATATGACATTTTGCATGCATCTTGCACTCTCTCTCATCCGGCTAATGATGGATTACATAGAGTGATCTGAAACCATGATGCTAAAAAACACACAATCAAATCCAAAATGAACTTGCACTACAAATGGATTGTGGAAATCTGATATTAGTAAAATTGCATGCATGTCTACCAGGACAATCACAACTTAAACATATATTTGTCCTAGTAGACATGCATGCAAAATTAACAATATCAGATTTCCACAATCCATTTGTAATGCAAGTTCGTTTTGGATTTGATTGTGTGTGTTTTTTAGCATCATGGTTTCAGATCACTCTCCATAATCCATCATCAACCGGATGAGAGAGTGCAGGATGCATGCAAAATGTCATATCATATGCAAGGCATGTGACTGCTTTATAGAATGCCTGAAAAAAAATTTACACCTACTTGTTGGTAGAAATTTCTACCTTCATTGGTTGAAATTTCTACCTTCATTGGTCAAAATTTTTTACCTTCATTGGTCGAAATTTCTACCTTCATTGGTCAAAATTTTTGACCTTCATTGGTCGAAATCTCTACCTTTATTGGTCAAAATTTTTGACCTTCATTGGTCAAAATTTCTACCTTTATTGGTCAAATTTTTTTCCTCATTGGTCGAAATTTTCTACCTTCATTGGTCAAAATTTCGACCAATTCCTGACAGAACTTGCACCATGGCTATGGAGGTTTTTTGACCAACGTATTAGTCAAAATTTTGACCAACCAGAAGGTTGGTCAAAATTTTGACCAATGGGTTGGTCGAAGTTGGTCGAAGTTTGGTCGAAAATTGGGTCGAAATTTCAACCAATAATGGTCGAAAAATGGTCTCAAATGTACTAATGACCCATTCTGCCATTGTAGAATGCCTATCGACATTAAACAAGAATATTTCTATTAAATATATTTTTTATAAATATGATGATAAATATGATCTAACATTAATAAATCTTACTTTTATTAAGATTTAGATTTATTAATGTTAGATTTGTATGACTATTATTTTTGAATTCTTAGGTTTTTTTGGTGAATGATTAATGTGGTAGATATGTAAATTATTTTGTGAATCTCATGTTGGATTATTCATGTTTGTAAGCCACATATGATTTATTTCATTTTAAAAGCTTGAAGTATTTTTCATTCATTTATTTTGAAATTATAATTAATAATTTTGGATTGTTTTAAAATTGTAATATGAGTTAACTATATGAAACAATTATAATGATAAAAACAATAAACAAGCTAGTCATTTTGAAGTTTGATTACTTTTAAAAGTGAAAGACTATTTTTTTAAAATAATAAAAATAGCTTCCCCCATGACTATCATGACATTATTACTTATGTTTTTTCTTATATATGTTTTTTGATGAATAGTTGATTTCTGGCTTTGCGCTTTTTGAACTCGCAAGGTGATCTTGTATTCCGCCTTTTTTGTGAATATGTATCTTTAAATTTTAATTAATGGAAAAGGTCTATTCAGAAAACTTTTCTCAAGAGACCAATGCTTCAATAAAATCATACTATTGTCACATCAAGAGTCACTATTTATTTATTATCGTATTTATCAAAAATAATACTAGTATAGATAGCTTAATTAAATGTATCTATAGAAATGCTGATAGATATCCACTACAAAATAATTTATATTTGCTTTATCTCCATTTAGTTAATTTTTTAATAACTTAATTATTTATTTATTTTCTTTAAAAATGGATGATTTATATCTCCAAATATTATAATTTAAACAAATATGTTATGTCATATTTATTAAATTATTTTAAAAAGTATATTCTATTTATAATAAGATTTAAACTTTTGTTTGACATGTAAATGGTTGTCAAATTTAACCTAGAAGAATAAAAGTTAACATTAACACACTCACACCATCCCCCTCCACCCATTCTGCCATTGTAGAATGCCTATCGACATTAACTAGAATAAAAGTTAACATTAACACGCTCACACCATCCCACTTCACCCATTATGCCATTGTAGAATGCCTATCGACATTAATAATTAATTTTAACTAAAACAAAAATAAATTAACTTATTAATGAAAATTAAATCTTTTATTCTAATTTTTGATATTTTTAATTATGTGTAAATAATTTAGCTAAAATTACTTGTGCAATTAATTAATATCTCTCATAAAATAGTTAAATTTCATAGCGCCTTTCTTATATTTGATTTATTTTTATTAATTAAAGTAAATCTTGCTACTAAATTGTGAATGTGAAACTATTTTTACTTTATAAAAAAATAATAAATGTATTTAAATTTAAAATATACAAGTGTTAATATTATTAAAAATTTAATAGAGAATAAAGTTACATGATTCTTTGATTAGTTTCTCTTAATTTAATTTGGTCATTCTATTTAATATTTGTTTTTATTTATGAAAGTGATATAACTTTATTAATATCCCTTATTCTATTTGTCGTAGCTATACTATTGCAATCAGTCGTACTTAACTAGTTATTAATTTGTTCTATCTCAACCAATTAGATGTAAGTATTTTTCATTTTAATTTTTGTAATGCTTATTTGTGAGATTTTTAATTTTTAAAATTTAAAAGTTTATTTTACTTGAATTTGATTGGCTTATAAATTTGGGTTTTTATATGAGCGAATTTTGAGGAAGCACTACCTGATATTTTAGAATGAAAAATATAAATCATATTAACTTTTATAATATGAAAGAGGGCTATTAACTATATACATAAACAAAATTATAAAAATATTTTGTTATGTAAAATTATTAAATGAATAATATATTGTACAATTATTTTAATAATATATTTTTCTTTTATAATATCTTGTGTTTATATTTTATAAATAATATTTTATGTAATATTTTTTTAGTTTAGATACAACTTCATTAGTTATAATAGCATGATGACATTTATATTTAATTAGAAATTATACTTAATTATATATTTTTTTCAAATATTTTAATATTTAAAATAAAATAATGATTTTTTAATCTTTCTAAATTTAAAATTTTGATTTTTAATGTAAAAGTATATTTAATTTTTTTAATATTAATTAAATATTAATAAAATTATATTAAATATTAATAAAATTATATTAAATTTTATCATTTTTTTAAACTTTATTACTCTATCTAATTAAGCTATTATCAATTACAGAAAATACATACCACTATGTGGCACTTGTTTTAATTTGACACGGTAATTGTAAATTTTATCAATATCATGTATGAGTTTATTAAAAAGATCAATTGAGAAAAATGAGATTAGATTACAATAAGTTGGACTGACAACTGACTTGGTGCTAAGTTGGAGATTTCAATTTTTTTAGGAGCAGATGAATGAAATGAGATTAGATTACAATAAGTTGGACTGACAACTGACTTGGTGCTAAGTTGGAGATTTCAATTTTTTTAGGAGCAGATGAATGGGATGGGGGATGTCATATCATGGATGGCATGATGGAGTCACCGAGGGAGGCATTGGGAACTTGGTCGACTGGGTAGTCGACTCCTATTGGATGCAACTTTGGTCGCGAATTTCTATGTAGCTTGTTGAATACTTTATTCAAATGACAACCAAGATTCTCTCCCGCACTTCATCATTTTATATTCTTTCATTTCGATGATGTCATGTGTGGGGGGAAATTTTATGGCGTTCACAAACTTCCCTGTCATTCTGACAAAAGTAAGCCTTTGTTGTCTGATTAATTTTTTTTTTAAATCAAAATTACATAAAAAGATAGGTAATATAAAAAGATCTCTGATCCAAAAGGAAAGGAAGGGAGATCAATTAGGCATAGGATCACAATGCACCTTGTTAAGATCGATGGAGTAAACTAGCAATTGCATTCTAGGTGTACAATGGGTATGATGTAGAGGTTTGGAAGGCTAATTAGGAAACGATTTGGCTTCTTCTTTTTTCATAGGAATCTTGAAAAAGTTAAATCAAATATTAATTTCTATGGAATTATAAGGTAATGAGTGTATACACTAATATGTTAGCAAGAAACACTAATCTATTTAAAAACCAAAGTATTAACTAACAAAATTAATATAAACTTTAGATGAGACAAAGTGAGGTCCTCAAATGAGAACATGAGCTATGGATAGGCTCTCTTAATGAGGATGATAACTTGATTTGTAGAGGTTTCCTTTGATATGGATTTGGGATGTATGCTCAAGATTGGTGCTCAAATTTGCTTCAATGGAGATTCTTGGATTTTGGATTTTTGGTGTGGGTATATGTAAAAGTATGGATTTGGCTTCTCAAACTGACATGGTAACTTTAGCTTAAGGATTGTGATAAAATGGCTTGGGAGGGGATCCAATTTATAGGTTAAGGGCTTGAGGGATGGAGGGGTAAGATGCAAGGATGACAAGATGGTGAGGGAGGGCTAGGATGCACTTAAAGGGGAGCGCATGGATTGTGCTTGTTTAGCACCAATAGGGAGTGGACACTGTCACAAGGAGGATGGGTGTGAGAGGATAGGATATGGGTTTGTCAAAGGCTTCATGAAGGTGGTTGGCTATATAAGAGTCATGAGTGAGGATCTAAGAGCCATTTATGGCTTTGTAGGAGCATTCATGGCTTGGTGGTTGGGATATTTTGAGGGGAGACTTTAGCTTGGTTTAGGAAAGTCTTAATCTTATTTAGGATTGTGTAAATGATTAGGGGATGGGTTAGGCTTGGGTTAGGATTAGATTAGGGATGTTAGAGATGTGCAAGTGGATGGCATTTATGAGGGTGGGTGAGTTAGTGGCTAAGCTTAGTTAGTATGGGTGGATGGGGTGGATTAGGCTAAATGGAGGATTTAAGATAGGCTTTAGGGGTTATTAGATTTGAGGGTTTTATTTATTAAAGTGATTTTAATAAATTTGGGATTTGGAATTAGATAGGAGAATAGGATTAATTGATAAATAATGGGTTATTTGATTTATCAATTGGGACTATAGATGATTAATTAAATTAATCAGCTAGGGGATGGCAAAGGATTAAATAAATAGAAATTTAATTAATGATGCCTTTTAGAGATAGCTAAATAGGATTACCAAAGCGGTGTAGTCGAATTTAGGTGTCTACAATGAGTTCTTATCCATAGATGACGTAGACAAAATTCCATAAGGTAATGAGTGCTTACCTAATCATGATGTGCATAATGGGGAAATTGGACTAAGTTTTCAAATTTCGATAAAGTTCAAAAAAAATTCACATTATTGTAATTCTCCTTTCACAAATAAAATACCAGTGAAGACATGAACCATGAAAAAAGGTGAATGAGTGTAAACTATGAAATGTGGAAAACAACAAACAAATGTCAGAAAAAGTATGGATGGTTGAGAGAGTTTCAATCATCTTGCTTCCCCTCTCATATATTGTGTGTCATTGGATGAGAAAAATAGATCGTTCCTTCCATATATGAAATGCCTCGGCCTAAAGATGTCCAATCCAAAAGGAAAGGGAAATCAAGTAGGCACATTGTTGGTATCACAGTTACAATGGACTTTTTAGTGTAATTTTTTTTTGCATTCATTATGTAGATGAGGATGATTTGAAACAATAAATCAATCAATCACATTGTTGGTGTCACAATTACAATGGACTTTTGAGTGTAATTTTGAGTATTCTTTAATTAAGGAAGAATGGAAAAAAATTATTAATCTATCAGGAATACAAGCATCACTCCTAGCCAATAAAGTGTGGTATATAGAGAATTATGGATAAGAAAAACTATATGACAAAGAGAGGGTAACCAAATACTTAAAGGTTATTGGGTATAAGAAGTTCCTTGAGGTGTTTGTAAATTTGACCAATACTACAACCCTCCAAATTCATATTATTGTTCTTGTTTACACCATATTCTTAGGTAAAACTAAATTTTGCAAGAATTTAAGTTGGTTGAATCTGAGCTTTGTGGGTATAAATTGGTATCACATCTTTAATGTTTTTTCCACATTTGCTTAATCTGAGACAATCACCTCGAACTGACAAAAATTGATGTTGAAATTTCTCATATAGTTGAGGCACTAACTAAGATTTGGGAATATAATTCTCTAATAACTTTTTCATGCCCCTAATTAAGCACCCAAAAAGAAGCATGAAGAATAGTTGTTGCTTCAATCTTATTGTTGGTATCTTTTTCCAAGCCTTGCAAATCCCAATGCAAAAAAATTCTCACCTAGTTTCTATTAACAAAACAAGTTCTAGTATTACTTGGGTTACCTTTAACAACACCATTTGTGTTAATTTTCATTCTTTCAAGAGGAGGTAGAACTCATAGTTGATCGTCATGTTTTCTTTGAGCTTTTGGTATCTTTCTTCCTTGTCTAGGGAGTTGGGGTAAACATAAGCTATAATTATCTTAGTGGTTTTTCTTCGAATGATTTTCCATAAAACATCAATAGAGAAAGAAAGATTATCAAATGAAATAATTGAACTGATAGCTATGTAATTTATTCATCATTTTTTTTTGTCTTTGTATGTATCTATGGAGAGAGAGAGAGAGAGGGAGAGAGAGAGAGAGAGAGAGAGAGAGAGAGAGAGAGAGAGAGAGCTCAATAATAGTCCTCTAAAGTTGGTGTACCATCCTAAACTAGAAGCACTAAATTTGTGGACAAGATAAGGATTAATTTGTGACCACTTTAGTGTTTTTTTGTGTGGTAGAACTGTTAGAAATAGGAAATTGTCATGCCCTAAATTTAACAACGCAAAACACAACCAACAATTTTTTTTTGAAAGGTGAACCTAGTTCACTTGCATATTGACATAAGGTTATTGGCTAGTAGTAAGTTCCAGACACCTCAATTCAAGATCCATGCGGTACAAGTACATTCGCTAAGTTTCTAAATGTCATGATTTTAATCGAGGGTAACCTCCTAGCGGTTGGATTAGAATGAGTACATTATTCCTCGATACTCCACAAAATAAATGTCCCATACAAAAATTAGAGTGTTGGTACTAAGCATGTATATTATCATAGCTCAAAACACAATCCTATTCTAGCACTACCTGTTACTACAAGGGTACTCATATCCAAGTCATGAGCAAGGTCACATTTTCTAAGGAACATGATGTCAGGACTAGCATCAAAGTATTTAACTAGCCTAACATTCTAATAGAAAATGTCAAAGGTATATTAGAAGACCTTACGCAATAACCACTTACATACCCTTGCTTGCATCCATTAACTTCCACATTTATTTCTTCACTAGTTATTGAATGAAATGAAGGTATATAATACTTTAGTTATAGAATAATGTTAGGATTCTCAACCTATATCCATATAAAGGGGGACTTGTTCTATATCTACAATGTAACAAAATTAATCATATTCCACCCTTTGTTGAGATCATATTAATAAATTGAGTTTAAAAAAAGGGAATAAATAGGTATATATGTTTATGCATGATAACCCTCTTTTACATTTACAAAACTTATGTTTTATTTAATCTATAATATTGCATGCAATCCCTAGTCAATATATTAATGTAATTAATTTAAATTTTACTTACGAGTCAATTTTGTTTAAATAATAAATTACATCACCTTCTTAGAGATCCCTAAAATCCCAAGTATCGATCTAAAGAAAATACATGAATAAAAGAATACTATTTATTTACATTTATATTTGATATATACCTCCATAACAATCTTTATACATTTTACAATGATGAATCCTAAGATATAAAGTGTTATATATTAACAACATACATTATCTATTATATTACTTAAGCTATGTGGTAATTAACATTTAAGATATATTTTTACTATGTATAACATCATAAAAGAAATATATACTAGCAGTTGCATATTTTTGTGCATGCAACGAGGAGCCGATAGGAATTTTTTTTAAAGAAACTAAATAAATTTACAATGATAATGTTACCTAACAGATTGAAAAAATGGAAATAAAAATATAACAATTATTTAAAATTTGTCATCTTTTCATTTGTTTGCTTATTCTTTAAACATAAACTATCTTAAACATTTTATATTTTGTAGAAATAGAGGGAAAATTAGAAACCTACAAAGAAGAACGAAAATTTAGAATAAGATTGATAATGTAATAGGAAACTTAATTTTCTAAAAATAAATTTTTTATCATAAGAAAATTCTAAATAATCTTTTTAAGAAAAAAGAGTAATTCAAACTTAAAACTTAAAAAATTAGAAACTTTCCTCAACATTGATAGTGCAAGAAAACTTGAATTTTTAAAAATGATTTTTTGACATCATAAAAAATTACAAATAATCTTATTAAGATAAATTTAGACTACAAAATTACATTAAGACATTTTTACTCAAAATTTTGCACATAAATTTATTACCTTTACAATTCCCTACTTTCAATATTTTATTATCTTAGAAATAGAAATTTATGTAATAGTTAGATCAGTCTATTTCCTTTTTATCTAGGTTTTGAAGAAATATGCTACTAATGGTAATCTAATTTTTAATATTAAAATATATTAAATGTAATAAAATTAAGATAACTATTTCATTATATATTCTTTTCTTCTCAAATTGTAGACTTGATACAAATTTTCTGATAATAAATGTTCAATATATAAAAATAACTAACAAAACAAATTTTTTTAAAAAAAAACAAACATAATATTTGATAATTTATGAAAAATCAAAAGAAAACTATCCAAATTAAACACTTTAAATAAGATTCTATTAATATTCTTTGCCAAAGGCACTCAAAGATTTAGTAGATCAATTGAAAAATTCACCTACTAATTCATTCTTTTAAAACTCTATACCCTATAAGTTAGCACCATTTAATTTGAATGAACATATGCACAAAGGACACAATACTTAGAGTTCACAAGATCAAACAAAATGAACAAATTAATTCATAGAATGAAGTTGTGTATAACATTTGAAAGATACGGTGATTAAAAGGAATTATAATTGGAAGATTCAAGACCATTTTTTTGTGAGAAATTGATCATAACAATCGAGATAAACATAATTCCATAAAAAGCGAATGCACAGTGGTTAAACTTAATAAAAATCATGTTTCCTTCATAAAAAATATGCTTTTACTCACTTTACATCCATAGACTTTTCATGTTTTGCAGGTTTTTTCTATCTTACACATTTCCCATAGAAAATAAGAAACATATTAGAAAGAATTCAGTAGTATGCATTTTACATTTTATCTAAACATGTTATAGAAATAGAGAAAATTAGAAACTTGTAAAGAAAAACAAAAAATTAAAAATATTTTCTAGGATTCATAATACTAAAAGAAAATTTAAATTTCTAAAAATGAATTTTATCATCTTTAAAACAGATAAAGTCTTACAATATTTCTTTTCAAAAAATAAATTTCTTAAAAAAAAAATTCAACATGTAATATAACTTAAATACTAATTTGAGCATCTATATCAAGTTCAATGAATAAATATTTAAATATTTGAAGATATGAAATATAATAGTGACCTAAGTGTACAATATTTTTATCAATGTTATAAGTAAACACATGAACATCTAAATATAAGAACATTAAAATAAATAAATAGATAATTATGTATACGACATGTAATCAGATAATAAAATTACTTGTTTTAAAAAATATATTTAAACAAAATAATACAATAGTCCAAAAGGCTCAATTTAAGTGGGACCTTTATAAAATTAGATCCAAAACAACTATAACAAACTCAAAACTATCATTAAAATATGTTATACAACTTCAAAATTTCTTGATCCTCTTCAAGAATATAGTCATTTTGTATACTATATTTTTGATGAATATGAATCATTTCTTGGTCTTTTTGTGCAGCAATGTCCTCCCTCAGAATTTGTTGTCATAAATTAAGAAGACTCAATATGTGAAGGTAATTAGATACATGAACAAAACAATTATTTCATAAATAATGTAAAGGAAAAACAAGAAAGGCAACAGATAATCAAAATGATCGCATGAATCATTTGGGAACAGACATTTGAGATTCAATATAGTATTTTCTATATTAGACAATAAGTGCATAAAATTTATCGAAAATATTTGCCAGATCCTCAATACAACCTTTATCCCTTCTATGGAAAGATTCCTTATTAATTATGAAATATTATTTTTTGATTTTTGCTATGGAAATAATAATATTTCAATTTTAGAAATTTTCTAAAGTAATTTGTTTTAAGAATATCATTGGAAAATCAATCGGAAAGTTTTAAAACCAGTGAGTCTTACAACATTTTCGTTAGAAATTTTTAAAAAATGAGAGCAAAGCTCCCACAATAACCCTATCGGCTAAATTATAATAACCATATTAATATCTATATGATGCATATTCTTAATCCAAGGAATTGTCCTATCTATTCCACCAACATCACCCCTTTTATAATAAATACCTACTATTCTCCTTAACACATTATATCATTGTGATGTGAATATCAGGATTTAACACAGTTAAATCCTGATATTCACATCACAACATTATATCATATCACTTTCTCTCTACTACCTAGTTGACATAATACTACACCTTACTAATATACCAATAGATGCCTCTTTACCATCTAACCCTATGACTGTGGCCCATTCCTAAATTGCCCCTCCAAAATTTTGCACCACCCAAACTTGTGATTCTTTTGTTGAAGTAATTATATGCACGTGGCTAAACAATAGAGGATTTGCACCAGACATGACATTTTTTCAAATTAATTAATTAATTTATAAATCACATAACTATTTTCGAATTAATTAATTAATTCGAAAACAGTTAATTCAAAAATAGTTATGTGATTTATAAATTAATTAATTAATTCGAAAACAGTTATGTGATTTATAAATTAATTAATTAATTCGAAAAACTGTCACGTCTAGTGCAAATCCTTGCTAGATAGACATCTCCTAATTATATACCCCAACTCTATGTGACACCTCTTCCCCACCCCACACCTAATTTATAAGTGCATGACCCGAGCACTTTTCCCAAGCGAATGGTCTAAGTGCCTTGACCAAGGCTATTCCTTAGGCGCATGGCAGCATGCATGGGAGGGGTTGGTAGTTGGGTGCATGGGGAATGCGGATGTCTCCCAACGCAAATCTTGGTCCATGTGCAAAGCACTTTTAAGGGGAGGTGATCATCGATTTAGATGGGACCACTTCCCATGTTGCATGTCCCTAATAATATAAGCATATATTTTCTTCAAAAGGTATCTCCTCCTTATTATTATCAGTTCCTGTCGTGCAGGAAACTATTGCATCCGTTTGATGCCAATTAAACGTAATCTTTAAAAAAAACTAACCAATGTAATTTAAGAATTATTCCAAACTATTTGTCTCCACTAAAGTTGTTAAAATTTGAGCAATTTAAAAATCTAAAATAACAATATTTCCTTGCAATATGATTGGCTTCTACTATTTTCGGTAGGGAGAAAAATAATTTTCCGAACAGTTAAATTGCTTAGAAAATAGAAGAAGTCTCTAAATATATCGGTGAAGCCTCCATATTTTTGTGCAGGCTAGTGTAATGAGCATTTATGAGCTTTGGTGAACTATACATACATGGGTACTATGGTCGGTGAGCGGCAAATGCAAAATAGGCGCAATTGATGAAACAATGCAATTGACTAAACAAAGGGAGGCATTTCCATGTTCTCTTTTTTGCAAAAGTTTGATATAAGATATTGTCGTCCTCTTCTCTGTGTCAAGCAGCAGACAAATCATATTGACATCAAAAAAAATAATGCAAGTCATTTTCTAACCTTAATATTCCTAATTCTCATGAATACTTTGATGGGTTTTGATGGGTAATCTTATTGGAATCAATATTTTATGGAGAAAAAATTTGCTACATATTATAACATTCTAAGCCTGAAGCTCAAAATTGTGAAGTCCAGAACTGCTAAAAATAGAATCGTTTCTTCAAAGCCTTTCTTACAATAAATACAAAACTTTCTTAACAAAATTCACAGAGATCGCAAAGACCCCAAACGGTGAGATTAGGTAAATGTTTCATATGTTTCATATATTGTTAAGTGAAAACATTTGAGCTACAATGTTTTGTTTTATGTATTTCCAGAGCTTGGACGTTACATCAATATTTAATCTTCTTCCTCCACGGAACAGTCTTGGTCGACCTCCACAAATCTAACTTTCACTGCATGATGCCCACTAAAGCAGAATCAGCATCCAAATGTTTAACCCATTATAAACGTACTTTATAAATGGACTTTCATACAATGAATTTTAAATTTACAAATTCAAACATTCAATAAACCATGTGAAGAAATATAATTAATTTGGAGCTATGAAAAATTACCTTATCAAAAATTTAAAAAGCAGAGGCTATTAAAAAAAAGCCGTGATTTTCTTTCAATTTCATTCCTCTGCAACCAAAACAAGATCTTCGCATGAAAATCTAGTGTCTATCATACAAATCCCCTGTTCATTAATTCCACAAATGTTATTAACATAGCCATGATATTCAATCTGAACCGTGGAAGAAACTTGAGGGTCAAAAACTAAATGGTATGAAGACTATTTTTCGTAATTTTCTTTCAATTTTACATAGTTGTAACCAAAACAAGATGGTTATCTCTTGTTAATCCCCTCTTCATCAATTCTGCTACTATTTATGAATATAATCAGTGACTAGTCAGGAATTTTAATCTGAAAATGTCAAAGAAAAACTCTTACACCATCAATAAAAAAATATTTAGAAACTTTGGCGCTAATATATGTCGAGTGTTGCAATTAATGTTATTCTTCCGGAAGACTCCAGAACTTCCATTATTTCTCCTTTCATTCCCCTTCCTTCGAGTTAATTATTTAGTTTTATAAATGATAAATATAGTTCAATTTCTCTTATATTGATAAAGAATTAAAATTATTCTAAAATTAAAATTATACAAGTAATAATAATCTTACCAAACTATTATGCTAATAAAATCACTTGTAAAATATAGCGGTAACATAATTTTTGATTTTATTTTTGCCAAATATTTTTAAATGACCATGAAAATTTTCAATTACAGAAAATGCAAATACTTACCTCATTCTCTTTGTTTTCATTGAAAACTATATAAAATGAGATATGAGAAACCATACTTCAATATTTTACATTCCATTCATGTTTACCTTTACTGTTCTAACTAGTGTGTTCTCTTTGCAGTCCACATATCAAGTCAAACAGCATAGAACGAGCACGTCCAAACAATCAGTGGAGAGCAGAACAAGGTAACCCTCATAACAAACATTTCATTTCATTAAATTGTCTTGCCTTGGTTAAAAACATTTCTGAGTAATAATATAGTGATTATATCTCTCTTATGTTATAATAGACAATAATGGAACCACTATAAAAAATTAGGAGAGAAGAAGTAGAAACTATAGAACTCGAAGACTACAGTAGCCAAAGAAAAAGTACAATTTTAGACATTGAATACTCACTAATCAAAGAAGGCCTTCAAAGAATAAAAACATTTTCATATAACATTGGCGACTGCCTTTTTGACTCGTTGAACTTCTACTTTGTAAGCAGTATACATCAAGTCAACTACGTAATGGCATTATTGATTACTTCCTCGCCTGTCTAGATAACCATGACACAGAAGCAATACACTCATTCAATACTGAACTACATCCTAATCATTTATATGATTTGCACAAAGTGAGCAATCATGAAACATATTTTAGGAGAATGCGACTGTCTGCTACACCATTAGGCCAAAATGAAAAAGGGATTTGGGGAGATATATTTTGTATCCATTGGTTGTCTAAGTGGCTAAATATAGAAATATGTGTTTGGTCAATGTCATCAGGAAAAAAGTATTTGCACTTCAATGAAAACTTGCATAAAAAATCCTACTCAATACTCTATCATGATGTAAATCCTCTTTGTGGTCATTTCGAACCAACAAAAAACATATACAAATCATGGAAACATAGTAAATGTGAACATGGCAGAACCGATAGAAAACCCAAGACAAAAAAAAAGTACAAATCAAGAAAAATCACTACGTCATGTAAAAAAATTCATTAGAACTAGAATAAATTATCAACCACTAGAACAAAAAATATGTAGCAACAAATCTAAAAAAAAGGTTGTAAGAAATGAATGCGAACATTTATAGCTAGGAGAAGCTCACACACAAACAAACATGAATAGCAGTCAAAACAACTCAAAAAATAAAACACCGACTAGGGAAAGGAAGAAAACAATACTGCCAATAGAAGTCTACAAAAAAGCAATTGAAGACACGCCAAAGCATGTATGCACAATATGCCACCTATTATACTTCAAGAAAGACATTAGAATTCTAAAAAATGAACAAAAAGAAATCTATTACAAACTCGTCAATTCTACCGAACAAACATTAACGGATAATTTAATTTGTTGTTCATGCAATGCTTCATTGAAACAATCAGCAATTTCAAAGTATGTTGTCCCACACAGGATACGAACTAACAAACCACTACACTATGTGCAAATGCTCACACAATTGGAGGAGCGACTTGTTTCATTGCGAATTGCATTTGCTCAAATTTGGGAGATAGGATATAAAAGATCCCAAATGGGACTAACGGGTTCAATTATTAATGTTCCTGTTGACACACATTATACAAAAAGCATTACCGTCATCGATTTCTAACACAACAACAATTGCAGTAGCCCTCAAAAGACGATTAGAATACAAGAATGCATTTCAAAAGGGCATGGTGCAACCAAATGTCATCATTCATGCTCTGAACCAATTGATAAGAACTAAATTGTACAGAATGCAAAAAGTTAAGCTAAACAAAAATTGGAAACAAACAATAGAAATGGAAATACAAACTCCACAAAATTATGAATATAATGCAACTGACAATGACTCAGATACTGAAACTGACCAAGAAGAGGCATCTGAAACTTTGATCCATGGATTCACTGAATCAAACAGTATACATAAAATGCAAGATAAAGTAATTGAAATTGCACCACCACAAGACTACTACCCAATTGGAATATTCAAGGACAAATATGCTGAGGAAATGAACTACCCAACACTCTACTTTGGCAATCCACGTGACGATGACATTGTTAGAAAATTTACCTACCAAAAAATAGCCCAGTGGGAATTGTTACACTCCAATAGGCGTTTTGCATACCACACAACAAACCTATTCTTCAAAACAATCAAAATACTCATACACCAAGTGTTGTCCACAATGTCAGTTAGAATACGAAAAGGACAGTTGAAAGGGAGAAAGTTATTAGCAAAAGATGTTAAACATAAACCAAATCTCGAGAAAATTTTAAAATCAGATATTGGCTATGTTGATTTCAAAAGAATTAGAATAGCCCTAGACTATATTCAACAACTTTAAAAAAATGTATTTGCAATGATACGCCAACTAGGACCCCCCACTTTCTTCCTCACTTTTAGTAGTGCGAAACAAAATTGGGATTCACTAACAACAACACTTGACGACCTACACAACACCTACTATTCAACAACTGTATCGGGAAGAATGCAGAACAATCATCATACTAATAAATTTGAACTAATAAAAAAGGATCCAATTACATGTGCACGATACTACAGACATAGAATAAATTCTCTTTAAAAGCTAATATTTGCAGATAACTCTTTCTTCGGAAATATATTGGACTACTTTTCAGTCACTGAATTCCAAAATTGAGGAAATGAACATGACCACATGCTTATATGGGTAAAGAATGCACCCATCTACGGCAAAGACAATAATAGCACCATTGTCCAATTTGTAGATACTTATATAACATGTCAAACTGCACAACTAGAACCTCATTAGCCATGCTTCACAAACATCATCATACCAAACAATGTTGAAGATCAAAAAAAAAACATGTAGATACAATTCCCCTCTTCCACCAATTCGAGCAACAACAATACTTGAACCATTTCTAGAAAATACAAAAATTACAAGATCCATTGCAAATGATACCCTCCAAAAGTTACAGAAAGCAAACTACAATGCTTCATTCACATTCGATGAGTTCTTAATGGAACATGAAATCACTGAAACTAACTATATCATTTCTTTAAGGTCAACAATTCATAGACCAACTCTTTTCCTCCAAAGAAATCCTTCAGACATCTGAAACAACCAATTTGCAAGGAAAATACCCGAATTATGGAAAGTGAATACAGATGCACAATTTGTGCTCAATGCGTACGCAGCAGCAATGTATTGTAGCTCATATATGGCTAAGGTTGACAAGTCAATGACAAATGCATTTAAAAAAATCTGAAAAGACCACAAACACGAAAATATAGATGCATTGAAAATGATCAGCAAACTCGGCAACACTCTATCAAACTTACAACAAATGTCATCTCAACAGGCCGCTCACCTTGTTCTGTCGCTCCCACTGAATCAGAGCTCAAGAAAATGTATCTTTATTGACACAAGAATAGATAGCGAATGCACTTTTATATTGAAACCTGTTAAACAATTAAACGAAGAGGAAGATGATTCTGAAAATGTAATGTGAAAATCACTCATACAATACTACTTAAAACGCCTAAAAAACATAACCAACATATGCCTTGCTGAATTCGCTTCAAAATACAACAAAAATGGTTTCTCTCTAGATCCAAAATCCAAACCACGTGTAATCCGCTTTATTAATTTCAGCAAACATACGAACTTAGAGAATCATTGTAGAGAACAACTATTACTATATGTACCATTCAAAATACACGAAGACACATTAAAACAAAACTTCCAATCCTAGCATGAAACATATTTACATAATGAACATATAATTCGCAACAATCGTGTAAACTTTACTTACAACACAAATTCTATATGGGGGGACATTGACAAGGCTACAGACGACCTTGACAATGACAGTGAAAATAGTGAAACACATGTCCCAAAAAAAAAAATTGAACATGAGGAATATGACATACAATCAGATATCCCAAATACTTTCCATAGGAATCTCGATAATGTAGCTCCAAAAAAGTTTCAAACAATGCAAGCTCCACAATTGATGAACAACAATGACTATTATAAATTGAGACAACTCTTAAATAAAGAACAACAAGCCATCGTTAAAGACATCACAATGAAAAAATTAAAGGAACACACAACTCCACTACATTTGTTCCTAACTGGTGGAGCAGGTACTGGAAAGACATTTACTGCTATAGCCATTTACCAAGCTCTCTTGTGTGTCTACAGTGATCACCTAGACAATGATCTAGATAAACCAAAAGGGCTAATAACAAAATTTACCGATAAAGTTGCATACAACATAAGTGGAATTACACTACACTCTGCATTTCATATACCTTTTAATAAAACAGAATTCATACCATTAAATACAGACACACTAGACACAATGTCAAAGACCTATAGTCAACTACATGTACTCCTTATAGATGAAATATCACTAGTTGGTTCAACATTCTTGCGCTACATAGATAAATGATTACGAGACATAATGCAAACACCAACTGCATACTTTGGCAATCTAGATACAATCTTCTATGGTGATTTATATCAAGCACTGCCTGTTCTTGAAAGTGTTGTGTTCGAGAACAAACCAAATGCAACAGAACTAATGCCTTATAATTTTTGGAAAGAAAATGTCAAATTCTATTCACTAAACACAATAATGCACCAAACTGATCAGAAATTCATCTCAATATTGAATAGAATAAGAATAGGTCAGCAAACAAATGCTGACTTACAATATCTCAATTACAACTGCCTATGACCACCACCAATGGAACCAACATTCCCTTATCTATTTCACACCAAAAAGGATGTTGATACACATAACAAAAATATGTTGTGCAAACTTGATGGTGAAGTTATAATATTAGACGCAATTGATGAAAAAGAAAAAGGCACTCTTGGACTGCAATTATACAACACAATAGCAATGCTACCTAGTCAAATAATCCTCAAACCTAACATCCTTGTAGAAATTATTACAGGCAACTATAATACACAAGATGGACTTGTCAATGCATCAGATGGAATATTTAGAGCATACATAAAAGAACCAAATGTTGATATAGTTTGGATAGAATTTCATGATCCAAAAATTGGCATCCAATAGAAGAATAGACTAGCCCAATACTACGATGAAATTACAGACAAAAAATGGGTTCCCATACTACGAATAAGTAGGCCTTACCCCAAAATTTTCTCAACTGGAAACACAACAATTAGGAAACAATTCCCGATACAAGTATCATGTGCATGAACAATACATCACTCTCAAGGCCTCACAATGCAAGGATTGGCATTTGATCCTTCAGGAATTACAAAACATAGTCTAACATACACAACACTATCTTGAACAAGAACAATTGAATCATTGTATCTATTGAAGCCTTTGCAACCAAAACACTTCAAAGTGAAACCAAAAATATGTGCTGAAATGTCTCGTCTTGAAACACAAGCACAATGGCAATTTGAAAACCAAACTAACTGCCTCATATCTAGAAGACACTTACTATTGTGTACTTTAAACACTCAGAGTTTCAAATCACACACAAATGACATCATCAATGACCATGACTTAATGGCAACAAATATCTTGTGCTTTCAAGAAACCCAACTTATACCCTATCCAAAAAGCAAGATTCCCCTTCACCAGTATAACACCTATGCAATGTACCATATACATGGTATAATGACATTAGCTAAAAAAACACTTATCAATCACCACAACATTGCAACATAAGACAAAAAATACAGAAGCCATAACAATAATAGTACAACAAGGTTTCAACAACATTACTATCTCAAACATATATTCAAAACCAAAAACTTCAACACAAGAGATCTTAACCATTATTACTAAAATACAGATAGATATCGAAAGAACAAATACTCATCTTACTCTAGGGGATTTTAATATTGACATGTCCAACAACAATAACACACAAAAATTCATCAAAAATTATATGTTAGAACACAACATGCATTACATGATGGAACAAAACCATTCTGCAGACAAATCATTAATAGACCATCTCTGGATAAACACACCTCATACAATATGTTCCATTTACAAAACACATGCATACTGGTCTGACCATCTTGCAATTTTTGTGCACCTTCATGATACCAATGACAACACTGATAACAAAACATATTGACATAGAAACTTACTGAGATTTATCCAGCAGCAATGAATCCACCAAACCAACCAGCGACTAAACAAGACCCAAAGCAAGAACAAATTAGTAAAGGTATTTCAAATAAACACTACATTTCTTTTCACATCCATATAGATTTTGAAAAACATGATCGCACTGCTCTACTTCTAACAGCACAAAGTAACACGATTCAAACCCCATCTCAACTGACAATCTAAATTCACGAAAATGAGGAAGCATTTTCAAAGGAATTACTTTACTTCAATAATATAGTGTCATTGACATATTTGCTATAGGTTATTGGAATGTTAACTGTGACAAATGCATATTGCAGTCCATTTTAACATATCCTTCTCTATGGCTACGAGCTCTATGTGAAATTCAGCTGACGAAAACAAAAACATGAGCTCTCACATTTTCCTAGTTTTGACCATGTCAAAAATAGTTTCTCCAAGCTCCATTAATTCAAAAATACTCGAAACAAATTACTCTTGCATTACAATGTTGCATAAACAACTACTATTTTTTGAACTCATTTTTGAAAAGGCAAATCGAGCTACACTTACTGTTAATGTTAATTATACTATATCTATGTATTTCTATGTTCCATATCTACATAATGCTAAAACAAAAATATGCATTGTTTACAATGTTCTGCATCTGGATCATGCAATCTACTTTTTCCCATGCTTAAAATAGGATTATATAAGCATTCACATTCATTATGCATTATGATAATTTTGATGTAAACAACAAAGCTTCCAACACATATATTCTTAATAGATTCCAAAAGCTCTTGCTAGTTTTATATGTACGAAACAATCTTCCTCTACTTTAACAAAATTACTTTCTCAACTGCATCAAATAAATTCATGCATTTCTATGTACAACATTTACATGATGCAAAAACAAAAATACTCATGCCTAAGTATGCTCTACATTTCAAAAATTCAATCTACTATTGCACACCCTAAAATATGTTTTTATATGCTCAAATTTACACAATAACATTGCACATCAACACATACACTTTTTTAGTGGATCTATTTCTCCAATCATACACCCATAATTCAGAAGGCAAAAAAAGTCCCACCCACTCTGAGGAGAAGCAAAATAGCTTCACAAACACTGCCAAAAGCACAAACGACTCTCAATAGGTATAAATTTCTTTCAAACATACTTTCTTTTTATAACTCAAAAAACACTATACACTCCCTACCAATCAAACTTGACACTAACTCTTTCTCCTTTTTTTGCAGGCCTCCAACAAAGACTCTTACCACAACATCATTGCTGGAAGAAGATAGTGACATATAACACTTTCAAAAAAAAAAAATACTGAAACATGGATCTAAATACTCCTAAAACTCAACAGGTATAAATTTCATTCAAACATTCTTCATTTTTACATTTCACAAATGACTATACGGTCAATACAAATCAAAGTTCACAGTAATCTCTTTTTCCCTCTCTTGCAAGGCTCCAAAGAAGACTCTTACAACAACATCATAGCTACAAGATGACATAAACAGCAACTAGCACATTAGATATAAATCCCCCTTGTTTTATGATGACTGATGTAATGCAAAAGATAGCCTCTTCAACTGTAATCAATACTGTATCAAAAAAAATTTAAAAATCCACACTTGCAAAATCATTCTTCAACTAATTCTCTATCAAGAATTAACTCTCATTTTTGTACTTTGCAAATTACACCTTACATAATGAAAAACTAATTTCTCCTAAATTCAATTATGGAATTAATGCATCTGAACCATCTACAATCAAATACCCTTCAAAAACCAACGGCAGGAACTGCGACGCTTCGCATCCTTGTTGCATTGATGGATTGTCCCATTTCATGGGTAACACTATTGGTAAATAAATTTCTTATGTGATATTAATAGGGCATTTACCATGAAATACTATGAGGATGTGATACAAGGGTCACGGAACTTATATGAGTCCTTATTTTCAAGTTTATGAGCTAACATTTTATTATAGGTTTGGTCTCATCTCCAATGTCTTAGTTCTTATTATTTTATGTTTTGTGTTTCCAAGGTATGTCTTTTTTTTTTTTGAAATATTTTATTGCTCTGTAATTTTTTTGGGGGAAGGGATTATTTTCCTCCCCCATACATTTTTCAGAGAGATGAATGTTTATGTACAGGCTTGTTTTCTTGTGGAGGCTCATCTATTTGCTTCTTCCTTTTAATCAACTATGATGTTAAGGATGTTGTCATGATAACAGTTGTGGCATTACTATTTTATTATTTTTCTTTTCTTCTACAACATTACAATGTAAATATCTACTAACAATCCTTTTAAAATCACTTAGAGACATAAAATTTAACTCATGGAATGTATCTAGAAGAGAGTCAAGCATGAAACTTAATTGATTTATCTATTCTTTCAATGATAAAACTTTAATTGACATTTCTTATTCCTCTAATGAAAAACTATGAACAACCTGTTTTAAATACATCTCTTATATTGTTTCATAGTTTCCAAAGAGCATGCTACCAACAATGCATGGTTCATTTCTTGAGTATCAAAGAAATAGACAATCCTTGAAGAGATATTCTTTTACATTCCACCCTAGATTATCATGATACATAAATTCTTTCCATTTCAATACATCTAGTTGCCTACTACTGAAACTACAATACAAATACATAAGAATGTATCTCAAGTCCTTCAATCTTTCCACAAGACCATATTCACAATATTATATATTTAAATGAACATGCCCCACCCCTCCCCCCCCCCCCCACTTTTACAACACATTTCACAAAACAACAATGGAGATCTTGCTATTATAGCTCAAAACATGATGGCTTGAAGGGAGAATACTCCTTCCAATATTTTGCATAATTGGCACATCTTTCTACTCTAGCAATGCAATAGAGAAATCTTTGATTTATTTCATGGCCCCAAAAGCACAAAACCTACAAAACATTTACACAAGAACCATGGAGGCTCACCTCCCATCCTAGGCTTCTATGAAGCCACCCACTGAGCAGGGGAAACAAGGTCCAAATGGGATACACACATACATCACTTGCTAATGCATGAAACACACCACATAACACCAAACAATCCCTTCCATGGCTTGCACATTGATTCGCCATTGGAATCCTAAAACATTGGGTGAAGGTGGGCTCTTCAAGGAGGAGATTTCCCATGTCAATAAAATTCACACACATTAAATTTCACCATTTCTCTACAAGCTTGCATCATCCATGCTTCTCCCTACATTTTCTACTCATCACCCCCAAATTCATATTTCCACTTATCACCCCCCGATCACAATATCAAGACAATGGCTTCAATGGAGCCCATACTCTATGAAATATTTCCCCCTTCTCTTCAAGAGAAGAGGCTCTTTACTACATTTTTGAGCCCAACTAACCCCTTCACCCAAGACTTATCTTCCCTCCAAAGGGTGAGTGAAGCCTTCACACCCATGATCACATTCAACATTCAAATCAAAACAAGAAAATCAAGAAAGAAAGCCAAGAAAAATTCATGAACACAATACGCATTCACATTGCCACAACACAATACCAAAATCCACAATGCAAAGATTCACAATACAATGTATGCTCCCTTGACAAATACCCATGCTTGTAGATTTAATTTGCAATACAAAAAGAAAGAAAATGAACATGGTTTGGAACACCAACCTTGGTCCAAGCTAAAGGCAATGATAGTTGTTTTAGATCTCCCTTAACCTCCCTCCAAAACCTAATTGTCTCTAAACTTAGAGAGTGGGTGAACACCCCACTAGTTTGTCCAAGGCTCTCTAATAAGGCCTTCTCACTAACTATTTTAGCAAAAACACTAAGCCACTTCCTCTTACAAACTTGTCTCCCTCTAAATTTTATATATTTGACTTAGTGGAAACATGGGAGAAAACACATATGACAACTCCAATTTCGAATTTATGGAAGAATGCATGGGTAAAGGGGCCCCCTAGACTGCCTAAGCATTCACATGGTCAAGATTAGGTCTCTAACATGATATACTATCATATGGGTAACTTATTTTCACCTAAAAGACACTTTGGGACCACCTAATGACCTCTCTAAACCCTAGCCAAGTCCAAATTCGAATTTCCTTTGATTGTGACCCATCCTACCCCTTGTCAAGAGGATTTACTTACTCATTAACAAGGTACTTAATTTTAGGGTAAATTTCCACCATGATCAAAACCCTAAATGACATGTCAATGCATACAAAATCCACAAGTGTCAAGTGACACCTAGAAGCACATTCCACATCACCAGGACATGTCCCTAATGCATCTTTATGATTAATCATTTCCACATACAAGCAAACTTACATTTACGAAATAAAATACATCACAACGAGGCTTTTGAATCTTCCAAAGATTCACCTTGGTTAAATTATGTTCACATAGGTTTGGAATTTGTTTCCCCCAAGAATTTCCATGGTTCCACTTCCTGCACATTAAACCTGAGCATTAGTAGTCCAAGGAGGTCATATAAACTATATATCATAAATGCATATAATTTCAAATTTTATGAAATCCATATTAACATAATTCAAATTAAATTTCCTTTCTTAATTATTTCAAATAAATCATTCAAGATGTTAGAATATCATATCTACATATCATAAACCATCATAATCAAATTAACGTCTATATGCATATCATATTAAATCATGAATCATCTTAATCAAATTAACATTTCACATCACATCAAAAATCTAATTTCTATATTGTCTAAAGTTGCATCCATATGTGTTCGATCATCCCATACATAGCATCAGGTTCTTAGTATATATCATAAATGCAAAACACTACTATAATGTCAAAATCAATAGATAAAACAATCCACTATCCATCTAAGTCTTGAATAACTATCAAAAGATCAAAGTCCTAAATATCAAAATGCTTAGTAAAAATGTCTATGCTATCACGGGTTGGGTTGAGGCCTCATAGAAATACTAAGAGGGGGGTTGGATCATTATTTCACAAACTTTTGCCCAACTATGGATATATTTAAACATGCATATGTAATCAAACTAAAAAGTAAACATAGAAATAACACAATGCAACTCATAACACCATTATTTGTTAACTAGGGAAACCCTAGCCAAAGGAAAACCCTAATGGGGATGGTACCCTCAAAATGATCTACTAATCAAAAGTATCTTGTGAAAGATATTGACCCTGTTAGGAGTCTATTACATTTGTATAGTGTATATGTCCTTATTAGAGGACTAGGCCTTATTAGAAGCCTTAACCCTGTTAAGAGTTGGTATTACAATTACAAAAGTAGCAAGATGAGCCCACTACTCAAGCATGCATATACAATGATATATTCAGTACACAAAAGATATAGATACAAAAATCTTTAGACAATGTTGATATCTTCAATATCTTATTTGTCTTGGATGGTTCTCTTTACAAAACTTCGCATATACTGCCTTTTCTCTACTCAAACACAAAGTTCACATCATATAGAAATTATATTTCAATGTATAAAGAAAACACAACTTCGCATATAAAATTGTTCCCTTTTATACCAAATTGTTCTATCATGTCAACCTTCAAGTCTTCACATGTGTCCCAAAATTCAAACTTACTTTTTGCTAAGTGAGGATTAACATCTAGGATTTCGTCCTTACCTTGTTAAGTTGTTTTGGTAAACCAAAACAATCCCTTAACCAAAATGTCTTCACTCTTTTATCTTCTTTGTTCTGCCTGTATAACTTGTACCTATAAAACTTTATCATAACTTTGTTTGTACATCAAATATTCTTTAGCACTCTTTGACACATGCTTGTTATATTATAACCTTGCTTCCCTCAATTGTGCATAACCTCATATACTTTTAGTAAACCATGCTAAACCAAAATGCATCATTGTTCACTAATTTATTGCATTATACTTAAACAATTTTCTAAGTCCAATCATCCAAAACTTAATCTTGTATTTTTCCCTCTTCATAGTAGGTATATGTTTCCATAAATGATAACCAAACAACATTATTTAATATACTCCTAGCCAAGTTCCCAACAATATCCCCCTTTGGCATTGACAACGACATATGGGAAAATTGGCTAAGTCTTTAAAATTCATCAAAATTGTAAAACTTGTGAATTTCTTCACATGGCCATACAAAATTTCAAAATGTGGATCATTTATATTTACATTCCATCTTTTACACTATACTCCCCCTTAGTCTATGCTCTACATGATATCTCCTTATACATACATACAAATTTCATGCATACACTCCCCCTTTGACATCAATGACAAAGGTGAGTCAAAATTTCAAATTTTTCACATTCACTTTTCCATCAAGCTTGCATGTTGATGAGTGTTGTGCATCCTTCAAAGTTCCTCTTCAAGTAATTGAATTCTTTGTCCCAATTGTCCTTAACTGTGTCTGATATACTAATTAGCGTGCATAAGCCATAGGACACCAATTCTATTGCATTTAAATTAGAATAAGAAAATCTAGTGAACCCTTTGTGTTTGTACATTCTTTTAGTTCCTTTGTACATGGTCAGATCTTTTCAAAGGGAAGTGCGCAAGGTGCTCAATTCACCCAAAAATCAAAGTTCTCAGTTTTGAAAATGGTTTTTGGGTTTTTCACAGATGGGGTCTGGGAGCACTCTAGTGTACTTATTCTTGATCTTTTTGATTTTTTATGTCCTCTTTATAGTCCAACATTATCATAAACTTGAACTCCTTCTACTTCTTCTATCTGAAATCCAAAGGTGCCTTTTTTTTTAAATGCACATGCAATACCATGGTAGTTTTGTGTTCTATGAATGATGATGATGTCATGATGACCTACACAAAAGATAAATAACAATATACTAGTGTTAGGGGTTAAAAAGGATGTAAGTGACCAACTCCTAAACCCA
This sequence comes from Cupressus sempervirens, assembly GCA_028749045.1. Classification (NCBI taxonomy): domain Eukaryota; kingdom Viridiplantae; phylum Streptophyta; class Pinopsida; order Cupressales; family Cupressaceae; genus Cupressus; species Cupressus sempervirens. The sequence continues at coordinate 168,937,833 of CM053792.1, read as the reverse complement.
AACTAAAAAAATTCCACACCTGACATACCTTGGAAGATACACTACTCTCTTTAACGAGCTTCTGTGATTCAAAAAAAAGGGGGTCCCCATTTCTGAAGTCAAAAATGGGATGTGTGTTGTGGAACCACAAAAAATAGCCCCAAAAAAAGGAATAAATGACAAAGACATTTCTTTATTAACAAGAAATTTTTGAACTCGTATCAAATTTGCAACTTGATTCCAGATGTCACTAATGGCTTTTAAGAACTTCAAACCAGAAACTCAAAACTTTTCAATTTTCATGCTCAGTGTATGTTTAGTTTTTGAATTCCCTTGACTCTCCTAAGTGCCAACCACCATGAGTGTGCAAAAACATAGAAACATTCTTTTTCTAACCGGTGAGAGTTTCAGAAATCCCCATCAACAAATTTCCAATCACTATATGCCCAGATGTGAGAAACCATTTAGAGGGCTCATAATAAGTCATCAATTACTTGTCTTTTGTATTTCTGGTGATCCAATAGTTAACTTCATGGAGCTTGTGTGTTTCCACTTGATTCTTCCTTGAAATTTTTTTTTGTTTGAAGTTAGCCAATGATCATATTGTGCTAGCTCCCGTTGATCACCTTATTTTGGTTCAACCAAGTTTTGGAGTCCTATTTGATGACACCATTTATTTATTTTTTAAATATATATTCTTTTGACAATGATCAAACTATGTGGTCAAGGTGTTGGTGTTCCTTTCTTATGGACCTTTTCCAATATGATGACTCATGCATTCCTCTTCTAATGAACTTTGGGAAACTCACATGCTAACAAGTAATTTATATAAGCCCCATGGGAAATCCTCTATTCAAACCATAAAGTTTTGGACTATCCCTTAGCCACTTTCCTCTTGGGTTGAAAGTAACCTAAATGACCAATCCTTCAAATTTGTAAACTATTGAGAGTGATCAATCTAGAATCCAATTGTAAGGCTAGAAGTCCTCTTTACCTGTAAGCAACAGATGCATTTAGTTCGTACAAGAAAAAAAAGCTATCTAAATGCTTTGACAAAGAAATACCTCTTCCAAAAATTGAGACCTGTTGGGGTGGACCACATGTTTGGAACAACCCTAAAAAAATACAGTGACTCCCTAACTCAAAGACTAAAAAAAGAAAAAGATGCAAAAAACCCAAACAAAATAGACCCGACACAAAGAAAACTAACACCTAACTAAAAAGAATAAAAAAAACAAAAACAAAAACTTGTATACAGAAAACCTTGAATAATAAGAATGTGGGTGGTTGTTAGTAGATTTCTCATTATGTGCAATAGTAATAGCTCAACCCATATAGTTCTAAAAAATATTGACTTATCTTTGTACTTAAAAAAATAAAATTTGGGCAAATCTTGGCTCAAATTTGGGATTAAAATCACACAAAATCAGAAGTTGTGGTAACACTCCATGCCATGATTAATCCACAAACAAGTTCTCTTACCTTTAGCATCATATTCAAATTGAAAATCATCAAACTGAGAGGGATGATGAAAAGATATCACCTGATCTAGCGAGTCTCCACCATAGGGGTACACTCACACATTGTAATTTTTCCTTCAAGTGTTCTTATCTCATGGTACACAACTCCACACGCACATGGAAGCACTAGTGTTGATGATGTAATATAGCTATTAGAACAAGAATCAAAAGATAGAACATTAATTTTATGATCCTTATTATCACCATCATTAGCCTTAAACAATGAATTGTCACCTTTAGACTGATTGGGACTAGAAAACTCAATCATTAGCCTTCCCTTTGAATTATAGGGTTCATTAATATCATTAATCAAGGTGTTATCTCCTTCATATCCCAAAGAAGCATGTTCAATATCATACTTACCCTCCATTGCAAACTCCTAAGCTAACAAGAAATCAAGACAACTTACTTCTGAATGGAACCCAAAGGGATGAACTCTACATGAATTATTTATTGCATAGTTTGATATATATGTAGAATACCCATAAATAGACATTCCATTAGTCAAGCTTGAGACCAAATTAAGCATTCTATCCATCTTGTCTAATGACATCTTTTTTTGAGGGAGGTATCTCATCATTATCCAATGGAGGATCAATATCACAATAGGAAGCATTAGTAACTTCTTCTTGATGAGTTCATAATTCAAAAATCTTACCAACCTTGGGATCTTCTACATTTCCATCCATTTTTGCAACTTTGAGAATTTTTGCAACTCCATGGAGTTTTGGAACTTCAAAATTTTGTACGTCCTCAAAATTTCTTAAGATATGCACACTTATTACAACATCAAAACTTGAAAAAATTCCATTACTTCCAACAATTTCAATAGGCAGATCTTTCTGCACCAACACATTAGATACTGCATCTTGGCAACTAGCACATTCCAACTCTGAATCAATCCTTTTATGGAGGCAACAAAAGTTAGGAAGTAAAAGGATGTTTGGATTCTAACCTTCTCCAAGATACTTCAAATTTCTTGTTATGTTATCCATAAAACCTTTCAAAACCCTATCCTTTTTAGGTAAATCCTTCTGAACTATCATGGTAATGTTGGTTGGAGCCTCATAATGCATTGGAGTGTTACTGACGTGCATGTCTAGAGGAGTGGGATGTATCCACATAGAGACATCATCCATTAGAGACTCTTCTCTACTTTTCAAACTTTGTGTGTTCATATTATTACTGCAATAAACATGTATCCCAGAGTGTTGATGTTCTCTCTCTTCATTGAATGAGATCACAAACTCCTCTATCATCTTCGTCATTTTGTCCTCTTGGAGATTTATCATACGATTCAAACACCATTACACTAAACTGCAAATTTTGTTCCTCCATGCTTTGGGGAGTATGATCCAAAACATCATTGTACCCATATCCATTTTCACTTGCACTCATACCTATAATACCATTATTCTCATTGTTGATGTTACCGTAGGGGCCAAAATTTATGCTCTGATTTTGAGAATAATTATTTTAGGTAGCAAGTTGTCTTAGATGATTGTCTTGGTTTCTTGAGGAATTCAACTTTATTCTAATGAGTTCATTGGATAAAATCTTGACATTGTCTTCTTCATGGCCTTACACTCACTAACCATGTTGTTCTTGAGTTTAGCAGGTGGACAAGTCTTTTTCTCAAAGAATATAGTCTTTTGGGGCTCGTACCCTGAATATGTAATTGTTGTCATTGGAACAGCAATAAATTGTTGCAGTAAAGGTATTGGACTCAACAGGGACATTTGGTTGAGCATAGTAGATGCTCCTGCTAGAAATGGTGGTATGGCTACTATATTATTCAAAGTGAATGAAAACACAAATTTTCCTCCACCATGGGTATCCACCTACTCTATGAATGTAACAACTTCTTTGAAGACCTTTTCAATGGTATCAATGGCTCTAGGCGGGAGCCTTTTTAGAAAAATATAAGTTAATGAATTGATTGTTCCCAAATAGATCTAGATGACAACCTCTTGTGGTACATTGCAAGAAAACTCCATTCTTTGATACATCCTATAGAAGTGATGATTAAACTATGAAATAGTCTCGTGGGGATCCCTCTTAATTGAGATGAATTGATGATGCAAGATAGATGGATCAATATAGACCTTGAATTGTGCCACAAACTTTCTCTCAAAAGAGTTCCAATCACTTATTGATGTTGGTGGTAGAATGAGGTACTAATTGAATATCATTTCCCCCAAAGTGTAAGGGAAAAGGTGAAAGACCACATCCATATGCTGAATCTAGTTTCTATTATAGATTTCCTTGAAAATTTTAATATGATCTTCTATTGTTCGTGATTCTCCATAGATGAACTATGGGCAAAACTTTTGAGGATTTTTGGGCAAGTCACGTAATGGACTAGTTAGGTTCAAAGGTGAACTTTGGGCATTGAAGAAAATCATGGTGCATAATAATGGGAATGTGTGAAGTAGAATGTAGAGTGGATGATGATGATGATGGAATTTTCAATGTGAGAGGATGGAGCCTAGATGTCCATTTATTGTTGCGTGACTTGCAAAAATGACTAAGGGGAAGAACAATATGGATCCTAGTGCACCTATGCAAAAATTTCACCCTTTGAAAAGCACACCTCCAAATAGCCCACGTGTACACCTTCTAATAGTGATAGACTTGGAAAAGTTTTGAACTTCCAAAAACTACAAAATTTTCAACTAGCAACTTAGGTCTTTGGGAAAAATGGTTGTGGGTCCTCCTTCTAGTGCCACTTCTGTTGAGTTGTTCTTTTGCATGATGTTGAACGGTAGAGATCCTTTCGAATCTCTCTCTTGAAAAGATAATCAATGGCCAACTCCAAGATTTCAGATGCTTATTTTTCAACCTATTGTGTAACTCAATTGAAGATAAATGTGTATGTTCACAAGGAGGCCTTTTTTGGTTCTAACCAATTTGCACACCTATTGCTAAAATGTAACCACAAAGAGATGTATGTTTATATTTTCCATTTTATGATGAATGCAATTTATCAATGCAACTATATGAATTCCTACTTTAACCAAGTGTTTGAAAAGAAAATAACAAAGATAGAGTAACAAGTGATTTTAAGCAAATTGTTGAAAGGGAAATTTGTAATAGACATAAGCCAAAGCAACAACACATATGATGTAGGAGCATCTTGGGTTGCCTTGTTATCCTGCTCATTTTTGTTTATTTTGCATGTGGATGTCGAGTGACTCTTCCTTCGCCAAGTTACCCAATGTACGCCAAGTGATTTTTCATTCGCCAAGTTACCTATTGTACGCCAAGTGACTCTTGATTCGCCGAGCTACCCAATGTATGCCAAGTGACTCTTCATTAACCAAGTTACCCATTGTACACCAAGTGACTTCATTCGCCGAGTTACCCAGTGTACGCCAAGTGACTCTTCATTCGTCGAGTGACTCTTCATTCGTCAAGTTACCCAGTGTATGCCAAGTGACTCTTCATTCACCGAGTTACCTAGTATATGCCAAGAGACTCTTCATTCGCCAAGTTATCCAGTGTATGCCAAGTGACTCTTCATTTGTCGAGTTACCCAGTGTATGCCTAGTGACTCTTCATTCGCTGAGTTACCTAGTGTATGCCACGTGACTCTTCATTCCCCAAGTTACCCAGTGTATGCCAAGTGATTCTTCATATGCTGAGTTACCTAGTGTATGCTGAGTGTCAGCATTTGGACGTGATTTTTGTGAGCCAACTTGTGGGATTTATTTTGATCGCAACATTTATGTTAAGATCTTTTTTTGGGATGCATCCAAACCATTGTTGGGTTGGCCTTCCTCTTATGTAATGTTCTAGAATAATTTGTAAGCCATTTTGGAAAGTATATATAGAGTTTTGAGGCTTAGAGTTTGGTAAATTTTTGGGAAGAAGATTAGCGAGCAGAACTGAAGGTGTGAATTTGCAGTTGGATCTTTGAATGTGAATGTATTTGTAATTGGTCGTAACCTAGAAGGCCTTACAGCTAGGCATGTATGAAGATATTTTGATGAATCAATAAAAGTATTTCACTCTTCTTCCTCCTTTGGTTGTTGTTCTTTTTGTTTACTTTTGTTGTGTTAACTCTTGCAGGGTGGTTTGGATAGTTGGGTGAGCCTTTCGCCCTAGTTATTCACCATTTTCCTATGTTGAATTGTATCAAAGCTTGAGATTCATCCTCATGGAGATTGGATCATGTAGAACCCTAATTTGGTATTTGGTTGTAGGGTGGAAGATCTGCAGATTTGACCTATAACTTGCAAAGGGTTATGATCTTGCAGGAACCTGATTTGTAAAGATGGTTCATGGTAGAGGAAATAATGTTGATAATGCTATATTGGATCAATTGAGACAAATTGTAGCCAGATTAGATGTTGTGGAGACAGCTCAAAGGAGAGGAGCGCATCTTGATGATGTAAGTGATGATGAAGCAGCAACACCAAACCATAATCCAGAACCTAAAGAAGATCAAGATGAGGAAAGATTTTTGCAAATATTGTCTAGGGAAAATTCAAAGCCTACTGTAGAAGTTGTTCCTTATGATGGAAAACTAGATACCAATGTTGTGTTGGATTGGATCTCTGATATGGAGAAGTTCTTTGAGTATGAAAATACTCCTAATAATAGAAAGGTGAAGATTGTAGTCACTAGGTTGAAAGGTCATGCATCACTATGGTGGGAGCACTTGCAAATTGATAAACAAAGGAGAGGAAAGGAGAAGATAAGAACTTGGCCAAAGATGGTGAACAAGGTTAAGAAAATTCCTTCATATTGATTGCCAAATTAGCTTGTTGAGAAAGATGCAAAATTTGAAACAAAATGACATGGCTGTGAAAGAATATACTGAGGAATTCTATAGATTGGACATCAGATCTAGACATGTGGTTGATCATGTTGAGAAAATTGCAAGGTACATTAATGGATTGAGATCTGAAATTTAGGATGAAATAAGTTTTATGAAGTTGGAAAGTGTAGAAGAAGCATATCAATATGCATTCAAAGCTGAGGAGATCTTGACAAAGAAGCATGAACAAAGACAAAGAGGTAGAGGTGGTAGATTATAGAGAGGTAAAGGTAGATCTTATGGAGAAAGTGGCAGATCTGATAGTTCTATGCATGATAAAGGCAAATCTAAATGGAAGAATGATGACAAAGGAAAGATCGAATGGAAAAGTGGTAATTCTCACCGAGGAGGCACTAATTCTTACCGAGGAAGAGGTAATTCCTATTCTAGAGGTGTTAAAGAGGGACATAGATCTTTTGAATGCAGATCCTCTAAAAGTAGGCAAGGTAACAGAAATGTTGTGATTCAAGAAGATGATGAGGGTTCACCAAGTGGACCTAAGGCTGGAGAAAATCTGATGGTGAGAAGAACCTTATGTGGTAAGGGAAGTGATGAGGAACCTGTTTTAAGGAGAAGTCTTTTCAAGACCAGATGTAAGATGGCTAGAAAATGCTACAAGGTGATAATTGATACTGGAAGTTCTACAAATTTGGCATCAAAAGAGCTAGTTACCAAGTTGCAGTTGCAGAGGTTGAAACATCCCAAACCTTCTCATGTTTCATGGATCAAAGATGAGCATAAGATATTAGTAAGTGAGCAATACCTTGTGAAGTTCAAAATTGGACATTACTTTGATGAAGTTTTGTGTGATATTATGCCCATGGATTGTTGTCATTTTTTTTGGGTAGACCTTGGCAATATGATAGATATGTTGTACATGATGGAAGATTGAATCAATATACTCTGTGGGTAAATGGGACGAAACAAACATTGCTACCTTTGATTGAAAGTCCAGATGAGGTTAATTGTACTGCTGTAAAAATTTGCATGCTTAATGGGAAACAATTCGAAAAGGAAATGAAAAAGAATCAAGTTTGTTTTGCCATAGTTCCTAGAGGACTGAGTGTTGGTAGTAATGACCGAGTAGCAAAAGCTAGTAATGACCAAGTGACAATAGATAGTGATAGTCGAGTACTAGTAGAAATTACCAAATTGTCGAATGAGTATAAAGAAATTATTGCTGATGATATTCCTGATGGTTTACCTCTAGTAAGAAGTATAAATCATTGTATGGATCTGATTCCTAGAGCTAGTTTTCCAAACAAAGCACCATATAGATTGACACCTATGAAGAATGAAGAACTTAACAAACAAGTGCATGAGTTGTTGCAGAAAGGTTTGATCAAAGAAAGCTTGAGTCCATGTGTTGTACCTATTGTATTAGCACCTAAAAAGAATGGAGAATGGAGAATGTGTACTAATTCCAGAACTATTAACAAAATCACAGTGAAATATACATTTCCTATGCCAGGGATGGATGACATAATGGATTGTTTGAGTGGAGCAAAGTATTTTAGCAAGATTGATTTGAAGAGTGGCTATCATTGAATTAGAATCAGAGAAGGTGATGAATGGAAGACTGCTTTCAAGACAAAAGATGGTTTGTATGAATGGTTGGTTATAACTTTTGTTTTGACTAATGCACCTAGTACTTTCATGAGGTTGATGAATAAAGTTTTGAAAAGATTATTGGTTAAGTTTGTGATTTTTTATTTGGATGATATTTTGATATTCAGCAAGATGAAAGATGAACATCTTGAGCATATTAGACAAGTATTGCAGAGGTTGAAAGAGGAAAAGTTGTTGATTAATCTGAAAAAGTGTTCTTTTATGCAAGAAGAGATTGTGTATTTGGGATTAATGATTTCAGCTGATGAATTGAAGATGGATCATGAGAAGGTTAAAGCAATTTTGGAATGGCCTACACCTGAGAATGTGGGTGAGGTAAGATCATTTCATGGTTTGGCTAGTTTTTACAGAAAGTTTATTTGATTCCTAAGGAGTTTGTGTTGCATACTAATCATAAAGCTTTACAATACTTGAAACGTCAACATAAATTGAATCAAAGATATATGAAGTGGCTTGAGTACTTGTAGAGTTTTACATTTATGATCAAGAATAAGAGTGGAATTACTAACAAAGTTGTTGATGCATTGAGTAGAAGACATTCTTTGTTGACTAAAATGAAGGTTGAAGTTCTTGGTTTTGATGAAATGAAAGAATTGTATGATGCTGATCCTAATTTTTTTGAGGTGTGGAGAGAGTGTAGAGCACCAAATATGAAAAACCACATAAGTAAGTATGATGAATATTTCATTCAAGAAGGTATGTTGTTCAAAGGTATTTAGTTGTGTATTCCTAGAAGTCCTATGAGGTTGAATCTTATTAAGGAAAAGCATAGTGGTGGATTAGCTGGACATTTTGGAATTGATAAAATGTTGAGTTTGCTAAAAGAAAAGTATTCTTGGCCAAAAATGTATAAGGATGTTCAAAAATTTGTAAAGAGTTGTGGAGTTTGTCAAGTTGCAAAGAGAGTGAGTCAAAATACTAGTTTGTATACACCTATTACTATTCTTGAGAAACCTTCGACTAACATTAGTATGGATTTTGTTCTTGGATTACCTAAAATAGTGAAAGGGTATGATTCCATATTTGTTGTAGTGGATAAATTTTCTAAGATGGCTCGTTTCATACCATGTAAGAAGACATCAGATGTTGAGTATGTTGCTGAACTTTTCTTTAAAGAGATTGTGAGATTGCATGGATTACCAAGAAGTATTATTTCATATAGAGACAATAAGTTTGTTGGTTATTTTTGGAAGACTTTGTGGAAGAAGATGGGTACTAAGCTGAAGTTTAGTTCTAAATTCCATCCACAGACAGATGGACAGATAGAGGTTGTGAATAAAAGCTTGGGAAATTTGCTGAGATGTTTAGTTGGGAATAAGCCAAGTAATTGGGAGATGGTATTGGCACAAGCTAAATTTTCATATAATAATTCTATGAATAGGAGTATAGGGAAGACACCTTTTGAGATTGTTACCAGAATGCATCCTAGAGGTATATCAGATTTGAGAGATGGTGCTGGTGAAGAAAAGAAAAGCGTTGCAGGAGAAGAATTTTTTGATTTTATGGAGTCTTTGCATAAGGAAGTGAAGTTGAGGTTGGATCAGAAGTATAAGGAGAATGTTGATCAGTCTAGAAGACACCATGATTTTCAAGTTGGTGATGAGGTGACAGTTTAGCTAAAGAAAGGAAGATTCCCAATTTGAACATATAGTAAGCTAAAGATGAAGAAATTTGGACCTTGTAAGATCTTTAAAAAGTTTGATAGTGGTAATGCTTATGAAGTTGAGTTACTTGATGACATGGATATATCTTCTATATTCAATATTGTTGATTTGTATAAGTATCATGAGTCGGATGATGAAGTTGTTGTATTAGAAGATTATCTTAAGAAGCAGATTGAAGAAGTTGAATAGATATTGGATCAGAGAGTTTGCAGGAGCACACGAGGAAAAGATTACTATGAATATTTGTAAAGTGGAAGAACAGGCCTATTGAAGATGCTTTATGGATTTCTCAATCTGAGCTAGATTCCGCTCAGATTGTGACATCTCAATGATTTAGGAGAATCATTTCTTTCAACCCCGGTTATCTAATGTAGGAGCATCCTGGGTTGCTTGTTATCCTGCTCATTTTTGTTCATTTTGCATGTGGATGTTGAGTTACTCTTCATTCACCAAGTTACCTAGTGTATGCCAAGTGACTCTTCATTAACTGAGTTACCCAGTGTATGCCAAGTGACTCTTCATTCAGCAAGTTACCCAGTGTATGCCAAGTGACTCTTCATTCACCGGGTTATCCAGTATATGCCAAGTGACTCTTCATTCACCGAGTTACCTAGTGTATGCCTAGTGACTCTTCATTTTTCAAGTGACCTAGTTTATGACAAATGACTCTTTATTCGTCGAGTTACCCAGTGTATGCCAAGTGACTCTTCATGTGCCAAGTTACCCAGTATATGTCGAGTGTCAACATTTGGACGTAATTATTGTGAGTTGACTTGCAGGATTTATTTTGATCATGACATTTATGTTAAGATCTTTTCTTGGGATGCATCCAAACCATTGTTGGGTCAGCCTTCCTCTTATGTAATGTTCTAGAATAATCTGTAAGTCATTTTGGCAAGTATATATAGAGTGTTTAGGCTTAGAGTTAGGTAAGTTTTTGGGAAGAAGATTAGCCAGAAGAACTGGATCTTTGAATGTGAATATATTTGTAATTGGTGGTAACCTAGAAGGCCTTACAACTAGGCATGTATGAAGATATTGTGATGAATCAATAAAAGTATTTCACTCTTCTTCCTCCTTTGGTTGTTGTTCTTTGTGTTTGCTTCTGTTGTGTTAACTCTTGCAGGGTGGTTTGGATAGCTGGGCGAGCCTTTGGCCCTAGTTATTCACCCTTTGCTTGCATCAACATATGTGAATTAAGTTATCAAAAGGATCTGGTAGGAAACCAATGAAATTAGGAGCAATGCTTCCTCAACTTCACTAATGAAATTGTCAATGGGAACTTCAATAATAACTTAAAGATGTTTCATGTTTCATCAAATCATGAGGCCACAGAAAGTGCACTCACACGAGATAAAACACTATGCAAGAACAAAGATGATCCTTTCTCCAATTCATCACAACAACAAAATTCATTAACAAAAGGAAAACACCAAAGCTAAAAGATCACACAATCATAACAACACGGTAAAACCATTGGCTCAATTATTATTCATGAACATGCATTCACAAAAAATAACACACTCTGACAAGAATAACCACACTCAAAATGAGAGCACCAATAATATATATTATTGCATCAAAATAATGTCATGGAGTATATATTACATTCATGTATTTAAAAAAAATCCTCTCCTCCCTTTGTGTTTGGAGTGAGAGCCCTTTTAATGAAAACTCATGCTTAAAAACTAATATAATAAAGTTATTTACCTACAAACTAGCTCTCTAAATGGTGCTAAGTAGGTCTCCACCCTTGTTTATATCAATTAATGGGTGTATGATCCTTTACATGACTTAAAAAAATAAAAGAAGGAGATAAGAAGACAGACACCATGAGATGATCTAGAAGTCTCTATGAGCTCTAAAAATGGAAGGTTGACCTTCTCTAGGTGTCTCTAGGAGTTAAACTATCGTTTCTAAAGCATGGAATGCTCTAAAATAGCAATTGGCAGTTAACTATCAGTGCACCTCTAAGAAAAGTGCATCTTCACACCTCCACACTTGTGCACCTCTGCACATACACACCTGCACACCTTGGTGACAAGACCCAAAAATCCAAAAATTCTTCTAAGTATCAAAAGTGAATTTCCAGCATCTGGGTTTTCCTCCCCTTCATACCAAAATGATGTATGGATGTTTCCCTTTGAACTTTTGGATGAAAAAGGTAATTTCTAGAGGAGCTCATAAGTCTGAAGTTTCATACTATGTCCTCACTTCCCTATGGAAATGATGAAGTGTGACTTCTTGGGCATTCTCTGAAACTTGAAAGTCATGGGTTTGAGTATGATCTTAGCTATTATAGAAAACAAGGAAGCCATGGCAATGTTCAGGACCTTGGGAGCCTCTAAATGTTTTAGATATTCGAACCTATGTACCTTTAGAGACAATTCACTCAGCAAATCTTCAAATTGTGCATTTTTGCATGTATGCACCTTCAGAGAAGTGTGTAAGGTGTTCAATTCACCAAAAAATCAAAGTTCTCAATTTTGAAAATGGTTTCTGGGTTTTTCTCAAATGGGGTTTTAGATCACTCTTGTTTGATTATTTTGATCTTTTTGATGATTTAGGCCCATTTATGCACCTTGCGCACTTATACACTTTTTTTTTCAAAACTTTTTAAAATTGTGCACGTCCACACCTTGGCATCTTTGGGACTTTGGGCATCTTCAAGCCTTCAAAAATGTACACCTCCACACCTTCACACGTGCACCTTTTGGAGTCCTTCAACTTATGCATATTTCAAAATTACAATGCATTTCAAGGCTTCAATGCAACTGTCTTCTCCACTTAGTTTATGATTAAACAATCACATTACCTTGTCAAGGTCTAACTATTCAAGTGCCCATTGTAGTTTCTCATAACTCAACGTTTCCTCTACATCCTTTTGTTATCTCTTGTTCTCAAATCCTCTTCATCAATCATCTTGATATGGAACTCTACTCAGATAGAGATTGTCTTACCAATAAGGTTTGACATTAATGACAACATAATAATTGTTCCAATAGAAAGAACCTTCTATCACCATGCAAAAATTTGTATCAAGATCCAATAATATTGTCGACCTCATCCAAGCTAATAGCAAGCCAACCCCTAATAATTTGAGGACCTTTTTCCTTGGTGTCATGCCCCTAAATATAAGCTTCATTCTGAGACATTCCTGAGTTAGTAACTTGGCAACTGCACAAAGCACAATGATAGAACTAGAAGACGATCTTATTTTTGTTCAGAAATGGAAGAAGGAGATGCAAACAAGAGCCAACAACATTAACTCAGAGTCTTTTGAAGCCATGCTTCAGAAGCTCTCAAATCAAATGGTATCTTTTAAAAGGTAGATCTCTAAGGCTAGTTCTTCATTCCAACAACCCATTTCAAGGACATCCCAAGGAGAAACAATGAAGGGAAGGTGTTACAATTGCCTTCTATGCAAGGGACTAACTATAGAGGTGTCACTGAAGAAAGGGAATATGTGTACATTTCATCTCATCACTAACTATGATCGAGAAACTTTCTTATACATGGAAATGGACATGAAAATGCATGTCTCAAATGAGCTAGCAGGTGAGGCTCCCAGATGCAAAGATGATTCAACTCCTAATGGCCACTCTAGAAATTATTACTTGGAGTATGAATAAGATTCAAAAAGAGGAGGAGATTTCTTTGCTACATTAAACAGTTTGTCATTGACATTGTTGACTAGAAGTCAAAAGAACAAAGCTTCGTCTACTCATGCCAAATACACCTATAAGCACCTCCACCTAGGTCACTAGTCCCAATGCCTCATCATCTCCTGTCATACAAATAGGTAAGAATTTGAGCTCATTTGACATTGTCCAATTTTGCAAAGATGCTCATGTTAGCCCCTTCTAGAGTTGCTTCCCTTTTCAAAGTTTTAAATTCTAAATCTTGTCAGCAACGACCTCATTTTCATATTTTATAGGGCTAGAAATTGCGTCAGAAAACCTAGAAAATACATGAATATATTAAACCCTATTATATTTTTGAGCCTTTAGGGTCTTCTTTGATAAGGGATAATCTTTTTAAAGTAAATTATATCCTCAAGTTTTTCATGTTTCATTTTCCCTATGGCCATGTGTTAGTTTTGTCAGGCATTTCATTTTATTTCCTCAGTGTGTTTTACCTTTGGTGGACCTGTTGGTGTTTGAAAACGTTACCCATTTCCAATTACCCTAATGAGAACAAGATGCATCTAGGGGCAGCTAACTCCCATTATCAACAAATCCATTCAGACACCAGGCCAACTATAAGGCATGACCCTTCTTCTACTTCAGGCTCTGCAAAACCTAGGCGGGTAGACCTGTAGATTCTTTATATGGTACCAGTTGTCAAAGCATACACTGAATCTAATATGAAGCAGATAAAAACCCCTAAATCTTCTATACTCAACTAGGAATCATAAGCATGAAAAAGCTAAGAACATAACTCATGAAACTGGCAAGCTAAGTGAGGGTTAACATTGAATAGCTTTCAACATAAAAGGGAAAATTGATTTAATATGTTGATAACAGCAAGACCCAAGTATGAACAACAGAACTTAATGATCCTATCTCTGACCAGTGCCTTATTTATTGGGCAATTAAATGAATCATAACCATACATCTCCTGGAAACCTCAGACGTATCTCTACATCAAGATCCTTGATCTATCTTTCACCTTGTGAATAGACATCTGCTACAGAATGAATCTCATACTCAGAACATCCTATCATGAAATCTGCAAACCCTGTGACAAATATCAAGTAATTACATGGTTCTTTGTTCCATAAGCAAGACATTTTAACCCCATACATTTCAAAACGAAATGCAACCTAATTCATGCTCTTTGATCACAAATTAGAAGAATTAACAAAGCCATAATCAGGAGACAAGATTCAGACTAAACTTCAAACCTTTGCTGCTCTTTATTTGCTTTCCTTGAAACCAAATACATGAAATGTACAGGAAACAACTCATAAATCACCTAACAGACCAGAACTATCTGCATAAAACATGAATGCTGTTCAATACAAAAGAGAAATGCTGGGTGTGTGGCTTTCACAGCCTGAGCAGAGCTCAAAGAACTGGAAAAAGAAAACCAACCAACAACCTTTTTTTTCAGGGAAGAAGACAGAATATGTATGGAGAAGGCAATTCCCGGATTTGATTTGCAATTGACACTTGTCTATCTGAAAAACCTTCTTAACAGGTTAAAACAACTCTTTAATCTTTCCCCTCAACTGGTGAATCAAATCTTTTCATTTTACCTCTCAAGAGCATCAAATATCTCAACAACCTAATGATGAAATAATGTAACTGATTTTGATGAAAAAAAAGAACTCAATGTAAAAGTGAAAATTAGTTCACAGTGACCTCCAAAATGCAAGAAAACTGCTGAGAGTTGATTTTTGTCCATATTCAAATCCCGACAAGCTTTTAAAATTGCCCTCTAACCAATTTTGATGCTCTAGAATCAAGTTTGCTCATTCTGTCGCTAATGCCCCAAGAAACACAAATTGACCTATAACTCGAACTGACAAGCACCGGTGCAAGAACCAACCTCAAATTCGGAAAATTCAGATCTTCCCGGTTCCGATGGTATATTGGAGTGCCCAATTTGGTTAAAAATTGCCCCAGATATTGCCTTTTGAAAATCTCAGTCTTGTTCATGACTTCCATGTAGTTTTGCAAAAATTTTAACTTTTATATAGTTTCAAACTATATGATAAGTGAAAATTTATTTAAAAAATCTACCCCACGTGATCTTTTAGAAAAAAAAATTAAATTTTTTTTTTTTTTAACCTTTGAAAATTCCACCATATGTTTCACTCGGGTCAAACTTGGTTTGACCATATCGCCATGTGTCACGTGCTGATTCACTGATTTGACTCTTGCCGGATTCTTGAGTTTTCCGGCAACCTCGCTATATCGCTAGCCGGATTTTTTGAGATTTTCTGGCAAGCGACATAGCGACCTGCCGGATTTTTTACTTTTCTGGTCGGATTTGCTGATGTCATCCTTTTGTCTGCATGTTTTTCTTCAAAATTTTACTTGTCTCCAACCAACCACGGACCCACCTGCACTAGCTTTGGCTTTATAAAAGCCTTTGTCTTGCTGACACTAAGCATTGGTAAAGATTTGTATTTAAATAATCAAAACTTCTTTCCCACAATGAATATGGGATAAAACAGTTTCAATGTTTTTTTTTTTTGCTGTAGTGAATAGCTCCCTTGTTCATACATGGATCATGTGCCATCTCTGATGGGCCTCCCCATTGTGTAAATTGCTGCACTTATCCTCACATGGCCCCTCTCAAAAATGTGCATTGCTGCATTATTTGCTGCCATGGACTTGCCTTTTAATTGTGGGGCTCCATTCAGTGTGTGAGATGCATTTTTCATGGTCCCTGTGCCAAAACGTGGAGCCTTTTGTTGTTCCTATTGCCTCGGACAGTGGCATTTCCCTTTGTAATCTTTATTCTACTCTTTGGACGCCCTGCAACATATGGATGCCCCAAAAACGTGGGCTTATCTGTGATTTGCTCCAACACATGGAGTTCCTTGTTGGTTGTCTTATTTAAAACATGAGACTCTCAGCTGGTGCTTCCCTTCTTCCTTGCCTATGGATGAATGACTCTTTTCCTGGTGATGCCTCTATTATGGCATGAAAGCCCTCTATTTTGCTCAATGCATCTTCTTAGTTTTCTTCTTGTGTTAAAACATTATATTGTCAAAACAAATAGCCCTTCACATTTATTTGATTCTTTTATCATTGAGAAAAAGTCCAATCTCATACATTTAGTGAACTAAGATAATGGCAATGACTACAGTGAAGCATTGTAATGATTGTATGTAAAACAATCAATTTAAAATTTCATTTTAAATCATTTCCGCACTAGTGTGAAATTTGTGTCTGAAGGCCCGCCAGGTGGTCGTAAAAACTAACTCAATCAGGTAACCAGGCCATGAAAATCGGCATGAGTGTTCAATCCTGCATACTCTATCACACTGCAAATTTTCAACCCATGATGGATTCCCAGTCAAAAGATTTTAATTGCCGAACATCCATACTTCAATTACTCTGCAGGCAAACAATGTTAAAAAACATAAACCGGGCTCGGGTTCGGCATTATAAACTGGGTTATTGATCACTTGGGGTTTTGAAAACTAGGATATAAGTTCTTTGCCATGAAGAGGATATAATTCCATGTTTTGGGCTCATGAAAAATCACAGGGCACATTTGGCGAATTTTCGAAAACAGGCACTTGGAAATTTTAACTGGCAAATGTCTCAAAAAGTGATTTTTGGCAAATGTACGGACATAAGAAAGTATGCAAATGGATTCATCATGACTTAAGAACTGGCATGCTTCAAGAATTTCTGGGACACAACACAATGGTACAATCCATTTAGGCTAGCCAATCACAAGATCAAAGTTATAACATGCCGAATAGGGGTACGGATCAATCTGGATACCTTAGCCGTAACAAAACAATGCAAACTGGGTTTTTGATCATGTTAGCAAACTGATCAAATGGATTCAACATGATCTCAAAATTGGAACATATGAAGTGTCTTACCCCTAGAACACAATGCAAAAATAATTTTTTCATTTGGGTCAACTGGGTCAAAGATATGATTGGTCGAACAGGGCTTCCCAGAATTGTGAACAACTAGTTAAATGCACAAAACAGTAAATGACCAACTTTGCGGGGTGCAAAACCTAGTCAAACGGATTCGAAATGACTTGAAAATTGAAACATAGGTTCTCTATTATGGACACTAAACATCCCCAAAGTGACTAGTCATGACACAGTCCTGGGTAAAAGATATTCAGATGCAAACTGGGCCTCTGATCGCTATTTGACACTTGGTAGAATTGCAAATTTTGACACTAGCTCAAAATGGGACTTCACAGAATGATTCGGGATGGCAAAATTACATTGTGGATCATATGAATATGTCAAATGAAAGGTTTTAAACCACTCAAACACCATCTAGGCCTCAAGCTACCAACTGACCACATGCATAAAAGGCACTTTAGGACATGATTTTCCAAAATTTTCAAAATGTGACTAAAAATGAAGCATGCAATTTTCAGTCCCAACAGGACCTATGAAACAAGCTATTTTTACAACCATTAGATCTAATTTGGATCGACGATCATCACTTTATTGTTATGAGAAGTAGAATGTATTTTAAGGATAGCAATGTAGAGAGAAGATGACATGCATCCAAGGTGTCTAGATAATTATAACAACATTTTCAATGATTGAATACGAGCTGTCAAATGTAAATCGAATCCACAGTGGTTGTATAGTCGCCAAGGGAAGATGTGAGGCTTTTAGTTATAGCGACAACAGGACAGAGAGACACATGGATAAAGTGAGACAAAGGGTTTGCAAGTTCCAAAAGGCATTGCATCAACAAAGGATAACATGTTTCATTTTTTGATTTGTTTATAAATCAAGGTAAGTAGGTTTTAAAATTTGTTTACATTTTTTGATCAAATTGGAGATCAATGGATGTCACTTTTTCATGATGAAAAGGTGCTTAGTAGATAAACCATGCGACATAGCGAGAACAAGGTCTTTAGTTATAGTGACAACAAGTAACAAGGTCTTTAGTTATAGTGACAAAGTGAGAAGATGACACATGTCCATGTGGGCCATACAAAACAAAGGTAAGTGTATGTCCTCGCATTTGTTAGATCAAAACTTCATCTATGGTTGTCATTATGTCGGTATCCAAATATGCAAGGTCTTTAGTCCATGTGACTACGTGATGAGGTGACACGTCTCCTAGTGGACCTAGTAGTATGAAACATCAATGGGAAATCTTGACCATCCAATGTCGAACAAATCAATGATTGTCGCAATGTCACAAATCCTCCTAGAATATTAGGGTCAACTCTTTATTGGGTGTGTCCAAGGTGGGTCATCTGTGAGGAGAACAAGAAGGAATTAAGAATAATCTGAATTGTTCGATGCAATATGGATCTATTTCTGTCATATTTATGTCACTATTCAAAGATGTAGGGTTTTTAACCATAGTGACATAGCAATAAGCTGACACGTGTCCCTAGGTTTTTTGGCTAATACAACGAGGATGAAAACAAGCAAGGTGCCTTCCACCTAGGAATATACTAGTGGTTTGACTACCACATTGATATGAAGAAATATGAGTCAATAATAAGATTTAATTGAGCCCGTTAGATATAATACAAATCAACGACCAATTTTTATTTTTTTCTACAAAGCATGTAGACCCACTCCCTATAAAAATTTATTGTAAATTGAAGTCTCCTCATGTGGACATAATGTGGAAATATAATGGAAAAATAGCATTCAATTTTGCAAAAGAAGCAATTGAAGAACCAGAACATAGCGCAAGGAAAAAGGAATTATGTGGTAATGAAATTGTGAATTGTTTTAACGAGGAAGTAGTGAGATTACTCCAATAAGTTTCACCATCCATCTTTGTAAAGGATCTTGGTATAGAATTCTTTGTTTATTGCAAATATGCCTCCCAAAAAGGGGTTTTTCTAGAAAGATGCATTACCAATACAAAAATGTGTTAATAAACCAATGATATGACACAGATGAGAAAGATAGTCCCTATCTCTTTGAGATTAAAGCTAGCAAAGGGTTTTTATGATAGGGGGAATTGGACTTGAAATGTGGTAACAACCAAGAGTGGGTTGCAATTATTCAAGAAATGGTTTTTGAAAATAAATTTGTTTGCCCCACATGGAAACATTTGGAAATTTGACCTTGGGAAATTGGTGGTGCCTGGAGTTTTTATGGATTCATACCTCTTGATGTTAGTTTCAACGATGTATGATCCAGTTACTAGGTCGGTGCCAGGAATCAATGGGGAGTGCCTCATGAAAATAATGCCTGAGGAGATCAAAGAAGTATTTAGGATGGATCTTGTATCTAAATATCATGAAGCTATTAATTTTCAAAAATTAGAAAAAGGGTATGAAGCCCAGAGAGTCTATGTCAGACAAGGACCTATGAGAGAACATTTGGCACCCATTGGATATACAACATTGGTCATAGCCTCAACCCCAAAGCCTTTCAAGAAAGAATTGTTTACTTCTTGTTCTCTAGATATTTACATGTCTTTGTGTAGGGTTCTTGGGGAAGATGAACATAGCTATATGCCTGTAAAGTTTATGTATATGATGGTACAAATTTATTACTTTAGAGTTGATGTTATCTTTCATTTTATTGCATTCTTAGCTGAAGAAATTCATAATGGATTGATTGGAATTGCAAAGGGGAAAGTGGAGAAGGCTTGTGGATGATACTCAATGTTGACGCATATGATTCTTTTTAAGGGAGCCACCTATTTTGGAGGAGAGATGAAATTAACAAGGGAACATGAAGGAGAATCTCGACACATCCAAATTTGGAGTGTAGACATGTCATGGGATGTAAATGAAGCTAGCTTTGTCAAATTTGATAGATATTTTGCATCAAAGTTAAGGACATTGTTATCTAGGGAGAATCCAAGGATTCCTAAATTTTTGTTAGATTTTATTACACCCATAGGTTCCACTACCAGATTAAAGGTTTCTGACAATTGGGCTTATATCATTACCAATCTAGTTTCTACTATTTTCAAAGTGTATGGGTTTCAAGGAACCCCTCATGTTTTACCATACCAAGTGCTTCTAAAGGTTGGCTTGGCTAAGATTCTATGGTAAATAGGAGGTTTGGAGGAAATTGAATTGGCAAGAAGGTCAAGAGGTTCAATATTTCCCACTTGAACTATTGCCCACCAGCTTGTGAACACAAAAAGGGGATGGCTTTTCTTGTATAAATTTTTTGATCCTTATAAAATGGCAACATCCCATGCTAGATTCTTTAATACTGAGGGATTTTATGAAATGTTCAAAAAGATAAAAAAGGAAAAATCTCATGATTATAGATTTTATTAACTTGGGGACATCATAAGGAATGAGTTCTCCCTACAAGAACAAGAAGTTAAGAAGAGAAATGGAGGGTCTATTGTAGAGTTTTGGACTTTGTGAATTCCCTTGATAAAGACAATAGCTCATTAGCAAATGCAAAAACTATGGCTGACAAGATGAATAAATTGAGGACTTTCTTTGTTGAGATTATGGACACATTAAATGAAAAGAAGTCTCTTTTGATCAAAACATACCTTGACCAATCAAGAGACATCATGCAGAGATCAACTTTTGCTCCTATTGTGGGCTCAGGACAATATGTTATCTAGAAGATGCCAGGGTATATCATAGTTAAAATGGAAGGGGATGTTGATAACAAAGGAAAGGAGAAGAGTGATATTGATGTGCCCTCTTCCTCAATACACAAGAGACCTAAATCTGAGGTATATTCATTTAAGCATGCATCCAAGAGGTAGAAGATTGGAGAAGCTACTATGCCTAAGGATCAGATGTATACATCATCTCAATCACCTCTTTTCCTAGGAAATGAATAGCTCACAGTTGAACAATTGGAACAATTTGGAAATTAGGGTGATGTTTTTGTTACTTTATCTAAACTTGAGGAAGGGACATTAAAGGAGCCTCCTATACCAAACATGAAATAAGTGATAACTTTAAGAAACCCCTCCCAAAAAAATGCCTAAAATGCTGGCGAATCCAACATTTTGTGGGCAAGAAAATTTTAATGTTGAGGGCAATTTTTTTGTTCCATATAGGGAAATAAAATATTATATGTTGGCAATTTTTTTCTTGCCTTAACAAAAATCATTTTAAATGTGGCGAATTAATGTTTTTTCTTGCTAACATATAAATAAATGATGGCTATTTTCTCCCTTGCCAAAAATGAATTAATAATGTCAGAGGTGAATTACTTGTTTTGCAAGAAAATGGATAATAATGGTCTTAGCTAATCTTTAGTGGTAAATTGAAAAATTGTTTAATCTGAAAGCAAATTAGTAGTCACTTCAAGTTTCAACTTGTGTAATGTCTTAGGTCTATTATTAATAATGTCATAACGTCATTACGTCAATGTCACTATTAGTAATTAGTAATTACCAAGTTAGCTACCATCACTTTCAAGTTTCGTATTATTAATACAATTGTTTTATCAAATGTTGATTAATTAGAGATCAACAACAAAAGATGCATTTTGGGGCCAATTGCTTGAAAAGACCTGGACTCACATGAAATTTTTTGAAATGGAGACACATGGGCATGGAAACCGTTAAGGCATTAACTAGAATGTACTCAATGTTAGAAACTTTTGACTACCTAACATTAATACGAGTACATTTTGACATTTCACACACTTGAAAATTAATAGGAATACAAAAAAATAAGATATGAAAGATCGCGAACGCCAAAAAATTTAATGCAACTGCCATTAAATAGACTCTTCAATTCCTTTTTCATTATCATTTCTCAAATTCTTCAATCTGAATTCAATTTGCAGAGTTTCTTGAATTTTAGTCATGGATATGCCAATTCACCTGAAATGCACTACAATGGCTCTGCAAAAGCCCTTTTTGGGCAAGATTCCTGATGATGTCCTTGCCATAGTTTGCAAGCCAGATGCCCAAAGTCCTTTTATCTGCCATGCTATATTCATGGTCATCGGCCATGAATTCTTAAGAAATGATAAGAGATACCATGTATCTATGAATATTACCTCCTACTTCCTCACATCTCTTCTTGACCTTAGAGGTAGTCAAATAGACATTCTGATGCTTCTGCATAACATTTTTAAGGAAATATTTTTAGAAGATGACGTCAAAATTCTTGTATTGGTCAAGTAGGTATCTAAGTCGGGCATTGGCATCCCTTTTGTAGATGTAGAAGACAAGTGTTGGGAGCAAGGCATAGGGAGAATTATATAGAAGTATCCCTTCTTACTCGGCATGAATGAACGATAATTGACTCGCCATTAGAAGTGGGCCCAGCTTAGAAGAGATTTTCTACAAAATTGGTTGTTATTGGATGATGTCGGCAAGACTGACTTCACATGACTGGACAAGTTCAGCAACATCATCTTTTCCAACAGATTCCTTATGGAGGGACTTGAAGACTTTTTTGATTGAAGGCTTCAAGACCTCAGCCCGCTGATGCTTCCAACCTCCCTATTCCCTAGTTCCTTGTTCCCTATTTCCTAAATCTTGTTTCCTTAACCCTTGCCCTTTGGGCAAAAAAATGTGTTTAAGATATCTATTTTTTCTTTGGATTGGGCCTTGCCCTTTAATGTACATTGTAAATTATGAAATAGTAAAACCAGGCTAATTTATTTAGCTATATTGAATATCTATGCTATGAATCAGTATTATGTACATTGTACACTCTAAAATAGTATCAATAAAAATAATAGTTTTTGGCTTCTCAAATCATTGTTTCTATTAGTCTACGACTTTGTTTTTGGCTCATCAATGCACTGTTGAAATGTTAGTCTGTGACTTTGTTATAAAAAATTAACTGTTAATAATTATAAAGTTAGAACTTAGAAAAAAAAAAGGGTTTCAACAATTCCTTTATGGTTTCATATTTGATTAACAATTTCTAGTAAAAAATTATTCACTTGAAAATTATCTAATTAAAAGTTTTGTAATTTCTAAAACTATTTTTCTTTAATCTTATTAGTTAAAACAAATGGAGCGATAAGAGTGGATTTCAAGGAAAACTAAAGATTATAGCCTTAACAAAGTTAAATAAAAAATTGATAATTCTTGTCTCAATTTTTTATTTCATACCTATCTTGTCACCTAACTTTTTTTCATTATGAAATATTTTAAATGATGAAGAATAGTTTTGTTGGTAAACAAATTTATCACTGTCGAATTTGCCCAACGGAGTGTGTGGCAAATTGTTCACAACAGTTGGATAGGCCCTTGATATGCGGCCTTCCTCTACGTTTAGAGGGGCAACTCCCTCATATGATATAATTTTTAAAGGGTTTTCAAATAAAGAATCTAAAACTTCAAAAATCAGGAGAAAGTTTTTCAGGACGATTGCACCACACGCCCTCACAACCTTCTTGGGCAAACAAGAACGATAATAAAGGTGATCAAGAACTACGCTTGAAAGCAACCAGTATTACCAAACACATTCATTATTCATAAACACTCGCACAATACCATGAGGATGTCTACTACAGTAGATAACAATTTTGATTTTAGAATAAGGAACCCAAAGAAAATCTCATTTCATTTCCTTGCACCAAAAAGATAATAGAGATTTTTTGGTTTTAGAGATAAAAAGTGTCCATCCTTTCCAAAATTTATCTCTAGATCAAAATTTCAGCATATTGTTCCCTTATTTATAAAACTAAAAAAAGTCCCTTTACAAAGCCAACATGAGTCCGTATATAGACATAGAGGTTAATAACTACCTCTTCATGGTTAATAACCACCTCCAAAATACGTGATTTTGGGGAGGTTAATTAACCTCAAGAAAATTAACCTATACAAGGAAGACTTTCAAAAACAAAACTTTTAGCTAGAATTCCTAAGAATGTATACATATTCAATCATTGATCTTCTAGCTACTAACTCTATCTATCTAGACACAATTGATCCATTCCAGAAAACCTTGTAAGCATCTAGGATGATCATCATTGATTCATAGTTCAGAATGGACACATTTTCCATCCTGAGTTTGGTTGTGAAGTATCTATCCTAAATTTCTTCTGACTCTTGTCAATAGGCTGAAATGTTACAATCTCCCAAAGTGAGTACAACCAGGCTGAGCTTCATCATAGTTTCAGCATCTGATACACGGTTCTATATTTTTGAATGAATCTGGACACTGAAGGAATCAAGGAGAAATTGACAATCAACATGCTGAAGGTCACTTACTGGCGCCCCACTTGTGATAGTAGAGATTAATTCATTTGTAACTTTTGTTTTCAGCCGCTCCAAAGAAGCTATTATCTTTTCAAACTTAGTGATCCCCTTGCTGATGTTTATCATTTTCCAACCAACACTTTTACTCCAAATATGTGTTTGGTTGTCACTTGGATCAGCAATAACTTTCTCAAGCAGTAGGACACTTGTGTCTAATTTGGCCATTTCTTTTAATTCATTAGCTACTTTTTGTTAGGTGGATTTATGTTCCTTGCTATTTTCCAGATCTTTAGAGATTTCATGTATCTATTCGATGACTTTTCCATATATCTCCTTCACTCCAGTTATAAGTTTTGAAGCATCCTCTATCATCTTGTTTATCCAAGCTTTGATCATCATGCTATGTGACTTGTGTTTGTCTATTCTTTCAACAACAGTATGATCTAAAATTCCATCAGGGCCTATTCGAACCGGTGAAGTAACCACTGCTTTGGCATTAGAGGGATTGCTGATTGAATTAATATATGATACCAACATCTAAACTTGTTCCTTGAGTTGCTCCTTGGTTCTTTTCTCTTTCTTCGCCCTTTGCAACATCTGTGCAACAGTCACTTCAAAATTTTGAAAATCTCTTTCCGCATTAGAAGGACCAAGATCAACCTTACCTAGATAGAAACCTGATTCAGATGCTTCATCAACACTTTTTCCAATTATAGGCTTGGCTAATTCTATGCATAAGTTGCCTGAAGTGTTATCAATAGCTAACCTAGACATCACCTTGGTCTTTTTCACCTTAGGAGGCTTCTGAAGAATACTAGAGATCACATCAAATGGAGGCAGGATTATTTGAACAACTTTCTTCTTTTTCTGAAGACTATTCTGGAACCATGAATGCATAGTGTTTGAAGCTTGCACATCACTTGTTATATTTTCAGCAATCAGCATTAAGTCCTCTGAGTTAGATAATTGATTATCTAACTACATGATGTCTATTAATGGCATCTCAGGAGGAGAGAGACTCGAATGAGGAATCACTACATCGTTAGGAGATGTAACAGGGACATGTGATTCAACAATTTGAGGAGTTATTTGATCTTTTTCATTGGATTCATTTCCTTCCTGATTCATTCTACCTTTCATTCTCGACCTTTTTCTTTTGATTGTAAACTTATCCAACTAATTTAGATCTTCATCTTGATCTTGAGCACCTGTATCTAGTTGTTGTATCTTCTCACTGGAAGTTGCCTCTATTTCCATCCAAGATGATTCTCCTTTATTATTTCCACTCTCTTTATTTTGAAATTCACCAGTTGCTTTTTCAGCTCTGACTTTACTAATCCAGTCCCTTGTCCTTTTAAGAACATAGGCAGACCTCTCCTTCAATATTTTTAACTTGAGAATTGACCAATCAATAGGAGGGAGATCTAGCAATTCAATTTTCTCATAATAGGAAGGATCAACCAAAGAAACCTCATCATCATCAACACCTGTCACATCAATGTCCAGTTTAAAGTCTATCACCTGCCGAACTGTAAGCCGCATCCAATCTCTCTTCCTGACTTCGAAATCATTTTCACAATCCTCCCAAAAGTCCTTTAGAGTTGGGAAGTGAACAAGATTGGGATTTAACTTTAATTCATTCACTGCATAACCCTTACTATCATAAGGGAAACACAATGTATAAGGATGCAAATTTATTGTGGCAATAGATCTTTCTATGTTCTTGGCATCTGATGCAGTATCACAACTATAATATCTGATGTCAATAGGAAAAGGTATTTCATCTATCCTCTTGTTCCTGCAAAGTTTGTTGATTTGACTAATCTGTCTACACATTTCAATCAAGACCAATTTATCATCTACAAATCTAGGCAGCATCAGTGGACACCCATCATAGGTAGCTAACCTGATATAAGTAAACTTCGAGAATTTTATGAAAATACTTCCATATTTTTGTACTTTCATCGTTGCTTCTGGTGAAATTCTGAGTCCAATATTCTCTTGAATCTCCCTTACAGTTAGCATTGTGAATGCATCATTCACTCTTCTAAAATGGTGCAAGTTATTATCATACTGAATTTGAGGAAGATGATTATAAATGATGGTCGTATCATCATAAATACCATGTCGGTTAAGTCCTGGCCAACTTTGGTGCTAGCAATATCATAGAAAAGATATGAAGTCATATAAAAGTAGTCATTTTCTTGAAGTCCCATGAGTTGTTGATGAAGTGAGTCACTGATAATTTTAGCTCAATCAATATGTTGCTTTCCTTCATAGACCATGTTGATAAACAGGAACATCCAACCTTCAAACTCATGTGAATCTCGAAGACCAACTATCCTACTCAATAGGATCACCATGTTTGCCACATCATCTTTTAACAACAACCTGTGAATAGATTTTCCTAATTGAGATTTCCCTTTTCTTGGTTGCGAGAACAATGATCTAGCAATGGTGTTTAGACATTGAGTTTGATTTGTAGTAAAATACTCATTAGCAGTTCTCAGATTGATGTTGGCATATTGCATCCGAGTAGGCAATCAGAAAACACTAGCAATAGAGGTAGGATCTAGATGGACAATTACTTTATTGTTCGACAAAATAACTTCTCTAGTATTTGGATGATAAGCCTTCATGCACTCCAATACCAAGTCTGGGCACTATGCTAAAATGGGATGTCCACCTACTTGAGCTAAGCCACTTTCTAATATCTTTCTGGCTAATGGGGTCCTTTCCTCATTTACGAGAGATGACCAGAAGTCTTGAAGGAAGACATTTCCTAAAATGGTATCATCAATATCTGGAAGCGTACTTAAAATAGGAGCATAATCCAGTCTCTAATATTTATACTTCATAGTTTGATTACCGAACTTTTTCTCAAATATGGTGGATGTCTTCAACCCTGCACTACACTCTTTATTTCTGGCTGAATTTGAGTGGCTTAATGAGTGAAACTTCCAAATATACATATCAAGGATGAGCATTTCATTTCGTAAAGCATTTTGCTAACACTCTACATGCTTTGTTCACGTTCACCAACTTTCTATTTAGGCATTACATCAAACAATTCAAGAGCGATCTCACTCATTACTTGCGTTCCTCATCACATATCCATGAATTTTGAAAATGAGCCATAAGATTCCTCTTTGATTCAAGACAATCATTATCTTGTATCAATCAGATTCTTTTTCCAATGTTTGATTTTGCAAAGTTTACTTCTCCAAATATTTGAGCTAGTTACAACTGGTAGTCTCCATTTATATTTGTAGATTGCCCCTACTCACGTGAATAGGAATAGACACTTCTTTGTACATGTTGCATCACTTTGAAAAACCAATTTTTTTGTCCAAATTAATACATAATAATGGTTATTATATTATCATGGCGGTATTTCCTACAGCATTGGCGAGTTGATACATGTATTGCTATTTATCCATATACGTAATAGGCTTGTATATGTGTGCCACTTATTGAGTCGTACCAATAACTCAACTCTTTAGCATGAGGCTAAGAGATATGAAACTAATGGCATGATCATACCAATGACCACATGGGAAAAAGTGCATCTGAGCTCACATATATGTTGCAGCTTCTTCAAGCTTATCAAACTCTGAAACATCTCTCACTGTGGAGGAAACAATAACTGTCAGTTGAGACCGATTTCAATACAACTGAATGATGAGTTAGCAATGTTGAGGTGGTGTATTGTTATTGTTTCTTTAACAATGTCCTTAGCCTAGACTTCATAGAAAGAGATTTGTAGTTCTATGACACGATGTAGAAGCTATTATTGAGTCAAGAAACCTCCTATCATATTGTTTTTCTCCATTTTCTATCCGGCTGCGGCATTATTAACCCGCAATGTGTAGAATATGTATCAAAGATCTTCAAAAGAATTCTCTTGGCTATACAAGAACTTATCAATAAAATTATCTCATTATATAAGGGATCTTTACCAATGTTGCATATGTCACTCTGAATGCCATGTTGTATAGCCAGGTTGGTATCTAGCATACAACACTAGAAAAACTTAATTTGAGTCTTTAAGAAAGCTTCCACAATGTTTACTCAAATTAAAACACTTCTCACTGCACATGGTGAATTTCTAGGAACTCCATCCGATTCATTTTCATTCTTATTGCTAATTACCCCCCATTTATATGTCTGACTTCTCATGAGGAATTTCAAACAGCTTAATAACTGTCTCATAGAGGTTAAGAAACATGCATTTTTGGAGAGGTTAATTAACCTACCCCAAAATACGCAATTTGAAAGTTATCATTAACTTGTTTGAAAGGTTAATGGTTAATGATAAACTTGAAAATACGTAATTTGGGTCTTTCCATTAACTCTTGATAACTTGGCCCTCAAAAGTTGAATTTTAAAATTTTCAAGTGCTGGGCGAAGCTGGGAATGAGCTGGAGATATGAAGATTCAAAAACTTACAAAAACTCAACAATAAAATGATCATTTCAATGATCAAAATAGGACATATTTCAAACATAACCAAGGGATTAACAAGTTCAAAACTTGAAACACTTTATGACCAGGTAACAGTTGGCTCTATCTGGGGACAAGGACAAAGCTTGAATCCAGAATGAATAAAATAGTGCCTTATCCATCGGGTTGTAAAATAGAGTCATCTGAGGGACCAATTTACAAAAGAGGGAACAAACCAAAAACAGGCCAACAGAAGGAAAAACTAAAGCAACACAAACTAACAGAAGCGCACCAAAAATGGGACAACTTATATACAAAAAGGTATACAACACAGTTCACTGATGATAATGCTTCAAGTGTTGCCCATTATAAGGTAAGGTTAACTGGGTACCACTTAGGTATGACAAAATAAAAGAGTTCTTTTTGCATATCTCTGTAATCTGGAAAGGGCCTCTCCATAAGGAGTCAAATTTCCATGTAAGCCTTTTGGTTCTCGAGGTTTATCTCAAAGCAAGACCAGATCACCTTCTTGAAACACCCTTTGCTTAGTGTATATGAGCAATGTTAGTATGCTAATAGAAACCAAATTTAAATAAAGCTTCTACAAACTAAAAAAAATTCATAAACTTCAAGATAGACTAAGATGAGCTCTCAATTGAGAATATGAGCCATTAATGGGCTCTCTCAATGAGAAGCTCTCTTGTTGAGTAGCTTTGTCTAAATAGATAGGATGTATGCTCAAGCTTTATGCTTCAAAAAGGGCTTCAAATGGAGTTGGAATTTGGGTGTGAGTGTATGGTTTTGATGTAAAATGGCTTCTCAAAATGGCATTATGACTTTACTTCATGGATTGTGTTATTTTGCAAAGGGGAAGGATCCAATTTATAGGCAAGAGGCTTGAGGGATTGAGGGCTAAGATGCAAGGATGGGAAAAAGCTCATGGAGGGCTCAGATTGCATGAGAAGAGAGCACATGGATTGTGCTTCCTTATAGCCAATCAAGGAGTGACACATGTCACATGGTGAGAGGATGGAGGAAAGGGGAAGGATGAGTCAACAAATGAGGCTCAAGGGATAAAATCTTCATAAAGACTCTTATAATGACTTGTAAGAGCAATAAAAGGGCTTGTAAGAGTTATTTATGACCTAGTGGACTTCATAAAGTTTTATGGTTGAGATATTTTGAAGGTGATGAGAGAAATTTTGACTTGGACTTGATTAGGAAGGTTTTAAGCTTGTTTAGGCTTGTGCAAATGATTAGAGGATGGATTAGGATGGTTTAGGATTAGCTTAGGGATAGGCAAGTGGATGGCAAGTGGATTGCAATTAATAAGGGTGGGTGAAGGAGGAGATATTTGTTAACTTTGGCTTGAGTTAGCAAGTTTTAACCCATGTTTAGGGAATGTGACAAGGTTAGGAGGGGATTAGGATTAGGGTTAAAGACATCATTTAGAAGAGTCTAGGCTTTGGATGAGGATGAAGACTTTCTAGAAGAGTCTAAAACTTCCTAGGATAAGATTTTATGAAATAAATAAAGTTTTATTTATTTCAAGGGTTTGGGTTGAGGAGATATTTATTAAAATATTTTTAATAAACATGAGGATTAATATTTAATCTTGATTAAATATTTTGAGTTGGGATTAGGGGTAGGAAATGATGGGATTAGCCTTTAATTGAAATTAAAGAAGGATTAGAAGATTTTGGAAGAGGTTATTGGTCATAAGGAAATTGGCCAAGTTTTGGGAAAAAAATAAATAAATTATTTATTTTGGGATTTTTGGTCAATTTATTAATTAAATAATTAATAAATAAGGAAATAATGTTTAAATAAGATTTAAACATTTTTGGGAGGGATTCCTTAATTAAATATTTTTAATTAAGATAAAGGGATTTAATGGCATTAAAATTAATTAATTAATAAATGATGATGTCATTAGAAATTTTTTAGAAAATAAAAATACTTTATTTTCTAAAGATTTTTTAGGTGTCTACATTTTGCCCCTCTTTGATGTGATGTCGCAAGTGGCATGACATCAAAGATAAGAAAATAAGATGCCCAAGGCTAGAGCAGAAGAGGAGAGAATGGACTGTGAGATGCCCCCTCAAGAAGGTAGCGGGGAGAGAAAGCGAGGCTCAATGGCTTCTTGAAAAGTACAAGAATCCGAGATGAGCAAGAAGACTCATATTTGCTAAGACAAGGGGCTAAATTAGCTCAAACTCTCACTATGGGAGAATGATAAAGGGAGAATTAGAGGCAAGAGAGGAAGCAAGCTTAAGATCTCAGGGATTGCAGAGGATGAAGGAACGGAGCGCTATAAAAAAGAATCTAGGATAGGGAGATGGATGAGAGGATTAAAAAGCTGATGCAACAGGATTTCAAAGAGTCAGATTGGCAAAAGATGGGTTTCGGAGATCCTTAGGACTAGGATTGTGGATCTCGAAAGATGAGGCTTGGTGGATCCCTAAGACTAGGATTGTGGATCCCTGAAGCTAAGAGTGATGAGTGATTCAAAGAGATACTGATGCATAAGCTGGGGTAGGAGAGACGGATGCTGGATATGGATGGGGGATAATGGAGATGAAGGAAAACCATTGAAGCTTTTTGAGCGGGGGGGATACTTCAAAGAGAAGTACCACCATGTAGTTGAGCACTAGATTTGCTATAGGACTATTAGTTAATTGCCAAAGTTACCAAGAACATCAAGGCCTTTTCACCAACTGTCCAGAGGACTGATGAAATAAACTCAAAACAAACACGCAAGGATTGCCCCAACATCACACATGAATCCTAGAGGAAGCAGCATGGAAACGACACTGGAGAACCCACAAGCAGAAAAGAAAAACAAATGAAAGACCTGATCAAGACCTTACACTCTAATTGCCCCATTCACAGCATACCATGATATGGAAGATCGTGGCAACCTTGAGGAGGGAACAAGGAGATTGCTTGGAAAAGATACTTCAAGACCCAAAAGGGAAGATCCCAAATCAAAAGAAAGTGAAAATCCAAAAGAGAGCCGTTTGCCAACGAGATGGGTAGGACAAGGTACTAACGGACCAAGATCAGACATGAGTAAAGCTATATCCTGCAAGGACCTATCAGAGAGCACCGAAGCTAGTGGATTTGGATGAGTGATGCGTCTGGCAAGCTGAACTAAGAAAGATAACACTTTGGTGATAGGAAATCTAGCTAAAGGATGCATTGGAATAGCTAACCAAGATGTGCGATGGGTGCAAGATGCTGATCAAGGATGAACTGACACGAACGCTGGATAGATGCAATGGTACTAAGCTAAAGAGGATGTACAAGCTGATAGACCAAGATATTTACAAGTGAGCTAATCAAGATATGGTACAAGCTAACAGACCAAGATAGTTACAAGCAGGCAAAAGCTCAGGATGATAGGATAGTGGGATGGTTCGATGTTGTGCAAGATGCGAAAGCTAAGGGTGGGGTGATAGCGAAAGATATGGATTTGGCAGGATGCATCCAATGATGATGAGAGATTTTGCGACCAAGGATAGCTAGAGGAGTAGGATGAGATGGCTGGATAGGATGGTAGATAGCTAGGATTATGATGGATATAAAGAGATGACATTGGGTTTGCATGAGGATAGCCTAGAGCTAGATACCAATGACAAGGGAGGATGGAGAAGACAAGATCTCCAAGGAATATAGTGCCCCCAATTAGAAGATAACATGCGGAAGGAGGTCTTATGATGGATGTGATAGGATTGAAGCTAGGATGGAAAAAGCTGAAGGGGCTAGGGAGATGGATGATAGCTGAGATGATTGGCTGAAGTTGCATAAGATTAGTGGATGGTGTGAGATGGAAGTTGGAGGATGGAGGATAGGTGGATAGATTGGAAGATGGAGTTGGATGTCAAGAGATGACCAAAAGCATGAGGGTGATAGGCTAAGCTGGGGATGGCGGGATTACGCATGATGCTTGTTTGCCAAGTTTTCATCATAGTACTTGTCCAAGGCGCTTGAATTGCCAAGTTTTCACCAGTGGACGCTTTATTTTTCTTTACTTTTTTTTTGACTTTTTGAATTTGGACTTAGCTGGAATGATTTTGGCTTTCTTCAGCTATTTTGGCTTTTTTGGAATTTTTCACTGGCTGTTGGAATGTTCAATTTTGTTGCTAGTTGTTGGTACACCGGATGTGTGATTTATGCAATAGATCGGATTAGATGGGATTAATGGTAGGAGATGGAGGGATGAAAATGTTGGAAAGGAGCATGAGATGGGGATGCTTGCAAGAGCAACATTGGCACATGTTGGAACGGGTGTGAAAAGAGCATATGGGGGATAGATGGTAGATGCGGG
The DNA here is from genome assembly GCA_028749045.1 of Cupressus sempervirens. NCBI lineage: Eukaryota > Viridiplantae > Streptophyta > Pinopsida > Cupressales > Cupressaceae > Cupressus > Cupressus sempervirens. Next base: position 168,904,642 of record CM053792.1, on the reverse strand, counting down.
CATGATGGAGGATTTGTGGAAGCGTGCTTGGGGATATAGGCACCCAAGATGGAGCTAGGAGATGGGGGACATGAGTCACTAGATGGGGGATTAGCAATGGTGGATGCCATTATGCATTGGGTTTCAACTTTTTTCTTGGGGATCCATATGGTTTTGTATTTTCTTTTCGTAGGCTTTTGCATTGTTTTGCATTCTTTGATTGAATTTTGCCTTTTTGGAGTATGTCTTTTAGAATAGACATATGATTTCCTAGGATGTGGATTTTTAGCTTTATGCATTTTGAAGTTGGCATTCACATTGCTGTGGTAAGCTTTGGGAAGATGGTTAGGAGAAGCTTTGTGAGATGGAGAGGATATGAAAGAGCATGTAGGGGGATGATGATGGATGATGTGCCCTAATATGTGCCTTTGTTGATCTTGCATAGAAATGGATGGAATATGATTTATATGATGGCTGATAGGAGGATGGAGGATGGTAGATTTTGGGACATAGGGACCCAAAATGGATTTAGCGGATGAAGGGGGGATATGGTAGGTTGTTTTGGGTTGCAAAGATGGTGGAGGGGGGATGACATAAGATTTCTTGAAGGAGTGATGGGACGCTGGCATGGTGGGCTTGGAGATAGGCTTGGTTTGGGGGTGTGGTGTACCAACACCTTTAGATGGTGAGCCTTTGGATACATATCCAAGACCATGAAATCCTAGATTTTTTTGTGCAATAATAGGCTCTCTGATTCCTTGCTCTTGTGGTCCTAAACCTTGACCTTGATAATGCCATCGATTGAGCATTTGAACAAGCTGAGGAAACTTTTTGCTTGCAGAAAATGGTAGAAGTGATTTATTAGGTGTATTGCAATGGGGAGATATTGTTCTTAATTCTTCTGCTGAGAGAGGGTCACCGTGGATGAATGTAAGTGAACCAAGAGGGTATATTATAGATGGTGGAATAGCTTGGATAGGTGGTAAGATGGAAGCATGGAGCGGGGGAGATGGAAGGATAGGATCTTGATGTAGCTGGTGGGATGACAAGATATCTTGTAGTGGAGGAGATATGGCTCGAGGTTTTGGAGATGGAGGAGATGGTGGCTGCACTATGGATAGAAGACATGGTATGATGATATCTTCATTTATGCTTTGGGGGATGTCAACATGCTTTTGGGCAGGATCTTGATAGGATTGGTTTGGAGTGGATGGTGCGATAGGAGGTGAAGGGATGGATTCTTCAAAGGCAGCGGATGGATAGATGGGAGATTCAGTAGTGGAGATGGGTGAGTAGAAGATGGATGCATAAGGGTCATTACGAGAGATTTGGGAAATGCTTGGAGGCGATGTGGATAGGATTTGGAGGGATTTGACTGGTGGTGGGATTTTGATGCTTGCGAGAAGTGGAAGGATTTTAATCAATTTGATGGATGGTATGGGGATGATAGCTATGGGAGATGGAGGTGATATTATAGATGGGGAAGCTTCATCACTAACTACTTCACATGGTTGGATTAGATGACATGGCTTATCGACTATTGGAGGCAACTTTTCTTGTATTTCCTCTAGGAGATTCCTTGGAGACTCGTGTGTCAGAGGTGGAGGTAGATTGATAGGAATAGCTAGTTTGATGGGGGTGGAAGATTGGAAGCTTGGTTGATTGGGTGATGGAGGGGAAGCTGGAATATCAGATGGCATGACTAGATAGTTTGGAATAACTCTTGGATTTTGGGGGATGCTTGGGGGAATTTTTCTAAGGCTTTCAATATACCCGTCATAGTCAACAAGATTTTCATCATCATTGGAATAGGAGGTGGCGTGAGCAAGGACAATGCGACCAAACACATCATGATAGGATTGGTACTTCATGCTTTGATGATGAGTTTGATGGGGATGGGGTCTTGCGTATGGATGAACACGGAAGCTCATGGTTGGATTTGGGTTAAGCACAGATTTTGGATTTGTTGATGAAGGATTTCCTAGGGAGAGTCAAAGCTGTATGACAGACGTAAGGAGGATTGGCTGGAGATTTTTGGCTTTCGTGTGGATGGAAGACTTCAAGGGAATGTTGTCAAAAAGTGAGAGTTTTTCTTTCCTATGTGCTGGATTGGTGGAGATTGTGTCAACTTAAGGATAGACTAATGATCCTATGGGCATGACACGAGATTGACCACTTGTGGATCCCAACCTTTAGCTCAAGGTGATGAGGGATAACAAGTGACAAAGCTAGATTACCCTAGACAAAGCTCTGTCAAAGGGATAACCTTAGTGAGGCTAGTGGATTGGTCGGATTGATTGGATAACAAATTCTAGCAGAATGACAACAACTCTCTAAAGGCTTGGGTGTGATTTTGGATTGGGTTTCTAGCTGGCTAGGGGGGGATGATTTGGAGAGACTTTGGATTTGGGATTGTTCTAAAGCAAGGAACTAGATAGATTTGGTTGCAGCGAGGGAGCTAGGATGATTTTCTGATGAGGCAGTGACTACGCTAAGTATGCCTTCAGCTGGGAGATTTTTGATTTTTTGGGATTTTGACCAAAGTTGGCAAACATTCATTCAAAAGTTATGAACAAACAAGCAGACAAAATTTTGGAGCAAGCACGTCAAACACACCAACATCCTAGGAAGCTTTCTACAAGGATGAAATTTTTTATAGCTAGGGAGTCCTCGATATACACAAGGTACGTCAGGCCCAAATCCGTAGATGAAACCAAAAAGATGTCACACAGCCGAGAGGAGCGGTAACCCACTTCTCCTCTTTCACTTCTCAAGGGTATAAAGTTCCTTGAGGCTTAGCTCGAGTGACAAAATCTTGATTCCAAGAGAGGTGTCTTTGGATTCACCTCCCGATTTTTATACTCCGCCGGAATGCTGGAGTTGAGGTCGTCCCAAGGGGTGATGAAATCCCCAAGCAGGCATCCTAAAAAGAGAAATAAAGTTTTGGATTCTAATCTTATGCACCCAGGATGGCCTCGAAAGACGACAAGGGGAGAGAAGACTTGGATGACCTTGGGCTAAAAAACATGCTTGTTCCTTTTCCAACTGACTCTTATGTGTGTTGATCTAGACTTTGCAAGCACTCATGTTTAAGAGACAATGTTCAATTCCAACTTTGAAATGTGCTAACAAAGCAAAATCGATCAAAGAATGAATACAAGAAGAAGAGTTAGGGTCAACAAAAAAGTAAACCTGCGCGCCCGGAGGCTCTCCATGTAAAGTATTGATTAATTTCTTTTAAAGCATTCAAGAGTTTGTGTATTTTTTTTTAAGCCCAAAACAAAGATGTGTGAAACTCGATTGTCAAGCGCACGCTCGGAGGCCCTCCACGTCAAGATTTTTCCAATTTTTATGCCCAAATGAAGTGTGAGCGAGATTAATGCGCATTCAAGGAATTTTCTAACTTAGAAAAACCACTAAAGACCCAAGTGAGTGGAATTTGATCTTTGTGGAGCACTTAACACCCTCTTAGGTAGACCCATCCCCATAGATGGCGCTAAGATTGCAACCAATGGTTAAATTGATGGGTGATTAAAGATGGTGAGTCCAACTAAAAACTTACTCAAAGCGTCTTTATTAGTTTTTATAACTTAGAAGATTTCAAAAATGTGGATTCTTTTTATGCCCCAAAAGATGATTATTTGATCTATGGCATTCAAGATTGGATTTGTTGTTTTAATCATGCATTCATAAAAAAAACAAACTTGATTTTAATCCATGGCACTCAAGAGTGATTTTAGCAACATGCATTCAAAGACAAGTGATTAAACATTCAAGTTTTTTCCTTTGAGCATTCAAGATTGAGATTTTGTGTGTTATTTTAAAAACTTTGAAGTGCTTTGTTTTAACCTTAGATCATTCAAGATTGTTTTGGACTCAAAAGTGAAAATGGCCCTTTGGACTTTGGTTTTCATTCAATATTTTGTGTTCTAGTTTGCATATTTTAAGCCCAAAAATGATATTCCTAGATTGTTTTGATGCATGAAAAACCTAAGAAACATTCAAGATTTTGCAACAAGACATTTGTTTGGAACAAATAACAAAGCTTTTAGGACAATTTTTGGCAACCATTTAGGACTCTTATTTTTCATGAGATTTTTAAAAGAACTTTAAAATATTTGCAAATAAGGTTCATTTTATCCTTGATTGATGCTTTGAGTTTGATTTAGATTTTAGTGTGCACTTAGTGTTGATTTTGAACCTTTTGAAATGGAAACTTGAAGTTCTTTTTAAATTCCCAAAAATGAAGTGTTCCTAACTTTGCATGAATGCATCTAAAACCTTGATGTTGCAAGGATGCAAATGATTGGATTTGTTTAGTTTCACTTGTTAAAAGATTTTTTCTTTTTTGCAAATTTTAAATTTTTTAATGGATTTAAGTATGATTTGGGGGTTCATTTTAAGCACTAAAAAGAAGTGTGTATGATTTTGCTTCTTTAAAAAAAAAATGGCCAAGATCTCCCACAAGAAGAAGAAGAAGAAGTAGATGGAACAAGAAGAATATAGACAAGAAGAGGAAGAAGAATTCCAAGTGCTTTGTCCACCTATAAGCTTGAAAAAATTGCAAATACTATGAGATAGATTATGAGTTTCTTTGTCTTCTTCATGTTCATGTGGACCTACAAAACCAATTTATACAATCCTACCAATCACAAAAATAAGTAAAATTAGCCAAAATTAGAAAATGACATACAAAACTTGACTAAAAAAGCTAATGAAGATGACCCATGCGAGGTCCCACCGGACGTGCCAAAATGTATATGAGCAATGTTAGTATGCTAATAGAAACCAAATTTAAATAAAGCTTCTAAAAACTAAACAAAATTCATAAACTTCAAAATAGACTAAGATGAGCTCTCAATTGAGAATATGAGCCATTAATGGGCTCTCTCAATGAGAAGCTCTCTTGTTGAGTAGCTTTGTCTAAATAGATAGGATGTATGCTCAAGCTTTATGCTTCAAAAAGGGCTTCAAATGGAGTTGGAATTTGGGTGTGAGTGTATGGTTTTGATGTAAAATGGCTTCTCAAAATGGCATTATGACTTTACTTCATGGATTGTGTTATTTTGCAAAGGGGAAGGATCCAATTTATAGGCAAGAGGCTTGAGGGATTGAGGGCTAAGATGCAAGGATGGGAAAAAGCTCATGGAGGGCTCAGATTGCATGAGAAGAGAGCACATGGATTGTGCTTCTTTATAGCCAATAAAGGAGTGACACATGTCACATGGTGAGAGGATGGAGGAAAGGGGAAGGATGAGTCAACAAAGGAGGCTCAAGGGATAAAATCTTCATAAAGACCCTTATAATGACTTGTAAGAGCAATAAAAGGGCTTGTAAGAGTCATTTATGACCTAGTGGACTTCATAAAGTTTTATGGTTGAGATATTTTGAGGGTGATGAGAGCAATTTTGACTTGGACTTTATTATGAAGGTTTTAAGCTTGTTTAGGCTTGTGCAAATGATTAGAGGATGGATTAGGATGGTTTAGGATTAGCTTAGGGATAGGCAAGTGGATGGCAAGTGGATTGCAATTAATAAGGGTGGGTGAAGGAGGAGATATTTGTTAACTTTGGCTTGAGTTAGCAAGTTTTAACCCATGTTTAGGGAATGTGACAAGGTTAGGAGGGGATTAGGATTAGGGTTAAAGACATCTTCTAGAAGAGTCTAGGCTTTGGATGAGGATGAAGACTTTCTAGAAGAGTCTAGAACTTCCTAGGATAAGATTTTATGAAATAAATAAAGTTTTATTTATTTCAAGAGTTTGGGTTGAGGAGATATTTATTAAAATATTTTTAATAAACATGAGGATTAATATTTAATCTTGATTAAATATTTTGAGTTGGGATTAGGGGTAGGAAATGATGGGATTAGCCTTTAATCGAAATTAAAGAAGGATTAGAAGATTTTGGAAGAGGTTATTGGTCATAAGAAAATTGGCCAAGTTTTGGGGAAAAAATAAATAAATTATTTATTTTGGGATTTTTGGTCAATTTATTAATTAAATAATTAATAAATAAGGAAATAATGTTTAAATAAGATTTAAACATTTTTGGGAGGGATTCCTTAATTAAATATTTTTAATTAAGATAAAGGGATTTAATGGCATAAAAATTAATTAATTAATTAATTAATAAATGATGATGTCATCAGAAATTTTTTAGAAAATAAAAATACTTTATTTTCTAAAGGTTTTTTAGGTGTCTACACTTAGCCTTTTTATCAAATAACTTCTTTACATGGGATTAATGTTTCTAGATTCTGTCTACAATGACATCTCTCTCTTCTTCCAACTTTGTTAAATACAACATTCATTTTTCAAGGGCATCTTTGAATTCATGATTCTCAATAGAATTTTGTAACTTCAAGGTGGATAGCTCCAAAGGAAGAGGAAGAGCTGGCTCAGTTCCATATAAGATCTCAAAGGGGGATAATCCTGTTGCTCTCTTTTTAGTAGTACAATCTGTCCACAATGCATCATACAAGTGCTTGTGCCAAGACCTTTGATTTACATCTACTAGTTTTCGCGTAATAGTCATAATATTTTTATTGCTTAATTCTGCTTGACTGTTTCCTTATGTGAAATAACCTGAGGAGTGAGAGAGGATGATTCCATATTGATAGTGTAGATGGATGATATCTCCTGGGAGGATAAGTTGGTAGCATTGTCAGTAACAATTTTTTTAGGAACACCAAACCTAACCAAAATGTTTTTCTTGATAAAATTGCACACCACTTCTAAAGTTGTTTGTTTGACTGGAATAACTTCCACCCATTTGGTAAAATAGTCAGTTGCCATAAGAATGTGAGTTTGTCCAGTAGTGGATGAAGGATGAATAGGAAAGATGAAATCCAAACCCCATTGTTGAAAGGGTTCTTCAATTATTACTGGCTTCAAGGGCAGTGCTGCTAACTGGACTCTTCCTTTGAAATATTGGCAAGAGTCACACTTCTTGACCCATTCTTCTACATCCTTGAACATCCCGGGCCAGAAAAACAATTTCTGAGAATTTTGTAAACTGTTACTGATGCTAAGTAATGACCTCCACATGCTTTATTATGAAACAACTGAAGCAACTCTTTCCTTTGCTCAGAATCGACACATCTTAGAAAGGTACCATCTATCCCTTTCTTGTATAAAGAGTCACCCCAGAGAACATACTTCGTAGATTTCAATTTTAAGGTCCTCTTCTCCTTAGGTGACAAATGATTAGGGCATTCTCCAATATTGCCTATTTTCTAACAAGTTTATAAACAATTATCACAATTTTCAATATATGTAAATAATTTATAGATAATTTAACAATATTACATTTTAATTTTGAAACTAAATAATAAATATGAATAAAAGTATAGCATTTGTAATTATATTTTTAATTTTTAATTATTTTATTTAAATTAAACTTGTGTCATTATTATTAGTACTTGCCAGTAGACTAAGTACTATTGTGATACTTTTTAGATTTTATGCTTTAACTAGTGATTAAATTTGTAAGTTTCTACAACTTAAATATTAATTGATTTTAGAAATTTTTTATTTGACTAATATGTTACATAGGATAAATGCATGATTGTTAACATTTCAATTTTAAGAAATTATTTTTTGAAGATTTGATTGGTTGAATTCATATAGCTCTTATAGTGGCCAGATGGATTGCAAAACTAATAATTTTTAAGAGTTAATTTTTATTAAAGTGAATATGATTCATTAATATTTAATATTTTTTAATGTAAATGATTTGGTTTAAAGTTTTTATATTTTAATATTGTATTTTTTATAATATAATATTTTTCATTCAATTAAAAATACTAAAAGATGTCTTTCATATATTATAATAGTTTAAGAAACACTATTATATATTATTATTATAAAAATATTATTATTTTCGTATTTTAATATTTCTAATATAATATTATGAGATGACATATATACAATACAACATATATATTGATAATTATATTTATAAATAAAATTTAAATTATGATTATAATTAATTTCATTATAGAAAATTTTAATTATCTAATATTTTTATTAATTAAAATATTAGATAAACTATACTAAATTTATTAAATTAAAGCTATATTTATATAAAAGCTAAAGGCAAGTACTAAGCCACTATGTAGCACTTGTTTCATATCTTGCACCAATTTTATTTTATAAAATTAATATATCTTCATTGAATTTTTCATATCATCTTTACAATAAAAAGTTTATGATAGAAAAGAAAATCATTTCTATAATAGAAAAGAAAATCCTTTATTTATATTATATTATAACTATTATTATTATTATTATTATTATTATTATATATAATATTTTATATAAATAATTAAATTAACATCATGATTTTGACATGCTCAAACTTAAAAATAAAATAACAATAATTACTAACAATTTCTTTAACAATATTTATTTTAATATTTTTCTCTATATTAATTAATATGCTATTTAAATTATTTTCATGCTAATATTTTTTTAAATCAATTTTTTACTAGTTCTATCAATTTTTTTGCCACAAACTTAGTTGCTATGGAACCTTATTTAAATAATTAATATTAGTTATTCAAAAGGTTTAAGCTTTAACAATTCATGATATGATCTGGATTGTTCAATAATATACATCAACGACCGCGACTCTATTTTGGGCCAAATTTTAAAAGATTGAAGTTAAATTCTATTTCTACCCGAAATTGGGACATGTGTACTCGAAGATTCTACCCAAAAATTTGACCGTTGACTAAAAGAAAGATCGACGGCCCGAGATAAATTTTAGGCCAATTTGGAAAATGGTTTCCCATGTGCCTAGATTCATCCGGAATCGTGACACATGTCCAACTCAATTAAGTGTCAGAACTCGGTTAATATTATTAATAATTATGTTTAGTATTTTTAAAAATTTATTACTTAATCCCTACTCGGCTATGCTGCGTTTGTTAAGTAAAAGGCATATCAACAACAACGACAATGGCCTGGGATGAATTTCAGGTAAATTTTGGGTCCACTATCGCTATTGTCAAGAAACATCTAGAATCATGACAAGTGTCACAATTCTAGATGACTCTTGACAATAGCAATAACACTCCACAAATTGCCTTGAAAATCATATCGATAATTAAGTTCAATTTTTATTAATTAATTAATTTAAAATGTACAAATTTCAAAATTCAAATGTATATTAATGTAATAAATTTTTACTTTTTATTATTATAATTATGTACATTACTACATTATTGAGTCTATGTTGTTTACATGTACATTGTACATACTATTAGTAAAGTACCTAAAACCATTAATTACTTAATAATTTCATTTTAACTTTTAACTATTTACCTTCGATATTTTTAGAGTATGAAGTTGAAAGTTCTCCAAGTCGAGAGTTGAATATGATAGGGTTTTCAAATTTCAACTTTTCAAAGACCGACTGAATTCTATTTTGTGACTGAAAGTGTGAAACTTGAGTATCACAAGACAACACCAATTATCGAATCTCAATTCCAAGCATTTAAATTTTTCAAAAAAAATTCATTACAATTTGCAGCAATAGAAATCTTGATTTTTATTGTCTGAAGTTTACACTTTACAATTATTTTTTAAATAGGACTTGAAGAAGAATTTTGTGTAATAACCAGTAGCAAGCATGGGCAAAATAAAGTCAAAAACCTCTAGTATGAGTGCAAGCATAAAAGGAAAGAAAGACATTATAGAACTCAGGCAAGTGCTACAAACCCCAAGTTTCACCAATGAATGTCATGATATTTTTTATCCTGTTGTCCATGGAGATTTTGGAATCTTGAGAATTAGACATTCATTGTTTAATAAGTGGAAAGATAAACAAAAGGGGAAAAATTATTACAAATATAATAGTAGTATTCATACACATACAAAAAAACTAGCTACTTCGGTTACTAGATTAGCAAACCTTGTTGTACCTGAAGTATTCCCTTGCCCTAAAATTGTAATGCTATGCGCTAAAAATTATGATGAAAATAGAAAGGCAATTGTAAACCAAAAAACTTAGGAGGAAATTTTATCCATAACTGAGAGTGAATTTTTCACTCTGTTAGACCTAGGGCTAGGGTTTAAAGCAGAAAGCTTTAACAAGTGCATTGACTTGGATAAACTAGCACATGCTTATGACAAACTGGAAAGATTTTTTTAAGATTCATATATTAAGGGTTTAATAAACTTAGAGTAGTCTACTAGTGTTACACTAGACATAGACCATAAGCCTCCTTATCAGTATGATATTTTTGTGCCATGGGTTCAGAATATTATTTCTTTGTTATCATTTTGTCTAGGATTGGACAGTAACAAAGAAGTGGGGGATAGTTTTCTTGAAATGATTTATAATATTTATTGTTGAGATTAGTTAGTTGAGAAGGTCGATGTGAGATATAATTTTGTTCAACACATTGTTGAATTTATGCAACAACAAATACTAATGATTAAACAAAGTACAACTATGGGCAAGATGAAGACATTTAGGTTCACACGTTACTTGTGCTACCTTCTTTTAACAAAGCATCACCCAGTATTTGAGATAGAGAACAACAAGCTTGATATCGAGGTCTATAAGTTTGATGAGAAAACCCATAAGAAATCAGAGACTCCAAGTCCAGTATATGAGTGGACACATAAGATGAGGATGATTACTAACAATAATAACTACAACCATTTTGTAGACTTCTTTTTGGCACCTATTTACCAAAAAATCATTGGCAGTTCGATGCCCAAATTGCCTATGTCTTGGGAAGATTGCATTCAATTGGGAAGTCAAATTCAATTGGCTGACTAGTTCTTCATGGAAAAGTGCATTGTCTTAAGGTTTTACGGCTCAATGATTGAACCATGAAAACTTCCAATGCATGTTATAGAAAGGGTTTTTGCGCTGGAATATGTAGGGTAGATGGAGAGCGCAGATGAACTTTTCAGTGCACAACAAAAGAAAATGATATTTCCTTCCTTTCTTTTCGCAATTAGAGGCCTCACATTTGAGAGAGCAGCTTTCAAAGTGGCAAATGAATTGGTAATTTTGTTTGGCTTTAATTTTGTCAATCACTAGAATTATGATCCACTTAACATCATAAAAAAAAAGACATATTTCCAATGGGAACTCTACAAGTAAATATCAACATCAGGAGATGCCATTGATAAAAAAGTTAAAAAACAAGGATTCATGGGATGAGGTTAAGAAAGAGATAGAGAAACATGCAACAAAGAATAATATTTCAATGCAAGAATTGTCATCCCAAATTATGACATTGCACATCTCAGAGTCACACAAATTAGAGCCTCTAACATACTTAAATTTCTACAAGAAAGCATCTCAACCTTCTAAGAGGTCTATGCCGAAAGCAATTAAAGAGGCATGTGCAGTTGAATTGTGGTGTCAAACCAATATGACTAATTTTTAGAAAATGAGGATAAATTTGGCTGAACCAATGACATCAACAGGTTTTGAGAAACTTGAGGAGGATGAACTTTTTAGTGATTATTGGAATAAAGAGCATCCAACTGTACTATATGATTTTGGCAGTTGCAGTGATAGTGATATTCAAAAATAGAAGGACCTCGAGTCTGATGCCGACATTCAAGGTATTTAGGATTTTGGGTCAACTAAGGGAAGACATATTGTTAATCTTCAAATCAATGATTCTACTAAACAAATGTATCGTAAAGGGGCAACTATGATACAAAAAATGGGTTATGCAGGTTTAGGGCCCATTGGTACAAGTGGTGAAGGGATTTGGAATCCAATTCTAGTACTAGACCCACCCAAAAGAGGAAGTAAAAAAATCATTGGACTCTTCGATGAGATTGAAGTTAATTCATCTAAAAAGGGAAAAAAACATTATACTTCTGCTTCTAAAGGTCATCCCAACACATTATTTGTTAAATCTTCAAATCCAGTTGTAGTTGATCCCACTAGCACTGGCACTTGCACTAGCATGGATGAACCTTTTGCAAAAACGCAAAAAGTGATGACAATTACACCACAAGCAATTTCATTGGTTACTTCACCAATGTATGTACGAGTAGCTTCTGTACAAAACCCTAAAGATAGTCCTAAAACACTAGGATTTGGAATGGGCCATCTTCAGTATGTTGGAAATCCTCAAAATATAATTGTAGGTGGAGTAAGTTTAACTGGAGTTGGAGGAGCATACAACAATACAACTGATAATTCACCTTTCAAACACTCAATTGTGTCAGCTAACCTAGATTTTAGTTTGAATGAGTTTGCATCAAAGTTTGATCAGTCAAGCAAAAGAAATAGGCTAATTATGAAGACTTTGAAAAGTGATGCAATTGTTGAATGTCAGGGATCTACTAACAGAATATTTCCAACATATAATCCAAATAATGAAATGATGAACTTCATGGCTGCTATTGTTGGGATTTACAAGTGGGAAGTATACTTCTAAGAGCGGGGGGGGGGGGGGGGGGGGATGAATCAGAAGTACTAAGCTTCAACCAATAAAACTTTTAACTTTAAAACATTGCATGCATAAACATATAGAAATAACATGTAAAATAAATGCATCCACATAAACACTTGACACCAAATATGATTACCAAGAAACCCTCTAATGAGAAGGTAAAACTGGGTTGGGGATGACACCCACAACTCTTCACTACTACAACAATAAAGTTTACCTGTTAAGGTTACATATTTTGACCATTCTCATGATCTGCCCTATTAAAGGCTTACAAAGGATTGTTAGATCCTGCCTTGTTAAAGGATTTTAACACCTTGTTAGAAGTGTTCCTAGCTAAAGGACTTTGGAACATTCACTTGGAATGTCACCCTGTTAAAGGCTTTAAACAATGGTTGTTAAACTAACCTAAGTCCATAGGATTTCATTATATTAATACAATTGCTAGAGAGTATAGTAGAATGTTTGAACTAATGCATTTACAATTTGATATTGTTGATTACAAATCACAATTTAGTTCATCTCAATCCTCTCTGATCTGATATGGAGTTGCTATAACCTTGATCCTCTGTTCTACTAACTGATTTTGCAATGTTGTCCTTCTTCTAAGTCACCTTCAACCTGATCAATTCACCCCTTTCACTACTATCATCACCTTCTCGCATGCATTCTTTCTCACACTCTCTATAAAGTATGGGGATTCGTCTCCTTAAAAAATATTTTGTGACTTAGGGTTAGGTATGAATCTACAATTGAGATTCATCCAATTTTTCCACTCAAATCATTCCATTTTTCTCATTGGTTGCATTTTGATTGCATAGGGAATCCAAATAGATTCGATCTTATCTCTAAGCTTTGAGATCTATCCATATGTCGACTCAAAAATGGTTTACATCTTAGTTTGTGAAGGCACAAACTCTTATGTTGACTCTATGTTGCTCGACACTTACTGATTACTAATGCTTGGCACATACTAAATTATGTCTAGCTTGGCACCTAAATATGCTTGGCATCTATTATTCACTTGGCATATATACTTTCTCAACACTATCTATTTGCTCGGCATTTGAATGACTTGGCACTCTTTTTGAGTTTCTGGCTCGGCATCTATTACAACTTGGCATCTATATTATACTCGGCATAAACTTAGAAAATTTCTTAAGTTTGTTGACACTCAATTGTCAAAACCAATCTAAGATCAACAATCTCCCCCTTTGACATGAGTGGAAAAAACACTTAACTACACATGATGAAACTAATCTCCTCAAGTATAATATACATTTTGTTTGGCATATATACAAAACTTCAAAACTGTTCAAAATTTTGTGAAGGATTATATACCTCAAAAAAATTGTATATCCCCCTGAGTTGATGTGTCATTTACTTGTATCCAAAATCTTTCTGAGTAGAGTGATTTGCCTCTACTGATACTCCTTGTCTTTATTCTAAATTCTGATACCCTTTATCTTATGTAACCTGTTATACCCTATTTCCTACTATATGCTCTTCTCTCTATACTCCCCCTTTTCCTTTTGGCTTCCCCTTTCACATGTCTCCCCTTGCAGATATCTCCCCCTTTAAGGTATTTCTCCCCTTTAGGTATTTCTCCCTCTTTTTGACACTTATGTCAAAGGGTCTATACACTAACTGAGTCTTTTACCAAGAAGGTTTTATTTACTTCCATTGCAATTCTCAGAGCAACATCCCAGTTTTGTATTACAACTTATAGGGATTTAATTTGTATTGCTATCTCTGTTGCAAGGTGAACTAAGCCATCTAATGTTGAAAGATTAGGATCTTTCTTCAATACATTTTCTGCATAGGCTAGTTCCTTTTGTAGAATCTCCATGTGAGAGGTTAGGGAGGCTTGTATTTGAGCTAATATGGTTCTTGTATTAGCCTCATCTACTATTAGTCTAGCTAGTTCTTTCTATGTGTGAAGCGTTGTATGAAAGTGTTTCTCACTTTGAGTTGGATCTTTTGGCAGTTGCATGCTAGATATCTTCAAGTTCCTTTCCAAGCTCATTATTCTCTGGCTAGTTTCTTGTGTGAAAATGGAAGGATCACACAATTTTGAGTACAATGAGAAGATATTCTCAAGTATTGCCTTCACCTTTTCAATTTTTTTAGACAATTCTACTTGTGAAAGTGCTGTCTCACTAGATATTCTTTCATTCACCTTTGCTTGAAACTTCTTCTCTAACCATTCTGTAAGTTTAACATTAGCACCCTGGTCCTCATTTGTCACCTGCTCAACAATATCTGAAAATTGTTCCAATATGTTATTTTCTTCATTAGGTGGCTGCAAGCTAAAGGCATCTAAGAAGATGTCTTTGATCTCATGTAATGCTTGCTTTTGTTTATACTCATTTATGAGTATCTTCTGCTTCTTCTTCCTTTTCAATGCCTCTTGCATCTCATTTATCTGATCAATGTTCATGGTGTCATAGTCATATTTAGGAATGACTATTTCTTCATCTAATGTAGGGTCTCCATAGTGGAGTACCCTTGCAACCTTTGTAGAGCTTGAGCCTAGTGCTGAAATTTGGAGTGGTATTGCTTCAATGCTCGACTTTTGAGGCATTCTTGTAGGAGTCCCAATGGTTGGAAAATTTACCAAAGTTTGAATTGCTTCTTTCTCCTTTTCTTTTGGAATCTCCTTCTCCTCCTATGATCTTCCTTGTTCGATCACTATTATTTGGGGTGCACCTTGTTCTTGTGTTGTAAAGACAAAAGTGTCTATCTGCTATGTTTGATCTTTTGTAGGCTCTTTCTCTTCTATATTTCGAGTCTTGTGCTCAATCATCAAGACTTTAACTGTGGAATCAACCTTGTTAGATGTGTCTATAGTTTTCTCTATAGGTTTTCCACTTGTAGCTATAGGGATGTTAGAAGGTTGTTCTTGTGGATTCACCTTATCCCTTGTTAAGTCAGCTACAGCTTTTTGTAACTCTTCCACACTACCAAAATTGGGTTGTCATACAACTTGGCTTGTAGAGTTGATTGGTCAAGGATCTTTTTAAGATCCTCTACAGTTAATGGGTTTATGCTCTGACCAAAGTTTTCAGGAACATCCTTTACTTTTATTGTGTCTACAGGTGTAGAGGTGTCATGTGGAGGACTTGGAGGTGGCAATTGTGTGTCTTGCACACTCTATTCTATTTGTTGCTCTTCAGTAGTTTCTATATCATCTTTTTGAGTTTCCTTCTCCACTGTATCATCTGCCTTTTCTTTCTAACCTTCACCTTGCTTATCATTGTCATCCTCTTCTCCATTGTTTCTCCCCTCAAAGGGATCTTCCTCTCCTTCTTTGATAGTTGTTAGGCCATAAATCAATTCCCACATTTGAGTGGACTTTTTGACAACATCTTCAATCTTATTCTAAAGAATGCTAAAGGCTCTATATTTGGGTACAAATTTTCTCCCATGCTTCTTGTTAGCCTTAGTTATTTTCCCTTTTGTGAGCTTTGGCATTACTTGAGCCAATGTAGACTCTCTTATTTCCTTTTCCATATTAAGGAAGTAATGTCATTTATTTTCAATAATAGAACACAAATCTTTGGGCATAGTAGTGTCAGATTTAAGTGGAGTATTCTTGAATTTTTCCATCATGGCATACACTGACTCCTCAATCTTATTTTTTTCCTCCCTACTTAATTTATTGAATTCAATGCCTTTTAAACCAATCAAGTCTACACTATCCCTAATACTATCACAAATATTATCAATATTGGACTTGGGTGCATGACTTACCACTCTGAACTAGCTGATGTCATCTGACTCAGTCCTCTCTTCATTAGATTCAGATTGTGCGGCATAGTTCCTCCTTATTTTCTTTTACACTAGACCTGGTTTCTCGGCAACCTTCTTCTTTTCTATTGTTTTTTCTTTTTCCTTTTGGTTGGTAGCCCTTGTGCTTGCTCTTGTAGTGGGCTTTGCAAGGCTTGGCTGAGTAGCCTTCTATTTCTTTGACTTTGTTGTTGGCTTTGTGCTTTCCTTTCTTTTCTAAGGCTATGGTTTGTTAGGTGCTTCCTTAGCTTGTTCCTCCTCCTTGGCACCTTCTTCCTCTTTAGCATCTTCTCCCATGCCTTGTGTCAAGGCAAGTGGCTCCTAGCCCTCTTCTTCTTCTTCACCTTCTATTGTCCCTTTACCAAATTTGGCCTTAAGCTTCTTGACCAATTTTTCCTTTTTCTTTAGAATTGAAGTTGTTTTCAACTCCATTTCCACTTTAGACTTTACGACATCAAAAGTGCCAAAAGGTTTTGCTTCTTTGTCAATTTCTTCTGCAAGCAATGTTGTGATTGTTGTTGATGCCTCATCAATGTTAATCTCATATCCTAATGGCCTTAGCCATCTCACCCTTGGTACTGTTGCTTGGATATAAGTGTATTCAATGTCAACTAAGAAACATATATCATTGATGTGTTGCTCTACAAGAGAAACTGTGATCCTTAGTCATTGTTTCATGGACTTCTTAAAGTCCTCAAAATAGCTTGTCATTAAAGACTCAAAATTATCTCCCATCTACTCTATGTACTCATTTACTTGTACTGCTATAGACCTATTGGTTTTCCAACTTATCTTAGCAAAAGAGGGAAATTCATTCTAAACATAGAAAAAGATATATCAAAATGGAACCAAACTTACACTGAGCACTTTTTTATCTTCATATTGCTCCCAAATTTTGCATAATTTTCTACAGTTGTAGTTCTGCTAGATCATATGTATGATCCTTCTTAACAAGGAATCCCACATCGACTGCAATGCATGGTACACTGTTCGGTTAGCTTGACTAGTAGAATTTATGGGATATGACCCTAACTACAATTTCTACAAATGGATCTCTGATTGTGTCAATGGTTATGCCTCTTTTATTCCACTTTGCCCCTGTATTCTTTTCAATGGCTTCTTTTGAATCACTCCTTAGGGTTTTGGGCTGTTCTAGGGTTGGAAATCATGTAACCCTATGTACAATTATTTTTGACAACTTAATGGATCCTCCTTCGAAGCATAGGCATCCATCGTGAATTCTACTCAAAACTATTCTTATCCACTTTGTCTTGAAAATTGTAGGGAAATCTAGGGCATGGGTTAAGCCCTTTCTTTCAACAATCTAGAATTCCTCCTTCAATACCCCATTCTCACATAGTTTGTCATAGGCCTAACAAATCTCCATGTCACCAATTGCTCCAACTTTTCAATTATAACATTTTATGACATCTTGCACCATAACAACCTTAGGTGGAATAATAGATAAAGCGCCAGCAAGGTCATTTTTGTAAGCCACTTCAAGAATTGCTCTAAATTTTGGTTGTTTAACTTCATTACTAACCAACTAAACCTCAAATGGTTCCTTGTCCTTGGGATTCATAGAACTAGATGTCGTTTCTGAAAACTAGGGTTTCAAGATGTAAAAATTGTGTAACTATGTAGCTCGGCACCTGAGTAAATACCTTGAATTGATGATATCACTCTAAATCGTTGTTGGAATTTTCTTGAATTCTTCATCCTTGCTTGAAATAGCTAAACTTCACTTCATTTTCTCTTTTCTCTATGTTCACAATGATGAGAAATAATCAAAAACTCAACTTTATACCCTTCATTACATAGCATTTAATGCTTAGTGCATATACAGATGTACACTCAGCTCCTTATGCAATTCTTCTTTACTTGGCTTCCATTGATTTTTCATTAGTCGACATCCACTAGAGTTTCCCTTACTTGGCTTCAATAAGAATTTCCTTTTATTCAGAAACTACTACTAACTCAGCACATACTAGCATTTTACTCAACATCTGAAGGCAACTTTCTTACTCAGCAACAATGTGAAAACTTTGAAGATTTAACCTTGCATCTTTATGCATGCTGATCTATCCTTTTTAGTACTAGCTTATCTAGGAACTGATGTATAATAAAGAATTTAAGTATCAGCCCCTCATACCTTCTTTTGCTTAGTTTGATGAAGTATGACCACTTGACCCTTTAGGTGAAGTGATCCCTCCATTTGATGTGTTGCATCTATCTTTCTTCTTCCATGTCTTATTCATTTCTCCTCTGATGTACTCAACATCTACTTTTCCTTTTCCTTTGTTGGACTCAAAGTTAGGTGCCTTTGACCTTGTTGGGCAATGCTTGTTGATATGACCACTCTTCAAACAACTAAAGCATGTAGTTTGACTTAACCATCTGTTATAGCTTCCAATGAAATGTGTTCTTATGCAATTCTCAGGGATGTGTCCATGCTCTTGACAATAGTGACAGCTATGTCTTGTATTGTAGTCCCAATTATAGGAATTTTCATGGCTTCTTCCTTTGTTTGATGACCATGTTGTCTTGGATCTGCATTCAAAGGCTCTATGTCGAAACTTCTAACAATTGTAGCAGCGTCTTTCAAATATTGGTGCATGCATGGTTCTGGTTCAACATTCATGTGCTTGATGACCTTGTTTTTTGCACTTGTAACAATGTGTCATGTTCTTTGGCTTGGCATGCTAACTAGCATTCTTGCTCTTGCAAACATTAGTTGTGTGTCCTTTCTTTCCACAGTCATGACAAGTGGGTTTAGAGTCTTTACCTTTGTCATTCCTTTGTTCAGTAGTCTTGGATGACTCTCTTTCTTCAGTGCTTGTGCAGCCCAATCCTATTGTGTCTTTGCTAGATTTAGGGGATTTCAGTAGTTACTCAAAGTACTTGATAGCTTCATTTGGCTTGTTGAAACTTTCAGCAAACTCTTTCTCTCTTTTTAGGTCATTCTACAGTTGCTCATTTTGTAACTTTAATGTAGTTATCTCAATGTCCTTGACATTCAACTCATGATGAGCATTCATCATTTGACTTAGGGCATCCAACTACATGTTTGAGATTCTAGATAGCTCTGCTGATTTTTCTTCCAATCTGTTTGACAAGATTCTTTTATCTTCTTCAATCATGACCTTGTCCTCCATGGCTTTCTTCTTTTGTTTAGTCACTTCACATAGCGGTATTGCTTGTGATTCTTGCTCCAACTTGAGATTTTTCATCTCTTCAACTTGTGCTCTATTCTTGTACATGAGATCAGCAATTGTTGCATCAAATTCACAAGAGTTACCATCTACAAATAGCTCTAAGGTGTCAATCTTTTTGTATTGGTGTCATTCTCAGCTATGGAAATCTCTTTCCTTCTATTTAGCAAACTCCTCAAGGAATCTCTGGCTTCATTCACTTGTTGCAATAAGAGATGTATCTCAATCTCCTGATTCTAAATAGTCTTTCCCAACTTGTAGACCTCCATCTCAAGATCTTTTCTCCAAGTTGTAAGGCTTCTCCTAATGAGAACTTAGCTCTGATACCAATTGTTGGGATTTACAAGTGAGAAGTATACTTATAAGTGGGGGGGGGGTGGTGTTGAGTCAGAAGTACTAAGCTTCAACCAATACAACTTTTAACTTTAAAACATTGCATGCATAAACATATAGAAATAACATGTAAACAAAATACATCCACATAAACACTTGACACCAGATATGATTACTCAAAAACCCTCCAATGAGAAGGAAAAATAGGGGTGAGGATGAAACCCACAACTCTTTACTACTACAACAATAAAGTTTACCTATTAAGGTTACATATTTTGACCATTCTCATGATCTACCTTGTTAAAGGCGTACAAAGGATTGCTAGATCCTACCCTGTTAAAGGATTTTAACACCCTGTTAGAAGTGTGCTTGGCTAAAGGACTTTGGAACACTCAATTGGAATGTCACAATGTTAAAGGCTTTATACAATGGTTGTTAAACCAACCTATGTCCATAGGATTTCATTTTGCTAATACAATTGTTAGAGAGTATAGTAGAATGTTTGATCTAATGCACTTACAATCTGATATTGTTGATTACATATCACAATTTAGTTCATCTCAATCCTCTCTAATCTGATATGGAGTTGTTGTAACCTTGATCCTCTATTCTACTAACTAATTCTACAATGTTTTCCTTCTTCTAAGTCACCTTCAACTTGATCAATTCACCCCTTTCACTACTATCACCACCTTCTTGCATGCATTCTTTCTCACACTCTATAAAATATGGGGCTTTTTCTCCTTTAAAAAGATTTCATAACTTAGGGTTAGGTATGAATCTACGATTGAGATTCATCCAATTTTTCACTCAAATCATTCCATTTTTTTCATTGGTTGCATGTTGATTGCATAGGGAATCTAAATAGATTCGATCTTATCTCTAAGCTTTGAGATCTATCCATATGTTGGCTCAAAAATGGTTTACATCTTAGTTTGTGAAGGCAGAAACTCTTATACTAACTCTGTGTTGCTCGACACTTTTTGATTACTAATGCTTGGCACATACTAAATTCTATCTAGCTCAGCATCTGAGTGTGCTCAACATCTATTATCCACTCGGCACATATACTTGCTTGGCACTGTCTGTTTGCTTGACATCTGAATGATTTGACACTTGTTGAATTTTTGGCTCGGCATCTATATTATACTTGGCATAAACTTAGAAAATTTCTTAAGTGTGTTGACACTCAATTATCAAAACCAATCTGAGATAAACAGTTATGCCCCTAGCTAGAGATAATAATCCACCAAAAATGTAATAAATTGTAACAATGTACAAGTTAACAGTATTCAAATGGATTTGTCAAAAGTGAAAAATATTGACAAAATCAATATATCAAAAGAGAGGAACAAAATGGTCTACTCTACACTTTTGAAGGTGGAGAGGGAAAACAAAAGGCTTACAAAGCAAATAGAAAAGTTACAGGTAGACCTTGATAACATGAAGGCTAAGGAGAAAGCAACAAACAATAGGTTCAAAGAATTGTAAAATAGGATAAAGAATTCATCTCCTATAGAGGCAATTGTCCAGCAAGAAAAGTTGAATAAACAAGTACAAAATTTGACTAAAGAATTGGATGAGTGCAAAGAAAAAATTTAGCATGAAAAAACCTCTACTACACAGTTGTTCAAGTCTATATAGAGTAGTGCACAAGTCAACAATAAATTGAAAACTGACCTGGACTGTGTTGTCAAGGAAAATAATAATTTGAACATTGAATTGGAGAATGAAAAGAAAAAAGAGGAGTCTAAGGCAAGGATAATTGATAATTTGTAGAAGGAATTGGGGAATGAGAAGAAAAAAGAGTCCAGTGCAAACACAATCCATAATTTGAAGAAGCAATTGGAGAATATGAAGAAAAAAGAGGAGTCAACTGCAAAAACAATCTTTTATTTGAAGAAAGAATTGGAGAATGCAAAGAAAATGGAATCCACTGCTACTGCAAATAATAACACAATCTACCATATGAAGAAGGAATTGGATAATGCAAAGAAAAATGAGGAGTCAACTGTAAAGAAAATCCTAGATTTGAAGAAGGAATTGGACAACACGAAGAAAGAGGAGTCTACTCAAACACTCCATGATTTGAAGAAGGAATTGGACAATGTGAAGAAAAAGGAGGAGTCCACTGCGAAGACAATCCATGATTTGAAAAGGGAACTCGAGGATGAGAAGAAATAAGAGGTAACTATTGCAAAGACAATCCAAGATTTAAAGAAGAAATTGGAGGATGAGAAGAAGAGAGCAACTAATTAGCAAGGGCAATTAGAGGAAATATAGAAAAAGAGTGAAATAGAGATGTTTGAAATGAAGAAAAAGATGGAGAATGTAATCACACAAAATAGAATGATATCTTCTAAAGACCATCATGTCAAGGATATTATAATAGACATGGTTAAGCTTATCAAGCAAGAAAATTGGGACAAAATGATGAAGAACAGTGATAGTTTGTTTGAATGGCTTGATTTAAATAGAAATCTTAGACTTGTCTTTGAAAATTTTTAAAAAGATGTTGTGGGTAAAAGATGAATCTTCACCAATTCCTTAAAAAATCTTGCTAAACAAATTTTGAATAAAGTACAGAGATCCAATGACAGGGATTTGGCGAACCATGGAATAAACAACTACTTGGATGCCTCTATAATGGCCTTTGTTGTCTGTCACAATTGTGAAGAAGTAGTGGAAATAGATGAAGCTCTAAAATCTGCTTCCAAAGACTTGATGAAGATGAATCATAGCATACTAAAATTTCTAAATGTTGGATTACCAAATCCAACTTACTTAGACAAAAAATTAATTGGAAAAGAAGATTACATGAAAAAGTTGCAGAACACCATGAATTCTGATTTAGGCAACTTGCCTGAGGAAACCACTCCAGAAAGAATTGCAAGTTGTATCAAACTACTATCAATGATGAATGCAGTTATAGATAAATTCCTCAATTCATATAAAACTATCTCTACATATTATTCATTGTTGACGAGGTTACAACTATTTAGCTACAACCTCAAATAACTAGAGCTTCCAAATGATGAAAAATGGAACACCCCAAAGAACTTCATTGGAGCTGGGTCATCTTCTCAAACTATTACTGTTGTTGTTAGTGGCAGTCATAGCTAATAGCACTAATAAGTAACAACTTAGTAAGTGATAGTACTATAGTCATTTTGTTATTTTTTGCTCTTGAATTTCAAATTTTGGATTTAATTTCAACTTTTTTTAATGTTAATCATTATAGGAATCAAGAGCCAACATATTAGGATAGTTGGATAGCCAGGCACTAGCATACTATTACTACACAGAGTAGATGGAAAAAAATTTCCTACTCCTACTTGAAAAAATTGTACAATTGGGAATGTGACAAATTGGCAATGTGATTGTACACACATAATGTATTATGTAGTAATAATTTGATTATATATACAATTACAAACCGACCTACAAGTATTGTTGCTCCCTTGTATCTGCAAAAGGGAATTTGGGGTCATTTTAATTTGACATTGAGTCATTTACAAAAGGTTGTAATTGTTTGTAATTGTTAAATGTATTATGTTACAAGCTCATTTATAATTATAAATTATAATACAATTTTTTATAAATAGAGCTTATTCTGTTAAATGCATTATGTTGCAATTTCTTAAAGAAACTAGAATCAATGAAAATCTAAAAGTAAAAATGTCTAAAAACTAGAATAAATGAAAATCTCAAGTTCAACATGTACTATTGTATTAAAACTAGAATCAATGAAAATCTCAACATGTTTAAAAAATACAATTAATGAAAATCTCAACATGTAAGTTCATAACATCAACATGTTTAAAAAAAAATTACGGATCTATAAAAGGATAGTGAATGAAGGTTATAAATTAACTTCTACAAACATAATTAATTAGTAGATAGAGTCTTAGATTAGAGCTACTAGCCTACTACTTGACTCACGCAGAAGTCAGAACATGAAGTTGAGAAGCTACAATAGTTGTCACTCCACCTAGATCGGCTCAACGTCACTATCATCAGAATCTTCCTCATTTATTGCATATAACATTTCATTGTTCATTGTGTTTTCTTCAGATTTACTATCAGTGTGAGTATGCATGCCAAAGTCAACATCATCTTCATTGCTTCCAATATCAGGACATGAATCATTGCCACCGCCACTGCCACTACCACTTGGGTTTGAAATGTTGGTCATCCTTCTTCTTCCACATTTGTTTATCCAAATGTTGAGAGCCTTGTTATAAGGGAAACTATCTACCTCATACCTAGAATTATAGAGTCTCAAACAATTATCCAAATTTTTATCTAATTTGTTTCTAACCTTTGACTTCAGGAAGCCCAAAGTACTAAAAACTTTCTCATCCTCCACTTAACCTAATATCATTGTCAAACATAAATTGGTAAGCTTGAAATATTCAGGTATTGACTCTCTCAACTGATTGCTCTCACTAAGGTTTTTCCCAAGCTTTGTTACTGCTCCCTCTTCATTTGGATTCTCCATAAGAACATATTGTTCCCTCATTATGTTTGCAAATGAATATGATTCATATCTCAATCGAGATTCATCTAAAATTCCATTTATAGTTACTTCATTGATTACTTTAGGTTTGCAAAAATGTTGAATCAAAGTCATCATCCTTCTTCCAAAATTAGTCAGACAGTTTAGAGACCAATATTGAGGAAAAACAATTGACATTGCTTCGAGAAGTTCCTCTAGAGGAAATCTAAATCTAATTTATGACAAAATATTGTAGCAAACTCACTTGACAAAGTCAAGCATGGAGTCTTTGATCTTCTTGAAGTCTTCACTTGTAACACATAAAAGTACCTTCTCTGGTTCTAATTATACTTTGCTTCTTGCTTTGTTGGGGTTGAAGTTAGAGTTGACATGGGCATAGTACTGCATTGGTACGTCGACTCCACATACCCTGGCACATACCTCATCATTTGCACCAATATGTAAAAAGTTCCCAAGATTGTTCAAATCTGTGATTTCTATCCACTTTGCAAACTTTGATTCATCTAACGGTAGTAATCGATATAGAGCATGTAGGCTATTACATGTCATTTTACGTAGCTTATTATATTCTACAATGTACGTAGCTTTTTTTCGAACCTTTTTTATAATATTTCTCATGTCATGTAGCATGGGTAGAATAGTTGCTAAAGTTAAGAGTATCTTAACATTAGTTAGACTTGAATATAGCCAAGGAAATCTGTCTCACACAGAGTGGATTAGTCCAAGCAATGATGGGTATTCAAAGAATACTCAATGCACTGGTCCATCCAAAGAGATCCATTTGGTATCATTGTCTTTAAGAAGCCTCCTCCCATTAGTAAGCCCTTGAGCAAAGTGTTGAAATTTCTAGACTCATTTTGGACTTTGACAAAATTATTGGTAAATCTTTTTGATTAGAGATTCCATTTTACTTACACAACCAAAATCACTGACAATTCCAAAAGCTAGATTCATTCAATGGGCCATGCAATGAATGGGAATAGCGTAGGGTACCAAATCATTCTTGATCTTTTTTCAAAGATTTCATTTACGACCTTACATAATCGAAGCTCCATCTGCTCCAACACATGCCAACTTTTTAGCAATCTTCATGTTATCCAAACCTCCACATTCAATTAGAGTACTCTTTAATAAATCATATATATTTTTAGTTCACACTACAATTCAATTTAGCAATAGATTGTAGAAAGGGTTGACGACAAAGATCATTTATAGTATAAACATGCATGCACACCCAAGAAGTATTATCAATTGTTGTAACTTTATCTAGAGACAATGCAATAAAATTTGAGCATTTTATTTTTTCCTTCATATCTTCTTTTTCAACCTATGCAAGACATCTAGCCCATTCCCACCCGTTGTTTACTAACCAGTGACTATTTGGATAGTTTCAACTTTTGAAAAAGTGCAATAAGGTAGTAATTGAAGGGTAGTCTATCATAGGATGTCATCTACTCAAAATATAAAAGACCACACTTAATTGAACTAATTTTCCCATATTTTTCACTTCCATTGCTTTCCTAATGAAATCTTCAATGGAACCTTTGTTAGAATTCTTTAGAATAACTAAGAGGGGGGGTGAATCAATTATACAAGGTCCAAATGCCCCATTAATACTTTTTTACTAATTTAATGAATCCATACACTTTTCATCCATCCAAACTTAAATCAATCATATAAGCAAGTTACAGTAAATCAATATGCAAAGATAAAACATCCAAGATCAACACATGACACAATGATTTACGTGGAAACCCAATTTGGGAAAAACCACCAGTAACATGCTACTTGATTCTCACTCTTCTAAAGTGATGCCCTGTTAAAAGCCTTCCCTGTTAAAGGCTTACAACACACTGTTAAATGTGACCCTGTTAGAGGATTTCACCAAACTGTTAGGAATGGGCCTGGTTAAAGGTCTTTAGAACATTCGCTTGGAATGTCACCCTGTTAAAGGATTTATCTTATGGCTATTAAACCAACCTAAGTCCATAGGATTTAAACATACTGTTACAATTGCTAGAAAGTAACGATAATGGTCTTTTGATCTCATATAACTTACAACATACTTTGCAGATTTCAGATCACACCTTCAGTTCAATCCTTATGCTTGGCTTCAATCACTTTAGCTTTGACTGCTTATCTTCCTCTCAAGCTTTGTCTCCTTGAGTCTTCTTACTCATTCTGCCAATGCACTCATCCTTGTGGTTGTCTATCCAAACAGAGTTCCTATGCTTTCTTCTCCTTAGCACCTTCTTCAGTACTTCATGCTTTTATGCTTGACCACCTCTCTCTCTCTCTCTCTCTCTCTCTCTCTTTTATTAACTTATGTCTTCTTAAATAGAAATCTAATTTGTCTTTGCCGCTCAATTCTCCCTCTCCAATTTTAGGGTTTTAAAATGGATTAGGTAGGATACAATGTATCTACCCCATATCTTGTTCTCTTCTAGAAACTTCGCCAGTTGTATCCTTAAAAATGTTCTACATGGTGTTTTGTGCCACCAGCTCATCATTCT
Source organism: Cupressus sempervirens (assembly GCA_028749045.1). Lineage (NCBI taxonomy): Eukaryota > Viridiplantae > Streptophyta > Pinopsida > Cupressales > Cupressaceae > Cupressus > Cupressus sempervirens. The sequence goes on along the minus strand of CM053792.1, from coordinate 168,877,862 downwards.
TATCTTCCTTTTAATTCAAAAATTTCTAGATAACAACCTTGTCGACTTAGATCTGGAAAATCTTCGATTTCCAAAATAATGTAGCAACTCGACATTATTGAGTTACTGGTGCTCGGCACCTCTGTGTTACTTGGCACCTATACCTACTCGGCACTTGGTTCTATTCGGCACTTGGTTCTGCTCGGCACTTGATAAACTCTGTGTCACTCGGCATCTGAAGTTTACTCGGCATCTGAAGTTTACTCGGCATCTGAAGTTTACTTGGCATCTGAAGTTTACTCGGCATCTAAAGTTTACTCGGCATTAACTAGGAATTTTCTCAAATCTTACTAGCTTGCTCGGCTCCTTCTCTCTAATGAACTTAGTTTGAGCTTTACAAAAGACTTAGCTAAAACCTTAAATCTTTGATATGTTTCAGTGTGCCCATTCTTTGTATCTTATAGTATGTCATCAAATACACTTTTTCATCAATGGCTTAGCTGATCCTTGTACTTCATTACAACATCATAACTTCAACCTTTCTCTAGGTGTTCTAGTTACATCTTATTGATTGCCTCCTCCTTGACAATCAACTAATTGATAGTATTTGGATCACTAAAGCAATTGTCATTCCTGCAACTAGCAAGTTTGACATCAATGACAAAACAATGATTGAGGACATTCTTTACCAGTTCCATATATTATGCTAAAAAAATTTCTTATGATCATTTCAATCATTTCCAACAACCTTTTACTACAAAATGCTTCTCCCGTAATTGTTGGTGTAAATCATATATTTCAGCATTCCTGATATGTAGACAGTTGTCCTTTATTTTCCAAGTTAGCACAAATTTTTCAACTCCACCTATAGTTTCTTTTTATAAACTTTACCGACATGTTTTTCTATGGTATCAAATTTAAGCTGCAACCTCTTCTCCTTCTTTGTTATCTCTATGCAAATATTACATATGCATTCTACAGGATGCTCACCATCGATTGGATTGGTCACTAGTTCAATGAACCAGTACTTTTCCACCCATTCTAATTGAAAGTTCCTTTTGGACAGATCCTAGTGAGGTCAATCTTTCTTTGATTCCAATTTTCTTTTCCCCTTTTGTGCATGATCATGATTTATGGAATCACTTTTGGTTTTCTCACTCGACTGGCCTGGAACCGGCTCCAACTCTATAATATCAGTTTGTGACTCCCTACTCAAGGGAAGTGCCTCCAAATCATGTTCAATTTCATCTTGGACTAAGCTATCAAGTTCACCAACTTGAACTTCTTCAATATGGTCTGAGTCTCCACTTCTATCTTGTGATGAATCTCCTTTTTCAATAAGCACTGGAGATATAACTTGTGAATCTTGTAGCTTGCCAATATTTCCACCACCAAAATATGTTGATATGGTTCTGCATTTTGGTAATGGTGGCCTCTATTGGCTTTCATGGATCCTACCAGAACCCCTGTTACCCCTCTTGTTTGACATTGCAAGCCGATAAAGACTACAAAAAATAAATCAACTTAGTTGTTGAATAAAAGACTCAAATAGTGACAAGTCAAAGACTGCGGACAATGATAGTAGACTACTTAGACTACATATAATAACAATTATATGATTCATTCTCAAAAAAGGGTACTACTGCTATGGTAGTACAGTCTACGGTACTACCCAATATAATTCGAAAACCTATAGGCTATCTTAGCATGTGAGATGTCTAGTCACGGTGTCACCAGTGGACAATGGACAGTAAAACTAAAAAAATAACCAGTAACACTGTCGACATAAAAAATAAATTAAAAATAACTTGCCTTTTATGAAAACCATAGTCCACGAGTCAATGGGCAATGCACTCAACACTCTAAAACTTTGGTAGTAATAAGAAATGTCAGTCTGCAGACCAAAAAAGAGCAAATTATGTAGAATAATAATATCTTATAGTCTAATCTAGGTTGGTGAATTACACAGGATTAAGAAGCAAGAATGTCAAATGTAGGTGAAACACACCTTCCTATGCAAGCCCATAATATGAAACAATTGGCTAATTGGGAAAATGATAGGCGACACCCAACCCAAGGAAAAAATATTTGGTTGTAGTAATGGTGAAAGAACATGGGCCAATAAGAAACAACATGCAAAGGATGATGAAATGCTTAAAATAAATGTATCCAAAATGTATATTGCATTGGTGATTGGACCAATATTTTTAACCAATCATGTGATAACTAATGGGTGACTACCATGGGCGTTGGACCCAAATCTGATATATATCTGGTGATGCGATTGAGCTATGTTCCATGCACTATTCGCCAAATGGTGAAGATTCATCGCTAAAGTAATCTCTACATGAAATTAACAGTTGTTGATCTCAGAGCTAAGGAGTTGGATCCTATGATTGAGCAAGCCAATCATAATTTTTTGTCAGATGATGGTTTTGTGAAATCTAGAGCATTTTTTCAATTTGCATGGAGGTTGAATATTTCTGAATTTGAGGAAAAGTGTCAGAAGAGACAAGCAGAGCAACCTAATAAAGAGGACTCTATTGTTAAAGATGAAACAAAAGAGGAAATGATGCAAGAATTTCATAAAATAACTCCAGAGGAAAGAGGAGCGATGATCAAGAGGGTTGGAGTACAAGTCCTCCCTAATTAGGATATGGTTGATGTAGTTTTACTCGATGTTGTAATAAAAGAGGTAAATACCATGTATAGAAGTGAAAAAGAGGCTAGGAGACCACCAAAAGGTGTAAAATATAGTGAAGATCATGTTGCTCTGGTTATTTGGTCATTGCAAAAGAGAAATAGGTCTCATTCTTCTGAACCTTCTAGCCCAAATTTAACAGGGAGCTTAATTGTAAAGATAATTGACCCCTAATGATGAGGTTGCTGCCATGAATGTTGAGACTACAAATTTTGCATTAGCTACAGTAAGAAATGAGAAGAGAATCATGAATAAATTACATATGAAATATGAGCAAGTTTTTGCAACTTATAATGAAGAGATTAGGAGAAGATTGAAAGTTGAAAATTATCTTTCTCAATATAATTGACATCAAGTTAGACTATCAGAGCTAGGGGAATCTTCCCAACGAATGATTGCATATTCACTTGCTCCTCCACCACCTACTAGTCCCATAGTTGAGATCCCTGATAATCCATTGCATCAGAAGAACTTTCTAGAGAAGATATAGAAGAGGAGAAAGCTAGGCTCAAGGTTGTACAAATAGAAACATGGCAAAGATATGAGGAAAAGATAAGGAATACAATGTTACATTTTGTCTTTGAGATTGACACTAGATGACTGCATCATATGATAAACAAATTGATTTCTATAATAAAATCTACTAGTGATAATGAAGATAAGTTGAGTGGAATCTTGAGTAAATGAATTGGAAGAGAGGAGACAGTGACTGAAATGTGCTTCAATGTGGTTGGTAAGAAAACTAATGACTATCATGTTGAAAAGACATAAGATCAAGTAATTGGTTTGTTTTATTTTGATATAAACAAGGAATTGATGCAAAGACAGATAAGATGGTGCATCTCCAAGTGTGAAAACAAAGAACATGCATTCTTTCCTTTAGTGTTTGTGAATCATTAGATGAAGACACTCACAGATTGGGATGATGATATCGCTATGATAAATGATAAAGTGAGTAAGATAATAAACAAAAATGGTAATAGTTTATTCATAAAAGTTGTAGCAGATCTAATGGAGGCTAGAAGATTCTATAAGGTTTTTATCTCTAAGGCCAAGAAATTGAAGAATAAATGGAGAGATATCTTTTGTGAAGAGAAAGAAATCCTTAGTTTTTACTGGCCTAATCATTTAGTCTATGATGAATGGGTGTCCAAATATACTTCAATAACATAATCATCACACATGGAAGTAGAGGATCAACCATAGGGCATGGACACAATAGATGAAGAGAAGCAAATAGTTGAGGAGAGTGTTTGAGATGAGGAAAAGGACATCCAATTGGCAACTAAAGAAACTGAAGGACAAGATCAAAATGAAAAGAAGGATGAAATGGTGGCCCCCACAACCTGTAGATGAGATAAAAGATTAAAAAGAACAAGAGCTTGTTATAGAGCTAGGTAAAGATAAAATTAAAGAGGCCCCTACCCCACCAAAAAACACTGATAGTTAGCATGTATGGCAAAAAATAATTACCAAAAGGAAGAAAGTAATAATTATAATAGGATAACTTACCCTTTTGGTTCACCCATTATGGGTATACCTACGCAAAAGATCATTGGAATTTCTTTCAGAACATTCAAATTATGCCACATGCACCTTTTTTCAACTTGCTCGTGGATTTTTGAAAATAGTTTTTGTCTCTTATGTAACTATGTTTTGTTCAGGATAGATGTCCTTTTCCCTCTATGTCTAAAGCTTGTTTGAAATCATCCTATAAATGAGTTCCCAAGGATAGAGGAGGGTTTGAGTTTTCATTAGTGAATGAACATATACTTTCATTTTTTGAGTTGGTCCAGAGCTATATAGTTGCATTTGGTCTTAGAGAAATCATTAATGGACAATATAAAGTTACATTGTTGAGTCAATATTGAGTTTTTCTTGCAAAATTTGGGATGACCCCTTTTTACCCCCTTGATCTAAAATCCAAAATTTGGGCATAGGTTAGGGAATCATCCAAAATTAGCAAACCCCTGACAAACATTATTATCAAAGTGCTCCAGAAGATGAGCATTTCATTTAATTTATTGAGTTCATTTGGAAAATTCCTTATTATAGCACATAAACGACTTTCCCTTTCCTTGTTATGATCATCTTGAGATGGTAGATTGACAGTGCAGAGGGTGTGTGAAACAAGCTCTAAGCGGTTCCCTGGAGGACATCTATCAAGTGCTTGAAATTACTCTGCCTCTCCCTCCACCAACTCCCTATCTAAAAGATTTCGTAATTCAGACAAGAGATAGATCCCTATGTACTATAATTAGGATAACTAAATCATTATTATTATTTCCAAGTATAAAATTCATATGTCAGTAAATATCATTTAAGATTCATATATCCATCTATATATTCCCTTGTAATGTTCTCTGTGGGTGGTTACTAGATTTGCCCTAGAATTCACAAATTAAGATTTGTCATCGGAAGTGTCGATTCCCAATGATTAGTATTTGACATTATCTTAAGATAATTATGCATATATATATATATATATATATATATATATATAATCCAAATATATAATTTATTTTTATTTTTTGTATAGGTCTCACTGGCTATATACAATTACATATATTTCAAATATATGTTTGATATCCATGTAACTCAAATGGTATTCTGTATATTCTACATATTTTATTTTATATATAGTTTATACATATGTGATTCCATATTATTAATACATATATCTAAATATCTATAACAATCTTTGTATATATATATATATATATATATATAATTCTATTTTAACTTAAATAAGATCTATCTTTTATATATATATATATATATATATATATATATATATATCATTACTTATGTCATGTTATTTCCTAATATTTATGTTTGGACTGATTTTGCAAAATTTATAGTAAATATCATATTTTCATATCAACATAGCTTGGCAAGACCTCCAAGTACCTTGTGTGTTTTTCTTAACCAAGGCTCAGTGCCTTTATATTCTTTTACTACATCTTCTTAACTGGTTCTCTACAATTGGCAGCAGTAGATGGAAAGAGTAGATTTAACTACACTCAAACTTTCCCGACTGAAATACCTCTACTTGGAAACACTACGCCTACCTTTATTGGGAAGAGCCGATACATTTCTCTCATGCCATGGTCAAATCTTCTTAGGGAAAAGTGGGCATGGGCCACTTATAACAAAGCAGTTCCTTGTGCATTCACTCTGCCTCCTCTCATGCTCTCACCAATTTCTCCTCCTCTTTTGCCTTCGATATCTCTGCCAATGTCTCCGACAAATACGGGGTGGATTCACATTTTTTCATGGCACCTTTTGATTTAGAGCCACCTATACATGACAAAGGATAATGGCTTGGCCTCTTTAACCAAACATCCAATCAGATTGTGGCTTGTGGAGTTTGATACGTTTATGAATTCTCCATTCGACATGGGTAACAACCATGTGGGCATCGATGTGAATGCCATTGTTTCCAGGGTGAATATCTCCATCAGTGATATTGGTCGTCTCAATGACGGTAAGGCATGGAGAGCCTGGGCAGACTACAATGGGGCAGCCAAGAAACTTCATCTTTATCTTTCGAGGGAAACATATGTGACATCGTATCTAGTGAAGCTAAAACCCACAAGACCAATCTTGTCTTGTGACATAGATCTTGTTCAGTTTCTTCCTTAGAATGTCAAGATTAGTTTCTCTGCTTCTGCGGATCCCGGTTCAACGGAGTCTTACAACATCTTAAGTTGATACTTTTTCTCCCAGTATTCATGGGAAATCAAAACACGTTCAGTACATGATGAGGTCCAGAGAAATAGAAAAAGGAATTTTATTCTTCTCTTTGTTCCAGTCTGCCTGGCATTAGTAGTGACAGCAACGGTGGGTTTGGCAATGCTTTTAGCCTACTGGTGTGATGAATCTCCTTATTATCTTCAGTGTTATGTCTTATTTTTTATAACTCTTACTTTCCCCCCCCCCTTAAGAATAAGACCGAAGAGGCTTAATTAAAAGTTGCACCTATTCAAAGCGGATCGGTCATGATTAAGGTTGAATATTAACTAAACTAAGCAAGGAGACCAATCTATTAAGATCGTGAGCAAGTAGAAATGTTGACATAAAACAAGAAGAATATGCTCATAAGATGCCTAATTATATGGTAATGGTAAAGATATATATATAAGTTATGTTATATATATAATATTGAAATGAATATAGATTTAATATATATATTAATATAATAACATATCCAAAATGCGAGCAAACCTATATTCATCAACATATTTAATATGCCAATATTAAGAATCATTTAATCAAGAGATGTCCTTTTAATGATCATGTTAAAGTTAATCTGATCGATGCTATAAACGTTAACACTATTAATTTATTAACACTATAATTTTTATACTATTGATTGATATAAATTAACAGTAGTGTTATCACAAGAATGTATTTAAGATATTAACTCAAATAATAAGCATATGATTTTATAAAGAAATAATACATTAATCATGGCTCATGACAATCTGCCCCTCTTGAATTTTCTTGTCCTCAAGCAATAATCATGTTTATATTTATTCCACCCTTATAACCTAGATGTAACTTAATCATAATTTAACTTACAATTTTGTTAATTAGTATTATCATCGATTATTATTGGTATTGTTAACTCATCATAGTCGGTACATATGTTACAATATATGGAATTATATATTTCACGTTTAAATATTATGTATATATATATATTATACTAAATAATATTATAAATTATTTGTTCATAGAGTATTATTATTTAAATAAGCAATTATCATAATGACAATCGTTGTTTGTCATTTAATTTATGAGTTGGTATATAATAATGTTCAGCTTTATATTTCGTACAAAATATTTCTTTTGTGATCTAATCAAATTATTCATTACCGAATTCCAGGATGGGAACATCCTAGCCCTACCCTTCTAATGCAAAATTATTGCTCTTGACAGACTTATAGATACTCAAGAAATACTTATGGAATAAATTGTTTGGAGACATAACGATTATGAACTGAATGCATTATTAAGGCACATACACTCGTTATGTAACCATATTGCAAACAAATTATACATAAATCAAACATGCAAATATTCTTGGTACTTAGAACATGAAGTATGAATCTATTCAAGCTAAAAGGCATATCATGAAGTTATCATGAATTTACTGAATTCAAGAAGTATACACATACAATACACATTTATTTAATTAGGTCATGAAGCATATATATGAAGAACATAGAACATGAATTCACTCAAATTATGAAGTACATATGGAAATACACAAACACGTAAAACATATACATAATTTGTATTTCATCATGAAGCATACACAATACATTAAGTAGAAACATAAATAGATTAAATCATAAAGTACACATATGAATATATGTAGTATACAAAGTATGATATGTACATATAAATCATGCGGAAAGGGCATGAATCATATATTGAGAATGAGGCTAAGAATTATAATATAAGGCATGGAGTAAACATGTCAGCATAAGGAAATGAATTCATGGTAAACATCGGAGATATGAAGCAATACACTCAATTACACACTAGACATATAGTGCAAGAAGTAGGGCTCATATACATCATGCACATGAAGCAAGAATTAAGAATAAGACATGGCTAATAAAAATGAATGTACCTAGCATGTACATAACATAATGTAGAAAGCATACTTATGAATTCATTTAAATCATGAGGCATACATTTGGCATATACCATGCACACAAATTCTCTTAAGTCAAGTAGCATAAACATGAATAAAGCATGCACATTAGTTCACTTAAGTCATTGAGTATAAATGTAGATACATAAAGAAATTAAGCATACAAAGGAGTTTTATGAAGTATTCACAGAGGCATGTACATAGAGCTTGAAGGGTACATTCAAGGCATGAAGCATACATGTAACACATAAGCATGGGGCGGACATATAAAAAGAGTATATATTAAGCTTGAAATAAACATATATAGTCATGGAATCTATACATTCACACACACAATACATAAAGCACATAAAGCATGAAGTATACTTAAAACATGGAGAACATTCATGAAGCCATATAAATGCACACAAGACAATACATATATGTCAGACACTCAAAGCATGAGGTATCACATCTAATTACACACCAAGCATAAAGACATGAAGTAGTGCATGAGTACACATCTATTAGAGTAATTATTTGTTCTAACTTATTAATTAAATCACTTTGATTTAATTAATTAAGTTGCCTATTACTCTAGTTTTCTTAAGCTATCTTGTAGGTGCATATAATTAATATTTTATTAATTATATTGTGCAATCCTAGCTTTTTTAGGCTTTAGTTTCCCTTTTCAAGTTTTGTGACTCCTTTATAAGGATTCACTTGTTTGTATTTATTGATTCACTTATTGGATTATATGAGATATTGCTCTTTGCATGTCCATAAGATGGATCTGGCTTTTTGGCCTCCTTGATTTTTCCTTGCCTTTGTTCTTTGCTTCATCCATGTGACAGGTTTATGCATGTAGGTGTTCTTGGGAGATTAGTTTTTCACCTAATCTAACATGGTATCAGAGCTAGCCTGCTGCTCATTGTTCATGGTTTGTTGAAGCATTTTAGAAGCTGCATTTTTCAGAGTAGTGGGAGGCCGTATGAACAACTTTTTTGCACTTATTGCTAAAAAAAAAAAAAAAAAAAAAAATTGGGACACTTTGGGCTCAAACGAACGCTTCCATTGGATCTGGAAGGCCATTTGCAGTCAGAATCCATATAAAATTTGTCCATTTTGGACACCGTTGGTCTGGGAGGCAAAATTTGTTTGTCGTACAGGGTCGTACGGCCTCTGCACGCAATCCGAGAAACAGAAAATTTGAAAAATTGCAAAAAAAAACATTTGTGGCAGTTTTAGCCATCGGCAGTTAATTAACCATAGCGGAGCCGCTAGCGGTTACCGCTGGCAATCCGCTAGCGGCCCACAGCGGCCACCGCCGCAGCTCCACCCCACCACGGCCCTCCACCCTCCTGCCACCCTGTCGCCGCTCCACCGGTGGTGGGGAGCTTTTTTTCTTTTTTCTTTTTTTTTTATTAAAAAAAAATTTTAAAAAAAATCATGCATTTTCAGAGGCCTTGGAGGTTTTTTGTCTGTAACTTGAGCATACGGACGTATTTTTTCAATCCAAAAAATGTGCCAGAAAGCTGGTTCTGAGACGGAGATGCTGGTATAGGTGTTTTTGGGTTTTGATGCAGTTTGGTTGCCTATTTTGGCAGTCAAAGCCGAATGTTCTATTTTGCACTCCGGGAGGCGTATCTTGAGCTTCTGATCTCCGATTTTGGACTTCTTTATATTGCTGGAAAGCTCTTTCTGTGCTCTTTCCAGTGATGCTGGTTGTTGTTCTAGATTCTATTCTAGGAACATCCTATTCAGTCTTTTGAATTTTAGCATTATGGTGGATATTCTGTTTGTTTCAGGTCTGAAGATCGATTGTGTTGCTTCAGTTGCTTCATTTTGGGCTCTACCTTCTATTTTTTTAGCCTTACATTTTTTCTAATCATTTTTGATACTCATTGTAAGCATCTTTATGCAACGTACTGAGATAAAGTGCCACTCTTGCGTTTCAGGATCATTTTCATCATTGTGATTCATTGTACTCGCACTATTTTATAAAGTGCCATGGGGGGGGGGGATAGTTGTTTGCCACTTATAGGCCCTCTTTCTCTATTTTCTCATGCAGTGTCAATGACACGTGCCTTTATTGGTGTTTGTACCTCACTCTCGATGTGTTTGGCTCCTGTGTTGTAGGAGATTTTAGGCCCATCTTTTCAGCTGCCTGTCACCTCACCTGCCTTAAGGGGAGGTTATATTGTTGTTCTATGCTTCTTTGGTTGATGGTTCATGCCTTCTATTTCCATGGAAGTTCCTTTGGTTGATGGTTTGTGCCTTCTATTTCCATGGAGGTTCTACAGATCAGCATTTTGACAGAGTTTTGCGGTTCTTCATGTTTCAATGATTCTCTTCTGATCTCTTTGTTCCTTCTTCTGGAATATTCTTTGCTATCTCTTTTTGGAGTAGGGTTTTTCCCATGTGTTTTTCTCTATTTCTCCTCTTTATAGAGATTTTGTTGTGATTGGGTACCTGATCAGGCCTTGTTGCTGGGACCCAATTCTTCTTTCTGACTTCTGAGCATTGTATGCTTCTATTCTGTTGCATACTTTTTTCTGTAAACGCACTAAGATAAAGTGCCTGCTTTTGCATATCTGGGATCTTGTACACCTTGTGTTTGTTTGTACTCGCACTCAGTTATAAAGTGCCATGGGGGGTCATGATGTTTTGCCATTTTTTGCTCATCCACATTTGTCAAGTGAATTTTTCTTCCACGACATTAGCTCATGCAGTGTGTCGATGACACCGCCCTTTATCCTGTGCTTGTACTTTTATTGCACTGTTGGTGTTCCTGATTCTTCTTCGTGTAGATGTTTTTGGCATTGCATTTCAGTGTTCCTGTCACCCCTCTCCCTGTTCAGCATTATGGGGGGGTTCACCTATTGGCTCTTTTGCTTCCTTGGTTTGGTTGAGTGATCTATGTATTCATTTTTTGTTCCTATGTACTAGGCAGATGCAATGGCTAGGCACCTATGCATTTCGGTGAGATGGTTCATCTACTATATAGACACTCATTCATTCCTACTTTTGGAGGTCACCTCTTCGATTGATCAGCTCTTCAGACTTTTTCTTCTCTACCTGGTCATGCACTATTTCAGTGGGGGTTCCAGCAGTTTCTTCTGACAGTGTTTGCAGCTTCATGCTTCAGAGATGTTGCATGCTCTTTCTTGTTCCTTTCTTTGGGACATTTCCTAGATTGGAGGCTTATTTTCCTTCATCTAGTTCTTTTTCTTGTATTTGGATACCTTATCAGGCCTTGTTGTCGGGACCCATCTTTTCCTGCTTTCATAGTTGTGCTAGGTTAGCTTCCTCCCAAGCTTCGCTTAAGGGGGGGTGTTAGAGTAATTATTTGTTCTAACTTATTAATTAAATCACTTTGATTTAATTAATTAAGTTTTGTATTACTCTAGTTTTCTTAAGCTATCTTGTAGGTGCATATAATTAATATTTTATTAATTATATTGTGCAACCCTAGCTTTTTTAGGCTTTAGTTTCCCTTTTGGAGTTTCGTGATTCCTTTATAAGGATTCACCTCTTTGTATTTATTGATTCACTTATTGGATTATATGAGATATTGCTCTTTGCATGTCCATAAGATGGATCTGGCTTTTTGGCCTCCTTGATTTTTGATGCCTCGTACTGTGTGCAGTGGGTCGTACGGTCCTGTTGAACAAAAAAAAATTTTAAGACACATTATAGATAGAAATATAAATACATATCAGATTTTTAAGACATGAAAACACACAAACAATACACAAAACATACATGAGGGATGTGCTCATGAGTTACTCCTACATGAAGTTGCAACCACAAAATATACATATGAACATATTAGGATATGAGGAATACATGTGATTGTATAAAGACATGAGGTAGACACATTAAAACATGAAGCATACATGTTGATGCATGAAGACACAAAATATACACATTGAACACATGAAGCATGCATGAAGATAAAAAGTATATGCAATAAATCTTATTAGATTCATCATTATCGATGAGAGTCCTAACATGTCTTTCCTAATTGATATTGATTATAATGTCACCAATCTCTAGGCACTGTCCATATGCCTTAGGATGCAACATTACTCAAATGTGTATCCCATATCTCCTATAATGATCATAGGAAAATTCATCTCTCCATCCCTCTAAGATCACCCAAGGTGGAAGAGTTGCAGTGTCAAGGTCGTGTGGAATAGACTACAAGCGGTTCCCTGGAGGAATCCATCATATGCCCAAAATTACCCCACCTCCACCATTCACCACCCCTCCATCAAGGTGCCTTATCGAAATGGAAAGATTCAGTTTGTGTAACCTTTACAAACTATATTAGTCTGATTTTAATTATGGAGTAAGTGAACGACATAATTTATATTGAAGTATCCTTTGTATGAATCTTGGAGAACTCTTTCTTTCTCTCTGGCTAAGGACACTAGGATTGGAAGTGTTACAGTGATTTTTTCCTCTTGTTTATTATGTATTTTGCATGAATTAAAATTTCCACAAGATGGCAGGATTATTCTCTGATACCACTTGTGATGACCCCTTTTTTTTACCCCCATGATCTAAAATTCAAAATTTGGGCATAGGTTAGGGAATTATCCAAAATTAGCAAACCCCTGACAAACATTATTATCAAAGTGCTTCAGAAGATGAGCATTTCATTTAATTTATTGAGTTCATTTGGAAAATTCCTTATTATAGCACACAGACGACTTTCCCTTTCCTTGTTACGATCATCTTGAGATGGTAGATTGACTGTGCAGAGGGTGCGTGAAACAAGCTCCAAGCGATTCCCTGGAGGACATCTGTCAAGTGCTCAAAATTACTTTGCCTCTCCCTCCACCAACTCCCTATCCAAAAGATTTCGTAATTCGGACAAGAGATAGATCCCTATGTATTATAATTAGGATAACTAAATCATTATTATTATTTCCAAGTATAAAATTCATATGTCAGTAAATATCATTTAAAATTCATATATCCATCTATATATTCCCTTGTAATGTTCTTCGTGGGTGGTTACTAGATTTTCCCTAGAATTCACAAATGAAGATTTGTCATCGAAAGTGTTGATTCCTAGTGATTAGTATTTGGCATTATCTTAAGATAATTGTGTGTGTGTGTGTGTGTGTGTGTATAATCCAGATATATAATTCTTATATATATATTTTTTTTGTATAGGTCTCACTGGCTATATACAATTACATATATTTCAAATAAACTTTTGATATCCATGTAACTCAAATGGTATTCTATATATTCTAGATATTTTATTTTATATATAGTTTATACATATGTGATTCCATATTATTAATACATATATCTAAATATCTATAACAATCTTTGTATATATATATATATAATTCCATTTTATCTTAAATAAGATCTATCTAATATATATATATATATATATATCTCATTACTTATGTCATGTTATTTCCTAATATTTATGTTTGGACTGATTTTGCAAAATTTATAGTAAATACCATATTTGCATATCAACATACCTTGGCGAGACCTCCAATACCTTGTGTGTTTTTCTTAACCAAGGCTCAGTGCCTTTATATTCTTTTACTGCATCATCTTAACTAGTTCTCTACAATTGGCAGCAGTAGATGGAGAGAGTAGATTTAGCTACACTCAAACTTTCCCGATTGAAATACCTCTGCTTGGAAATGTTGTGCCTCCCTTTATTGGGAAGAGCCGATACATTTCTCTCATGCCATGGTCAAATCTTCTTAGGGAAAAGTGGGCATGGGCCACTTATACAAAGCAGTTCTTTGTGGATTCACTCTACCTCCTCTCGTGCTCTCGCTAATTTCTCCTCCTCTTTTGCCTTGGATATCTCTGCCAATGTCGCTGATTGATACGGGGTGGATTCACATTTTTTCATGGCACCTTTTTATTTAGAGCCACCTATACATGACAAAGGATAATGGCTTGGCCTCTTTAACCAAACATCCAATCAGATTGTGGCTTGTGGAGTTTGATACGTTCATGAATTCTCCATTCGACATGGGTAACAACCATGTGGGCATTGATGTGAATGGCATTGTTTCCAGGGTGAATATCTCTGTCAGTGATATCGGTCCTCTCAATGACGGCAAGGCATGGAGAGCCTGGGTGGACTACAATGGGGCAGCCAAGAAACTTCATCTTTATCTTTTGAGGGAAACATATGTTACATCGTATCTAGTGAAGTTAAAACCCACAAGACCAATCTTGTCTTGTGTCATAGATTTTGTTCAGTTTCTTCCTTAGAATGTCAAGATTGGTTTCTCCACTTCTGCGGGGACCGGTTCAACGGAGTCTTACAACATCTTAAGTTGTTACTTCTGCTCCTAGTATTCGTGGGAAATTGAAACATGTTCAGTACATGATGAGGTCCAGAGAAATAGAAAAAGGAATTTTATTCTTCTCTTTGTTCTAGTCTGCCTGGCATTAGTAGTGACAACAACAGTGGGTTTGCCAATGCTTTTAGCCTATTGGTGTGATGAATCTCCTTATTATCTTCGATGTTATGTCTTATTTTTTATAACTCTTACTCCCCTCCCCTTAAGAATAAGACCGAAGAGGCTTGATTAAAATTCGCACCTATTCAAAGGGGATCGATCATGATTAAGGTTGAATATCAACTAAACTAAGCAAGGGGGACCGAACTATTAGGATCGTGAGCAAGTAGAAATGTTGACATAAAACAAGAAGAATATGCTCATAAGATGCCTGATTATATAGTAATGGTAAAGATATATATATAAGGTATGTTATATATATAATATTGAAATTAATATAGATTTAATATATATATATTAATATAATAACATATCCAAAATGCAAGCAAACCTATATTCATCAACATATTTAATATGCCAATATTAAGAATCATTTAATCAAGAAATGTCCTTTTAATGATCATGTTAAAGTTAATCTGATCGATGCTATAAACGTTAACACTATTAATTTATTAACACTATATTTTTTATACTATTGATTGATATAAATTAACAATAGTGTTATCACAAGAATGTATTTAAGATATTAACTGAAATAATAAGCATATGATTTTATAAAGAAATAATACAATAATCATGGCTCATGAAAAAATTTGACACTGAATTGTACATTTTCAAAAGAGATAATACAAAAAGTATTTGCAGTCTGATTACTCAATTGAGATCTTATCTCTTCTTGTGTTGCTTTCAATTTGCTGGAACCTAGTGATAATGTCTATTAAGTTTCAATTATAATTCATTTTGAGTTATATTTATGTTCATATTTTACTGATAATCTAATGGTTATGTAAGTGCTTGATATGAATATGGAAGGATTGCATGTTGTCTAAAGAAGATTACTATAAGAATGAGATCTAAATTGAGTATTGGTTTCCTTTTCACAAAGTGATAAGATAGATCTAGTTATTTGTGTCAAATTTTTGTGAGAAATAGTCCAATAGATAAGGCACTGGTCATATTTTAGGAGTTGATGGAATTTGGTAGAAATTATACAGTTAAAATTAATCAATCAAAATCTTTTAATTTTGTTGTTATGAACTCAAAAATATAGCCTGCAGTTATTTTAAGGAGTATTAGTGTTTAAGTAGTTTTCCATCTTGTATCCCTTTTTCAATCCTTAAATTAGAAGACTCGCAAGAATTCATATGCTATTATGAAATTCATTTTAAAGAAAATGATAAATGTGTGAAGACTCATGACTTTCTAGGTATACCCACCTGAATTTTGCAAAGTTCAAAGAGAAGAAGACTAAAATAGTCTTAATAATTGGCCCTATTGATTTGTCTTTGAAATACCCATTTATGGTCTCTGGTTGTCTCTTAGGTATCCTTGGCATTCATGACATGTAGTTAAAATCTTGTCAAATCAAGAGCCAACAAAATGGTCACTCTTTTGGGGAAGCACATGGTGAGGGTTGTGTCTCAAAGTGTGGTAGGTCATGTTTCAAAATAGTGTCTTGTCTGTGTGGTAGAGTTTTCATTTCCCAAAGTCCATCATAACATTTTTTATTTATTTATTGGGCCCTTGTGTCATATTTGTGGTCAAATTTTTATTTTGTTGGCAGTCTCTTATTTTCAGTCATATTATGTATTTTCCTCTTAATGGGTGGAAATTCAATCAAGATTTTTGTAGTTGGTGCTATTTTTAAATAATTGTTTCAAATGGTTGGTAAAATGAGAAACACAAGTTCATATGTGAAAGTGAATCCAAAGGTTCCTTTATGTACATAACTATCTCAAGTTGGTAGAAAGAACTAGCCTAGGAAGAAAGGAGATTCTGCTCATACATGGAAACCCCAAAACAATGTCTTAGCTCATTCTCAGTATCAACATTTAATAGAAAGAGAATCCTCATTATTGAATTTTGAAACTAAGAGTACCAAGCTTTTGGGTGAAATCTTCACTACTCTTTTGCCTGAGGAAAGAGAATACCATGATAAAACTATTTCTTTCATAGGAGATACTTGTTGGAAATGTAAGAGTGTAACTAAGAGGGGAGGGGTGAATCAGTTAAACTCTTACATTTCCAACAATTGGTATCAGAGTAGTCAATGCTTGTAAGAAGAAGGTTTTAAGGACCTAAGCTAAAGATCAAGATGTCTTACAGAAGGGAGATTCCTAAACTTAACAAAGACAACTTTTCAGCATGGCAAGAATTGGTGAAGTTGCATCTATCAAACATTTGTGGTATTGGTATGTTCTACTTGGAAAATAGATATGTGCCACCATCCAAGCCTATGACTATGGAGCAAATGAAAGAAATAAAGGATCACATTATAATGATGATTGATATAGCTTCCTCTCTGAACTATTCAAAATTTGATGAGGTCAAAGATTGTTACATTACATTTGACATGTGGAAAAAGTTGTAGAATGTCTATGGAAGTGACAAAAATGTGCACTGGCCAAGGAAAAAATTTTAAGAGGTAAGTTTGATCATTTGAGAATGAAAGAAGGTGAGAACATTGACCAAAATAGTGAAAGGATCAAAGAAAGTGTAAGTGCAATCTGAGTTATAGGTGGTAAAATTCATGGTGAAATAGTAATCAACAAGGTACTAAGAGCTCTTCTTCCTATTTATGAAATTAGAGTTTCAGCTATTCAAGAGATGAGAAGAAATTCAGCAAATGATTTAACCTTAGATGCTCTTGTGGGAAGATTAACTGCTTTTGAGTTGGATAAATTTGATAACTATGCTCCTACTTCTAAAAATCTTGAATCTGCATTTAAAGCCAAACTAACTCTTGGTAGAAAAAGGAGGGAACTCAAAAGAAAAACAAGTTGATAGTGAAGAAGAAGATGAATTTGATGAAGACATTAAATACATTGAAGCTCTTCTAGCAAAAAGATTAGCAAAAGGGAAAGGAAAATTCAGAGGCATAATTCTATTGATTTGTCTCTCATGTGAAGAGGTTGGTCACATTGCTACAAGGTGTCCAAACAAAGAAAATAAAGATGAGAAAAGGTTCAACAAGTTCAAAGGCAAGAAAGACTTCAAAGGCTACATGGATCATAGATAGTGGTTGTTCTCATCACATGACTGGTGATAAAACTTAATTTTAACATTTGGAACACTGTGATGGTGGAAGTGTTAGATTTGGAAACAATGAACCATGTTATGTAAAAGGAAAAGAAATCATAGCATTAACTGATGGAATCAAATGTGAGAATCCCTATTAGGTTGAAGGATTAAGACACAATATACTCAATGTACCACAATTGAACAATATAGTATACAAAGTAGAATTCATGAATGGAAAAGCTAAACTAATGGATGGGAAAGGAAATCTAGTTGGAAATGACAATCAGACAAACAATAACTTGTTTTACCTAGATCTCACTGAAAATACGTGTTTTCTAGCTCAAATAGAGGAAAGTTGGTTATGGCATAAAAGGATATGTCAGGTTAACTTTGATAACCTAATTACCATAAGAAAGGAAAAAAGAGTCAGAGGCATACCTTATCTAAAGAAATCTGAGATGGTCATGTGCAAACAATGTCAAATTGGAAAAATGAGTAAAAGAAGTTTCAAAAGTAAGTCCTACAATTCTAAAGAAGTTTTGGAACTAGTTCATACAAATCTTTGTGGGCCAATAGGTGTGGAAAGCTACTATGGAGATATATATTTCATTCCATTTGCTAATGATTATTCTAGAATGGTGACTATAATATTTTTAAAAGATAAGTCTAATGATTTTCAAAAGTTCAAATGGTAATTGGCTAGGGTTGAGAGAGAAACATGGAAGAATATGAAATGTCTGAAACCATATGGAGGAGGAGAATTCATCTCAAATGAATTCTATGAGTTCTCCAATGAAAGAGGAATCAAAAGACACATATCATCACCTATAACTCTAGAGAAAAATGAAAAGAACAAAGAAGGAATAGATCCATCATGGAATGAGGACACTAATGTCAAAGAAAAATGTTGCACCAAAATACTAGAGAGAAGCAATTAGCACAACAGTTCATACACTGAACCAAGTTCAACTGAAGAAAGGTACAAAGAAAATACCTTATGAATTATGGTATGGGTATAAACCTAATGTTTTTTATCTAAGAGTATTTGGAAGTAAATGCTATATCCTGAAAGATGTAAGGAAAGGAAATCTTGATGCAAAAAGTGAGGAAGGTATATTCCTAGGTTATTCCAATAGAAGCAAAGCATACAAATGTCTGAATCTTACTACTTACAAAGTAATAGAAAGTGCCCATGTAAAGATTGATGAGTTTGCATAAAGAAGTGAAGAATAGAGTGGTAAAGAGCCTGAAGCTTATAGAAATTTTTTCTATTATGAAGAGGAACTAGAGACTTTACCTTGAAAGGTTGAAGCTAATCAGCAACCACGTGTATCAAACAACTTAGTGGTAGTTTAGCCTGAGTCACAGACAAAGGCACCTAAGTCACAGATAGTTCAAGACGAGTTGTAGCCTCAAGTAGTGTAACAAGAGCAACAAGTAGAGAAACCTGAGCACCAGGCAATGCAACCCGAGTTGCAACCATATCAGCCAAAAGAGGCCAAGCAAAAGGATGGAGATTTTCAAGAACTAGGTGAACCAAGTTCAGAATCAAGTAAGAAAGATCCAAGACTTGAAAAGTTTTTCAAAAGGCATCATGTACCTAAACAAATAATTGGAGGAGAAATAGAAGGCATATTGACAAGGAGAAAATTGAAAGGTACATGTTTTCTCAGTAAATTTGAACCTAGATATGTAAAAGATGCTTTAGAAAATGAAAGTTGGATAGAGGAAATGAATGAAGAAATTTAGCAAATAGAAAAGAATAAGACTTGGTCTCTTGTTCCTAGACCTAAGGATAAAAATGTGATTGGTACAAAATGGATATTCAGAAATAAGTTGACTGGGAAAGGAGAAGTGACAAGAAACAAGGTAGGACTTGTATGCAAAGGTTATGCTCAAGACGAAGGTATTGATTATGGGGAAACATTTTCCCCTGTTGCAAGACTTGAAGGAGTTAGAATACTTCTAGCATATGTAGCACAAAAGGAATTCAAAGTATATCAGATGGATGTTAAATCAACTTTCTTGATTGGAGTCTTGGAAGAAGAAGTCTATATTGAATAACCTAAAGGTTTCATTGATCCAAGCAAAAGAAACATGGTATACAAACTTCATAAAGCATTATATGGATTGAAACAAGCTCTTAGAGCATGGTATGAAAGATTGCATGGATATCTAGTAAATATTGGTTTTGAGAAGACAAATGATAACAATAACTTGTATATCAAAGAAGGACCACAAGACAAGATATTATTTGTAGAAATATTTTTAGATGATATCATATCTGGTGGACATGAGATGTTATGAAAGACATTTTTTAAAGAAATGAGAAGAGAATTTGAAATGTCCATGTTTGAGGAAATTAAATTCTTTGTGAGTTTACAAATTCATCATATGAAGGATGGGATTCATCACTTAGTCAAAGTACATCAAGGAGACAGTGAAAGTATTTGGAATGGAAGATTCCAAACTAGTTGGAACACCTATGTCAATTGGACATAAGCTCTCAAAGAATGATGATTCAAAGGAGGTAAACTATACTACTTATAGATCAAAGATTGGGAAACTTCAGTATGTGGTATGCACCAGACCTGGTATTGCATTAGAAATTGGAATAGTCACAAGATTTTTTGCTAATCCTAAAGAAAATCACATGATGACAGTCAAAATAATTTTGAGATATCTAAAAGGAACTGAAGAATATAGGTCATGGTATAAGAAAGGGGGAAATCTTGAGTTGAGAGCCTTTACTGATGCAGATTGGGCAAGAAGCATTGATGACAGAAAAAACACTAGTGGAGGAGCATTCTTTCTTGGAAAGAGGCTAGTGTCTTGTACAAGCAAGAAGTAGAATTGTATCTCTAAATACACAGCAGAAGCAGAGTATGTGGTTGCAATATTCAATTATTCTAACATAATATGGATCAAACAACTAATGTCAGGAATGAAGGAAGAAATCAAGAAACCAGTGTTTATCTATTTTGATAACACCAGTGCAACCAACATATCTAAAAATCTTGTGATGCACACAAAGACAAAACACATTATAATCAAGTATCATTTCTTAAAGGAATTGGTTCAAGACAAAGAGGTTGGATTGGAATATGTGAACACCAAGGATCAGATAGCAAATATATTTACTAAGGCTTTACCTAAGGATGCATTTATGTATCTAAGAGGTAAACTAGGGGTTATTTCCCTATCTGATGCTCACTAAAGCAAAAGATAGTGAGGCATCAACCAAGATCTATTGAAAATAAATCAAGTTGATGCAAGTTGTCACACTTCAGGTGTGAAATATAGAGCATATTGCATATGAATTAGTACAAATGGTGGGAATATGATTTAAGATGGATATATGTGCGAAGGAAAAAGTAGAGCAAGAAAGTGTGGAAGATAAGTTACAAAGAACATTTGATCAGGAAGGATCTAGAGGTCAAGCTAGAATAGAGATCTGAATCTACAAAGAAAGTTGCTTTATTAATTAGGTCAAAATTAATGTTGCTTTCTAACCATTATAGCTGTAAAAAAATCTCTTAACAAAGTTGACTTAACAGTCATTTTAAATCCTCTAACAAGGTGATATTTTATGATTGAATTTTTTAAAGACCTCTAACAAGACCACTCCTAATAGGGTGATCTAAATCCTCTAACAGGGTCATACTTAATAGTATGTTTTGTAACCTTCAATAGAGTTGGCTCCTAATAGGGCTCACTTCATAAGAGTGAAAATTATTGTGACTAGTCGCAAGGTGGTTTTTCTCAAATTGGGTTTCCACATTAAATCTTGGTGTCATATGTGTTCATGTTATGTTCTTATACTTTATATTTCTACAACTAATTTACTTAAGGTTATAACAAATTAACAAATCTTGAGATTGCTTTGTTAATTGAATGATAGTAAAATTTTAATGTTAATCGAGCTAGCCAGTATTGCATGATGAGTGAAAGTTTGTATTGACATCTAAGGGAGAAGGATTTTTTTTTGGAGTAACTAATTCACCCCTCCCCTCTCAGTTACACTCTTACATTTATCACAATACTGCACTCACACCTAATGTGTCAAAGGAAGAAGATCAATGAGGGAGATATAAGAACACCCTATATAACAAGAAAAACCTTGGGCATGTTCTATTTGTTGAGAGAAACCTTATAGATTTAGATGATCCTATAGATTCAAAAGTCATCTCTACAAATCCTAATGACCTGCTATCTGAAATTGAAGTACTTAGGAAAAAAGTTGCATAGGAGGATGCTAAATGAATACGCTTGGAAAAAGAGAAAGAAGTGATCACCGTGAATGCCCTCATAGAAAGGAAAAGTTTTTTCAGAAGGATGGAAGCACTTAAAGAGCATAACAAAAGTTGGAAGAGAAATCTTCAACTTTACATTCAGACATATTTGGAGATATGGCAGAAATAAGGTCTAAGATTCAAGATTAAGAATGTGCTCTATGTAAAAAGGAGGGACCTATTATTTCTCAAGTTCAACCTTATAAACCACTTGAAGGTAATGTGATAGATTTTACTAATAAGAATGTTGATAAAGGAAAGAAGAAGGATGTTGGTATTCATATCAATGAACCTCTTGTTGCTCCTAAGAGTACTATTATTTCCAAGATTGATTTGGAGTTGGAAAGGGCTAAGAAAGAAAGGGAAGATTTGACAAAGAATTGGCAAAAGTTGGAAATGAAGCTGAAGCAATAGAAATGAAAAGGAAAATATAATTCCTGAAATCTACCTCTTGTCTAATAGTAGGACAAAACCAGACTTCACAAGGTGTGTCTTCCATCCCAATATGTAGTCCTATGACAACTAGCCAAGGAATTTCCTAGTTAATACGAGTCTTTTCTTCTACCACAACTAGTCAACTAATTATAGTCTGACAAGGAAAAAGTGTTGTACAAGCCCAAGTTGTTGGACCTAGTTCTTCAAATATCTTGGGATCTCAGAAAAAGCCTATCTACATGGAATGATATAAGAAAATGTATTTTATAGGTATCCCTGGTTTTCTCCATCCCATCCCAAATGAATTAAGGGATAAAATCACAAAATTCTCTGGAAATAATGTTATTAGTCGTGAAGAACAACTTAGAAAGTTCACTGACATGTTGAATGATTATGAGGTGGAATTTGAAGATGTTATGATGAAGTTATTTGTGCATTCACTAACAGAGGATGCCAAGGATTGGTTTAGGAGACTTCTTGATGACAACATTGGTTCATGGGATGATTTGAAGAAATTTTTCAAGGAATAGTATAGAGACAACACTAATGCCAATTTTTTCTTGAATGAATTTAACAATATTAAGAAGAATCAAAATGAGTCGACATTTTATTTTAATGTTAGATTCCAAAAAGGAGTGTACAAGCTATTTCAATTCATGAGATTAGGTGAGAATGTATGTTTGACTACCTATTTCAATACTTTTGACAGTAAAATGGCTTATATACTGAGAGACAAGGATCCCAAGATCTTGAGAGATTCTTTCAAGATAGCTGTCAACATTGAAAATAATAGGAAAGCATCTTGGAAGATAGGGAGAAGAGATGATCCTAAGTTGTTCAATCACAGGGGTAATAAAAAAGAAGGAGATAACCCTGGAATGATCAAGAAGATTGAGGAAGATAAAATGGATCAAGTATTGAATTTTCTAAAAAAATCAAAACCCCCAATCAACAATGCAAATAAGCCTAATGTTGGTGAGAAGCCATAGTTCAACAACAATTATAATAGGCAAACCAGATTGTAGATCTACCCCTACAACACACAATAGAAAGATGGAAAGCCCATTAGTAACCCCATGCAAGGTACAAATGAAAAGAATACACCAAATCCATTGTAGATTAACTCTGTTAATATGGTGGAAGAAATGCCTTGGTGTGTTGTTTTTTGTCTCCCCATTCCCTTAACTATTGTGTTTTTTCTCAATCATTTTCGACATCCCAACAAACATAACCTAAAGAACAAAAGGAAGAGAAGATTCATCATGATGTAGCTTGCAATATAATTAATTCTTGTGGTGACTGTGAAGAGTCTAAAACTAAAGAATCTGAATTGGATGTGAGCAATCAGCGAGATATATATGACTTACCATTAGCAGATATTTTTAGATGAGGAAAATGAAGTTGATGACAAAACATGAAACATGACCTCAGGGGTGGATCATATGAAATTGAGAAACCCTTCTAAAGAAGAGTTTGACAAGATAATGTTGAGATGGTTTCCCAAGTTCACAATACTTACAACCTAAGAAACAGAACAATAAAAAATGTTGCTAGCAAAGCTTCAAGAATCTTCATTAAAGATATAACCCACAAAATGAATGATGAAAACAAAGAAGAGGATCAAATGGTTGTCAAGATCAAGGACACTAAGGCTAAGAAATTGGAACCCAAGAGCAAGGTGGAAACTCAAAATGTACATATAGGAAAGATGAATGCAGAAGAAAGGAAGCTAAGACTTGATGTTTTCAGACAAATTGAGGATCCTACTACTCAAGTACAAGAAACTAAAGGTAATTCAAATAAACCTCTCATTTATGATCTTTTTGATATAATGATAACTATGTTGTCACAAATTACTGTGAAGTTTCCTCTGTCTGAAATGGTTAGGATAGAAGAACATAAAAGAAAAGCCCTCTCTTGGTTGGGAGGAATTGGGAACAGTAATGTCGTTAAGGGAGATTCATCATTGGGAAAAGAGGTGTAAGTCATACCAAAGGAAAAGGAAGATAAGGGAGTGATATCTCAAATACCCCAAATGTACTTGGATAGTTCATCAGTAGCATATATAGAAAATATTGACCCTTTTTCCTCACTATAATCATAAATGGAAAAACTCTAAAAAATTGTATAATTGATTTAGGAGCCTTGAATATTGTTATGCCTTTTAAAATCATGGAGTCCCTTGGTCTAAAAGTAGACACCAAACAGGGTAGATGGCGAGCCATGGATGCAAGGGAGGTCCCTATTATAGGTACTATCAATGCATTACCATATAGACTAGTTGCCTATCCTAACATTGATTTGACCATGAGTGTCTTGGTAGTTGATATTCCTCCTCAATATGGTATGTTGATATCAAGGAAATGGAGTGATGCAATGGGAGGAAGCCTACAATGTGATTTATCTTTTTCTACTTTCCACATAAATGACAAAGCCATCAAGGTCAATAGAGAGCCTAGAGTTATTCATATGATTGAGGATAATATTGATATTGATGCTACATGCTTCCTTGACACATATGTAAATGCCTTTAGCGCTGAAATTACTATTCTAGGGACTGAAAAGTCAATCCCATTGATTTCACAAGAGGCAACTAGATGTATTGATTCACAAGGGGTCTCGACAATGTATTTTGATGGGGCTAGTTCTAAGGAAGGGTCTAGGGCTGGAAGAGTTTTCATTTCACCAAAAAAGAACACATTTAGATATTCTTAAATCTTGAACTTTACTTGGACCAACAATATAGCAGAGTATAAAGAACGCTTGCTTGAATTAAAGGTAGCTACTAGTCATGGCATTAAAAAATTCCATGTCATTGGTGATTCTAAGTTGGTAATATCTTAGATTAGACAAGCTTATGCATCCAAGAATAAAAGATTGAAACAATATAGGAATGTTGTGTGGGATGAGATTGAAGCATTTGATGCTTTTGGGATAACTTGGATGGATTGGACAAACAATAAAATGGTTCATACGCTTGTCAATTTAGCTATCAAGCCTAATGATATGTCTTTTGTTGGGGTCTCGGAGATTGAATGTGCAAAATAGGCCCCCAATTCTTGATAATATAGAAAATTGGTAGGTATTTGAAGATGACAAAGACATATTTAAGTTCATTTTAAATGAGGATAAGTATCATGGTTAGGAGTTAGACTGCAATTCCTTTATTGAAAACATAAATTGGAAGGACACAATTTTTGGTCTAGAAATCTTACAGTTATAACTAACAAAGTACCCAAGGGGTTAGTGGTATTGGAGAGTGTTTTTGACAATCAAGATAGGGTTCAGCCAGAAGAGATGGAAGAAATTAATCTTGGAGCAAATGAATCTCCCAAAAAGTTGTACATAGGTAAGACTCTATCCCCTGCTATAAGAAATTCATTAGTTGATTTGTTAAGAAAATTCAAACATATTTTTGCATGGTCTTACAATGATCTAAAAGTTTATAGGGAGGATTTTTTCAAACATGTTATCCCACTGAAGGAAAATGTAAAACCATTTAGGAAGAAACAAAGCCCTGTTAATCTTACATTAGCCCCAAAGATGCAAGAAGATTTAATGAAACTTAGAGATGGAGGGATCATCGAGCCTATAAGGAATTCCACTTGGGCATGTAATTTAGTACCAGTCAGAAAGAAAAGTGGAGATATCAAACTATGTGTGGATTTTAGAAATTCCAATATTGCCTCCCTAAAGGATAACTATGGTTTACCCAACATAGAGGCCACATCGCAACAAGTAATAGGTTCTAAATTAATGTCAATTATGAGTGGTTTCTCTTGTTACAACCAAGTGCTAGTTGATGAAGTGGATGTTAGGAATTAACCACGACAAAAATAAAAATTACATGCAAATATAAACAATATTAGAAAATAATAGATTACATAGAAGAAAACACAAGACAACAAGATTTAACATGGTTCACCCAAACCCTGGGCTATGTCCACTAAACATAAATTCCAATATTATTACAATATAGTAATTACAACTTGATTAAAATCTATAATCCCTTATAGCTCAATATCACCACAAGAAGCAATTTTCACATCACACCTTATAAAACAATCCCTAACCCTAAGCCCTTTTATACAAGTATTTTTGTCACTTTAGGGTTAAAATTAGTTATAGCATGTCATCCATAAATTGGTCAATAAATAATATCCAATTAGTGAATATTAACCAATTGGCGAATAATGGGAAAAAAAAATTATGAAGTATGTACAGCACTTCCCTGATCAGTCACCACAAACTAACAGTGGAACAATACAAAACTTCTTTTACAACACCATGGGGGACCTATGTATATGTTAGAATGTTTTCTGGCTTAATTAATGTAGGGACCACTTTCCAAAGAGCCATGCATGTTGATTTTTCAAAATACATAGAAAATTTTGTGGTGGTTTATCAAGATGATTTAATAGCCTACTCCAAGAAAGAAGAGGGTCATCGCAAAAATCTAGAGAAGATCTTCTTAAAGGCTTTAGAATGTGGAATTTCCTTAAATCAAAGGAAATGTATTTTTAGAGTCATAGAAGGAAAGCTTCTTGGCCACATAGTGTCTAAGGATGGAGTGAAAATTGATAAAGTCCCCAAGCCTATAAATTCCAAAGGTATCCAATCATTTTTTGGCCATGTTAATTTCCTAAGGAGATTCATAACAAATTTTGCAGAGATTAGTACGCCAATTTCCAAGATGCTTAAAAAATGAGCAATAGTCAAATGGGATGGAGAACCTTCAATTGCATTCCAAGAAATAAAAAATGCAATCAAGAATGCACCAATAATTAGGACTCCGGGCTATAACAAGCCCATGCATATATTTTCATTTGTCTCTTTTCACACAATTGCAATAGTATTGCTTCAAAAAAATGAAGAGGGTTTTGAGCAACCCATTGCATTCTTTAGTAAATCACTTCAAGTTGCAGAGCTAAAGTATGGCATAAATGAGAAGTAGGCTTAAGCTCTAGTAAAAATAGTCAAAGCTTTTAGATGTTATTTGGTTGGTGATATTATCATAGCCTTTTCCCCAAGTGTTGTTGTGAAAGATATATTCTCCCAACAAGAGGTATATGGCAGAAGATGCAGATGGATAAACAAGATTCAAGAGTTTAACATAGATGTTTGAATTACAAAATTAGTAAGAGGCTAAGGATTAGAAAAGCTAATGGCTCAATCTAATTTTGATGCCAAGCAAATTAATCTTGACGATGAAGACCACCACCCTTATACCTGTGATATGGATTATTGTGAGTGGTATAAGAGACTCATTTACTATTTTTAATGCATGGAAGCTCCACCTAATTTGACTGACAATGAAAAGAGATCAATAAAGTTGCAAGTAATCAAATACATCATTAATGATGGGAAACTTTGGTGGAGGAACCTTGAAGGAATATTGCTTAAATCTGTCAATCATAAGGAATCAATTTGAGTATTAATTGAGATGCATTCAGCAGTTTATATAGGACATTACATGGCCAAGACAAAAGCTAACAAGGTGATGAAAGTTGCTTTTTGGTGCCCAAGCTTATTCAAAGATGCTCATTGTTTGATTAGGAAGTGTGACCCTTGTCAGAGGTTTGTTGGCAAATTGAAATTTTTTGGGAATATACTATTAAAGCCTATAGAGGTTCAAGCCCCTTTTCAACAATGGGGAATTGATTTTATTGGATAAATAGCTAATAAATTCAGTAGTGGCTACTCATGGATCCTTATAGCTACTGACTACTTGGCCAAGTGGGTAGAGGCTATCCCAACTACACAAGAAACTAGTAAAGTTGTTAATAGTTTCTTGTTGAATAACATAATCACCATGTTTGGATGCCTAGAGAGAATTTTGACAGATAATGCGATGTGCTTCATATCTGATGAATTCATACAATTTTGTCACAAATATGGTATTAATAGGTCTACCTCATCTCCATATCATCCTCTAGGAAATGGGTAGGCAGAATCCACAAAAAAGAGTTTGTCAAAGATTATCAAAAGGATATTGGATAAGAATAAGAAAGCATGGGACTCCAAGTTACCATTGGCAATTTGGGCCGATAGGGTAACATTTAAAAATGCCATTGGAGTATCACCATTTGACCTTGTGTATGGAATTCAAGCAAGAATGCCCCAAAAACAACTGAATGGTCTTGTACAATTTTTTTCCAAAAGTATGATGAAGATATTGCAGATGATATGCAAGAGAGGATAGATGAACTTGTTGGGTTAAATGAGCACAAGAGAGAAGCATTTGCAAGAAATGCCAAACTACAATTACAAATGAAACATTTGTTTAATAAAAGGACTATAGAAATAAAATTTGAAATAGATGACATGGTGCTTCGATGGAATGCTCGATTGGAAGACAAAGGAAAACATGAAAATTTTGATCCCATATGGTTAGGCCCCTATTTGATTCAGGATAGATGGGGTGAAGATTTGTATCATTTGAAAGAGCTTTCTAGTGACCTTCTTGAACTACCAGTTCATGGGCAGTTTTTGAAGAAGTATTTTAGTTGAAGGGGTATCTTTTTCTCCATGAAAAGTAGTTAGGTTGTTAAATTTTTTATATACTATATATAGTGTCTGTCCTTCTGGTTGGTCTATTGTTTTCAGTTTGCAGTTTTAGTGCTCTCCAGTTTTGTCAAGTTTATGGTATGTTTTAACCAAAGTTTCTAAGCTCTTGCATGAATGTGGGCCATTCATCATCCCCAGACAAAGCCACTGTTAGCCCCTTTTTTATTTTCTTCCCTTTGCAAAGTTTGAAATTCTAAATCATGTCAGCAATTACCTCATTTTAATATTTTATAAGGTGGGAAATTATGTCAGAAACCCTAAAAAATAAATGAATAGATTAAACCCTATTATATGTTCAAGCCTTTAGGGTCTTCTTTGATAAGGGATAATATTTTAAAATTAAATTATATCATAAAAAATTTCATGTTTCATTTTCCCCGTGGCCATGTGTTAGTTTTTCCAAGCCTTTCATTTTATTTCCTCAGTATTTTTTACCTTTGGTGGACCCGTGAAACGAGCTATTTTTACAACCATTAGATCTTATTTGGATTGACGATCGTCACTTTGTTGCTGTGAGAAGTAGCAAGGATTTTAAGTATAGTGACAAAGAGAGAAGTTGACATGTGTATAGTGGGTCTAGACAATTATAGCAATTTCAATGATTTAATACAAGTCATCAAATGTAGATCGAATCCACAATGATTGTATAGTCGCCAAGGGAATATGTGAGGTCTTTAGTTATAGCGACAACGCAATAGAGAGACACGTGGATAAAGTGGGACAGAGGGTTTGCAAGTTCCAAAAGGCATGATGTCAGCAGAGAATAACAAGTATCATTTTGTGATTTGGTTGTAGCTCAAGTTAAACAAGTTTCAAAATTTATTTCTAGACATTGATCAGATTGGAGATCAATGGACATCGCTTTCTCATGATGAAAAGGTGCTCAATAGATAAACCATGTGACTAGCCAGAACAAGCCATATGTCTCAAGTGGGCCCCACTTTGAAACAAAGAGTGTTATTTTCCTAATTATTAATCTTAAACAGATCAATGATTATCGCTTTTTCGCGATAAGAATTAGCAAGGTCTTTAGTTATAGCGAAAAAGTGAGAAGATAACACATGTCCATGTGGGCCATAAAAAGAAAAGGTAAGCATCTCTTCTGGCATCTGTTAGATCAAAAGTTCATCTATGTTTTTCGTTATGTTGTTATCCAAAGATGCAAGGTCTTTAGTCCATGCGACTATACAACGAGGTGACATGTGTCCCAGTAGGCCCAGTATTATGAAATATCAATAAGAAATCTTGATCATCCAATGTCGAATAGATCAATACTTGTCACAATGTCACAAAAGCAAGATGCAGGGTCTTTAACCATAGCGATTACATGATGTGAAGACATGTGTCCAAGGTGGGCCATCCGTGGGGAGAAACAATCAATGAATTAAGAATGATCTGAATCGTCCGATGCAAAATGGATCTACCCTATTGTTATGTTGCTATTCAAAGATGCAATGTTTTTAACCATAGTGACATAGCATAAGTTGATGCGTGTCTTAGGGTTTTTCAACTAGTATAGCAAAGATGTAAACAAAGAAGGTGTTTTCCAACTAAAAATATACTATTGGTTTGACTACTATGTTGATATGAAGAAATATGAGTCACCAATAAGATTCAATTGAGATCGTTAGATATAATAGAAATCAACAGCCTAATTTCATTTTTTTCTATGAAGCATGCATACTCACTCCCTACAGAACATTTGTGGAAAATTGAAGTCTCTGGGTGTGGATGAAATATGGAAATATAATGGAAATATAGCATTCTATTATGCAAAAGAAGCAATTGAAGAACTACAATAGAGCACAAGGAAAAAGGAATTTAGTGCTAAGGAAATTATGAATTATTTCAACGAGAAAGTAGTGAGATTACTCTAGTAAGCTTCACCATCCATCTCTATAAGGGATTTTGATATAGAATTATTTGTTTATCGCAAATATGCCACCCAAAAAAAGTTTTTCCAGAAAGACAGATTACCAACACAGAAATGTTCATGACAATTTCCTCGAGCAATTGAGTGAGTCAACCAATAATGTGGCACAAATGAGAAAGTTAGTACCTATTGCTCTGAGATTAAATTTGGCTGAGGGTTTGTATGACAGGGGAAGTAGACTCAAGATGTTGTAACAACCAAGAGCAGGTTACAATTATTCAAGAAATGGTTTACAGAAAGAAAGCTCTTTTCCTCACATGGAAATATTTGAAATTTTGACCTTGGGAAATTGGTGGTGCATGGAGTTTTTATGGATTCAAACCTCTTGACTTCAGTTTTAAGGATGTATGATCCAGTCACTAGGTCAGTGTGAGGAATTAATGGGGACTGCCTAATGAAAATAATGCCCTAGGAGATTAGAAAATTATTTGGGATGGATCTTGTCTGTAAATATCATGAAGTTGTTAATTTTCAAGAATTAGAAAAAGGGTATGAAGCCCAGAGAGTCTATGTCAGACAAAGACATCTGAAACAACATCCGGTAGCCATTGCAAGTACAACATTGGTCATAGCCTCAACCCCAGAGCCTTTCAAGAAAGAAATTTTTAATTCCCATGCTCTAAATATTTACATGTCTTTGTGTCAGGTTTTTGGGGAAGATGAACAGAGCTATATGCCTGTTAAGCTTACGTATATGATGGTGCAAATTTCTTGCTTTGGAGTTGATGTTATCTTTGATTTTGCAATATTCTTAGCTAAAGAAATCCATAATGGGTTGATTGGAATTGCAAAGGGGGAAGTGGAGAAGGCTTTTGGATGGTATTCAATGTCGATGAGTATGTTTCTTTTAAGGGAGCCACCTATTTTGGAGGAGAGATGCAATTAACAAGGGAACATGAAGGAGAATCCTACCTGTCCAACTTTAGAGTGCAGATATCTCATGGGATGTAAATGAAGCCAACTTTGTTATCTAGGGACATTTTGCATCAAAGTTAAGGACATTGTTATCTAGGGAGAATCTAATGATTCCTAAATTGTTGTTATATTTTATCAAACCCATGAATTCCACTACTAGATTAAAGGTTTTTCACAATTTGGTTGATATCATTCCCTATCTGGTTTCTACTATTTTTAGAGTGTATGGGTTTCGAGGAACCCCTCATGCTTTACCATACCAAGTGCCTCTAAAGGTTGGCCTGGCTAATATTCTATAGCAAATAGGAGGTTTGGAGGAAACCAAATTGGCAGGATGGTCAAGAGGTTCAATCTTTCCCACTTGCACCATTGCCCATCAGCTTGTGATCACAAAAGGGGGATGACCTTTCTTGTATAAATTTTTAGATCCTTATAAAATGGAAACATCCCATGCTAGATTCTTTGATACTAAGGGATTTTATGAAATGTTAAGAAAGAGAACAAAGGAAAAATATCATGATCATAGATTTTATTACCTTGAGGACATCATAAGGAATGGGTTCTCCCTACAAGAGAAGAAGTTAAGAAAGAGAAATGGAGGGTCTATTGTAGATTTTTGGAGTTTGTGATTTCTTTTGATAAAGACGATAGCTCATTAGCAGATGCTAAAACTATGGCTAACAAGATGAATAAATTAATGACTTTCTTTGCTAATATTATGGACACATTAAATGAAAAGAAGTCTCTTTTGATAAAATCATACCCTAACCAATCAAGAGAAGTTATATGGAGATTAGCTTTAACTCCTACTATGGGCTCAGGGAAATATGTTATCCAGAAGAAGTTGGGGTATAGCATAGTTTAAATGGAAGGGGGTGATGATGAGAAAGGAAAAGAGAAGAGTGACATTGATGTTCCCTCTTCCTCGACACGCAAGAGACCTCAATTTGAGGTATATTCATCTGAGCATGCATCCAAGAGAAAAAATATTGGAGAAGCTACTATGCCTAAGGGTCAGATGTATACACCATCTCGATCACCACTTTTCTTGGGAAATTATCATCTTATGGTTGAACAATTGGAACAATTTGGAAATTGGGGGTGATTTTTTTGTTATTTGGGTTGAATTGTAGGAAGGGGCATAAAAGGAGCCTCCTATACCAAGCGTGGAATTAACTATTGTTGATTACAAAGGTAAGGAGTTGGATCCTGTGATTGAGCAAGCCAATCATAATTTTTTGTCAGATGATAGTTTTGTGAAATCTAGAGCATTTTTTCAATTTGCATGGAGGTTGAATATTTCTAAATTTGAGGAAAGGTGACAAAAGAGACAAGCAGAGAAACCTAATAAAGAGGACTATGTTGTTAAAGATGAAAATAAAAGAGGAAATGATGCAAGAATTTCATAAGATAACTCCAGAGGAAGGAAGAGTAGTGATCAAGAGGGCTAGAGTACAACTCCTACCTAATTGGGATATGGTTGATGCAATGGTATTCAATGCAGTAAGAAAAAAGGTAAATACCATGTACAAAAGTGAAAGAGGTCAAGAGAGCACCAAAGGTGTAAAATATAGTGAAGGTCATGTTGCTCTGGTTATTTGGTCATTGAAAAAGAGAAATAGGTCTCATTCTTATGAGCCTTTTGACCCAAATTTAATGGGGAACTTAATTATAAAGAGAGTGGAAGATACTCCTAATGACAAGGCTTCTGTCATGAATGTTGAGACTACAAATTTTGCATTAGCTACAACAAGAAAAGAGAATAAATTCATGAATAAATTACATATGAAATATAAGCAAGTTTTGGTAGCTATAATGAGTGGATTAGGAGAAGATTGAAAGTTGAAAATGAGTTTTCTCAATATAAAGGACTTCAGGTTAGACTGTCAAAGGTAGGGGAATCTTCCCAAGGAATGATTGCATCTTTACCTACTCCTCCACCTCCTACTACTCACATAGTTCAGATCCCTGATACTCCATTACATCAAGAAGAGCTTTCTAGAGAAGATATAAAAGAGGATAAAGACAGGCTCAAGGTTGTACAAATAGAAACATGGCAAAGATATGAGGAAAAGATAAGGAATACAATGTTACATTTTTTCTTTGAGATTGACACCAAATGACTACATCATATGATAATTTTTGTCGTTCCACAATGGACGCCCCATTCCCTAGTAGGAATGGGGAGCCCCTATTCTTTTTTCAAATTTGGGACTCACAACTCAGGATCCGAGAAATTCATAGAGTTAAAATCAAAAAAAATCAAAAAATTGAAAAAATTGGAAGAGACAAAAAAAAAAAAAAAAAATTGCACCTACGCAGTTCCCAGGGTGCGCAAGTATGCTCACCTCTGGCGATGCGAGGATGCACACCTGCACACCATCGAAGGTGGGTGGAGTTTATATAAACCCATCCACCCCCTTCTTTCCTTACCACATTTTCTTTTTGCCTCTGTGATGTATACACTTGCACCCTTCGCACTCTACAAACCTCGCCCTCCGCACTCTATGAACCTCACCCTCAGTGTGCTTTGCACCATCTCTGAGGTGTGCAAAAGATCCATCGTAAACATAAAAAAGGGGGGGTGTGCAGTAGTGCACTCGGCTTGGTGTGCTACTGCACACCCCCATACCTTCGCATAGACTTAAAAAACAAAACAAACAAACCCAAAACAAAAGGGGGACGTGGTGTGCACCCGGCTTGGTGCGCTCCCATGGACCCTGCTCCATAGAGACCCTAAAGCGAGGTGCACACTTGCACCCCAAAAACATGTGCTAGAGCATACCTCCACTCATTAAAAAACTTAGAAATGTCAACTTGCACAAAATGAATCCCACTACCAAATTTGGTGCGCATTTGCACACCTAATCTAGTGCGTAGGTGTGCACCTTTTTTTTATCTTTCTTTGATAAATGAAAAGAGGAATTGAATGTTTTTCACACTTTTAATTTTTAGGTTTTCTTGATTCTATGTTAACGTTATTCTAAACTAATAAATTTCTCTTCTTCATGTAGATATAATGGCATTGTCATCTAGCAAGAAAATGGCACCAAAGCCCATAGTTTTCAAGTTTCAAGGGGTCCCACCCAAATCAAGATTCCAAGATGACTACATAGAGATAAAAGACACTAATTTGGGACACAGTGACTTGGGAGAGTTCCTTAGAATATGCAAAAAACCTACAGAGAGATCGGCATTGGTATCTGTTGATCCGATCAGGGTTAGTTAGTGCAACTTCACACCCAATATCAATCCAATCTTTAGAATTAATCATGACACTAGCTCAACACTTTGTTCCTGAAGAAAGGGTGGTGAAGAGCATGATAGGAGAAGTTGTACTTGACCTCTGACCCGACAACATTGAAAGGGTTATTCATCTCCTAAGGACAGATAATTTCATTCGACTCACTTATGAGGCAACTAAAAGGTGGTATAGGGAACACATAAAGGAGGCGACAGATATTGTCCAGTCTTCATATCTCATTGAGAAGACTCCTCTAGGAAGGATAACAAGAAAGGTGGATATGACAAGGAGGTACATGAAGGAGAATATTGGATACTCTATCATTCTTCTGAGCAGGGTGATGGTTCTACCTGCAGCTAGGCACCTCAATGTTTTCATGGTGAATTTCACTAAGACAATCAAGACAACAAGGATGCCACTTGACTAGGCCACCACATTAAGTGAGAACTTGTGTGAACAATTGGCAACAGTCAAGGATAAGAAGAAATTCTACATGACCTCATACATGGTGTATCTGCTAGCAGCAATGGAAATTGATTATCCTAGACTGTACAAGAGGGGCAACATGCAGGATCCCAATGCTTGGCCATACATTGTCTACCCTCAACTGGTGAGGAAGAAGCTCTGAGGATAGAGAAAAGAGTACAGAATCATGAATGATGCATTCATTTTTGCAATCATCTAATTCATTGAGGGAGACTATGCAAAATGATTATCTGATGATGTAATTGCATAGATAACAACTCTTGGGGCCTACTACATCCAGTTTAAAACATTCACGTATCTATGGGTAGCTGGTGCCACCATCAACCCGAAAATGCTCCCTAGATATCCTTGTGATAGACTAGTGTTATTGGAGATATTACGGTAGATTGAGTCTGCATATGGCAAGGTGAGAAAACAACGAAGACCATGTTGGACATGGCCCTCAGTCATAGGGCCATATCAAGTGAAGTGTAAATAGGATATTTTTTCTTTTGAGTGGGAGTGGGAACATTATCCCCTTGAGGAGTACAATTCTCCTAGGCCCTATTTTGATAATATTGGGAAAGTGGAGAGTCTAACCAGCAAAGAATTCCACCATGAAGAGGCCATTGAAGACCACTGGATGAATGCAACAAATGACTATGATGTTTGTATCAGGGACTATTTTAGGATGACTTTGTATCTAGTTGAAAAGGCTCTAAAGGTTCAGATTCTAAAGGAGATACTGAAGCAAGATTCTAGGGAGCTAGTAGACCCTTTGTTCACCATTGGTTGAGGCATGTCATCAGGATGACAAAGGATTGGATCAAGAAATCCTTTCAACTTGATCTAATACCTAATATTGTGATATTTCACACGAAAGCCCGCTCAAAGAAAGTTAAAATTTCTAGCTTTGCAGCCCAATCTCCTATTAGGCGAGAAATAGTATACCAACTTGATCACCCAGTTGGATACTATCACCCTTTAGAGAGGAAAGGAAAGGGGAAAAGAAAGAGGAGTTCTCCCCAGAGGGCTGAAACAGAAGAAGCTGAAGTGCAAGCACCTCCTTAGCAGTAGGAAACAGATGTGCAAGGATTACAGGACATTGGGGCTTCTCAAGACTAGCCTGACCCTCAATTGCCTCCATTTGTGCCCAGCCAGTCTGAAGAGGGTGAAATCCAACAGGTCTTTGTTCCTCCTCCACAAGCAGAACCAACATCCCCTTCTGCCTCCAAGAAATAGAAGAAGATCAAGATCTTGATGAAGAAGAGGAAAAGGGCGATTAGAAGGATGGTTCCTTTTCCATCTATCCTAGAACCTATTCTTGAGGAAGAGGAAGAAGAAGAATAAGAGGAAGAGGAAGGTGAGGAGGAGGAAGTGCCCATACAGAGAAGAATCTAGCTAGCTAGAGCTGCAGAGGAAGAAAGGAGAAGGAGTACCATGGTGACACCACCATCCACCCTAGAGGAACCCTTGGAAGTCTCTTCTTCAGAAGATGAAGTACAGCAATGGGTGGATTGTTAGGATAAACCACGGAAAGAAATGAAAACTACATGCAAATATAACCAATAACAGAAAATAATAGATCACATAGAAATGAACACAAGGCACCAAGATTTAACATGGTTCACCCAATCCCTAGGCTACGTCCACCAAACAGCAAGTTCGATCTTATTACAATCCAGTGATTACAACCTAATTACAATCTGTAATCCCTTACAGCTCAATACTGCTGCAAGAACCAATTTCGCGTCACAACATAATGAAAAAATACCTAACCCTAAACCCTTTTATACAAGTATTTTATGTTGTTTTAGGGTTACAATATGTCAGCCATATGTTGGCCATAACTTTAGTGGCGAATCTATGAATGGTGAATAGTACCAAAAAAAATTCTACGAATGGTGAATCATACCAAAAAAAAATTTCAAGGCGATGCCTCAAACCCTGCTAATTATGAAGTATATATAGTACTTTCTTGATCAGTCACCATAATCTAACAATCTCCCACTTGGGGATTGATCAAGCTCCACACTAAAAAACAATCTCCCACTTGGAGACTGATCCTATAGCAATACCACTACCGCATGGGGGTCCCACTGGATCAAACCACCCTGGACTCTGTTGTTCTTTTATTCATGTTCGGTCGAAAAGACCAACTGAAGCTAAAGAGGAGTTTAGCTTCTCCCTTGTTACAACCTTTGTCAACATATCTACTAGATTATCATTTGTATGTATCTTATCCAGCTTTAACTGTCCATCCTCCAAAACTGACCGAATGAAATGGTACCACAACTATATGTGTTTGGTCTTAGAATGCAAAGCTGAATTCTTTGCAAGATGAATGGCACTCTGACTATCTGTGAACAAATAATTATCCTTTTGAGGATGTCCCAATTCTTCCAAGAAGAACTGAAGCCATATCATCTACTTGGCTACCTCTGTAGCAGCAACATACTCTGCCTCTGTAGTTGATAAAGCATTAATCTTCTGTAACCTAGAAACCTAGCTCACGGTTGCCCCACCAACAATAAAGACATAACTTGTAGTACTCTGCCTGGTATCAATATCCCCTACCAAATCTAAGTCAACATAGCCCTGTAAATCAGTAGTAGAGCCCCCAAAGTGTAAACACTTATTGAATATCCCTCTCAAATATCTGAGAATCCACTTGACAGCATTCCAATGCTCAAATCCTGCATGACTCATATACCTGCTAATGACTCCCAGAGCATGTGCAATATCTAGCCTAGTGCATACCATAGCATACATCAAGTTTCCTACAGTTGAAGCATAGGGTACCTTGGACATCTTATCCTCCTCTTCATGTGTCTTAGGACACATCTCCTTAGTCAATTTCAAATGACCAGGTAAAGGTGTGCTGACAGCTTTAGCATTCTCCATAGAGAAACGTTGTAACACCTTCTCAACATAATCAACCTGAGATAGCATCAATGTTCTATTCTTCCTATCTCTACAAATCTTCATAACAAGGATTTGTTTTATTGCCCCCAAATCCTTCATAGAAAATGCATGTGCTAACTGGCGTTTTAGCCCCTTAATATGATCCATGTTAGACCCAGCTACAAGCATATCATCAACATATAAACATAAAATAATGTAGCTATCATCATCCAACCTCTTAAAATAAACACAGTAATCTGAATGACACCTGTTATATCCATGCTCATGCATAAAACTGTCAAATTTTAGATACCATTGCTGAGGTGCTTGCTTCAAGCCATATAAACTTTTCTTCAATTTGCACACTAAGTTCTCCTTACCTATGACCTCAAAACCCTGTGGCTGAGCCATATATATTTCTTCATCAAAATCACCATGAAGAAAGGTTGTTTTAACATCCAGCTAATCTAAATGCAAATCTTCAGTAGCCACAAGACTTAAAATAGTATGGATAGAAGTCATTTTAACAACAGGAGAAAATATCTCATCAAAATCAATTCCCTTTTTCTGTGCAAATCCTTTTACAACTAACCTGGCCTTAAATATTTTCATACCTCCTTCCTCTTCTTTCAACCTATAAACCCACTTATTCTGTAAAGCCTTTTTACCTGCAGGTAACTTGCACAAATCCCATGTCTTATTTTTCAGCAAAGAGTCCATTTCATCTTTCATTGCAGACTCCCATTGAATCTTAGTATCCACCTGCACAGGTTCATCATAACTTTCAGGTTCAATAGCATCAGTAAGTAAAATAGAATACAAAGAAGGAGAAAACCTTTGTGGAGGTCTAATTTGCCTCGTTGACTGTCTAACATTCACTGGTGTGTGTGGTATTTGTTGTTGCACATCATGAGGAATGGCTGGAACATCAGCTTTTGGAGTATCATCCAGCACTACATAATCATCTTCTTTCTTCTCATGTTGCTGCAACAGATCTTTGTACAACACTTTTTCATTGAATATGACATCCCAGCTTCTTAAAATTTTATGATTTTCAAAATCCCAAAGCCTATAACGAAATTCATTAATACCATATCCAACAAAGACACATTTCTTTGATTTAGCTTCTAGCTTGGTTCTATTTTCAAAGTCCATATGAGCAAAAGCTTCACAACCGAAGGTCTTGAGAAAAGAATAACTCACCTTCTTACCATTCCATGCTTCCTCTGGAATACCACAGCCCAAAGGAGTAGAGGGACCTCTATTAATCAAATATACTGCAGTATTGACAGCCTCCGCCCACATGTATAAGGGCAACCCAGCATGCAACCTCATGCTCCTTGCGCGCTCCATTATAGTCCTATTCATGTGTTCAACCACTCCATTTTCTTGTGGAGTCCTTAGAACAGTTTTTTGTCTACAAATACCATTAGTGGAGCAATAATCTTCAAATTCATGACTGCAATACTCACCACCATTATCAAATCTGAGAAATTTTAGTTTCTTACCAGTCTCATTTTCAACCAAGCATTTCCATTTCTTAAAAGTTTGAAATACATCAGATTTTTGTCTAAGGAAATAAACTCATACTTTTCTAGTTGCATCATCAATAAATGTAACATAATAAGGAGAGCCACCAAGGGAAGATACCTGAGTTGGTCCCCATACATCTGTATGTACAAGCTCTAATTTTTCCTTTTTGTTTTCCTTCCCAGTCTTTACAAAACTCACTCTCTTTTGTTTTCCATACACACAACTTTCACAGAAATCCATATTAACACATTTCAGACCTGGTAAAACTTTCTTTGAATGAAGTACTTTCATACCTTTCTCACTCATGTGCCCAATTTTTTTGTGCCATAGCGTTGTATCAGAATCTACAACGGCTATTTGTTCTCCCTACTCAACTACAGCAATTGTTCCTGAACATTCATTGTTCTCTGAAACAATCAAAGTAGAAGGAACAATTCAACCTGTACAAAGATATAAGATGCCTACTTTCACACCTTTTTCTATTACAAGGGAACCCTTTGAAACCTTCCAATTTTTATCATTAAAAGTAACTACACAACCCTCATCACCAAGTTGCCCCGCTGAAATTAAATTCCTACTCAGCCTTGGAACATGTCTTACCTCATGTAGTAGCCAATGATTCCCATTTTGCAACTTAATCTTAATTTTTCCCTTTCCAACAATCTGACAGGGTTCATTATCCCCCAAATAAACAAGCCCAAAATCCCCTTGGACATAATCAATGAAATAACCTCTATGAGGTGTAGCGTGAAATGAAGCACCAGAATCTAAAACCCATGAATCATCAACACTTTCTAAAGAAAGAAGCAAAGCATCCTCATCGGATTTGTTACTTACCACATTTGCCTCCTTGTCTCCATCTAATTTATCTCCTTCATTTTTCTTTTGATTCCAGCAATCTTTCTTTTTATGACCTGGTTTCCCACAGTACCAACAGTCATTTTGTCCTCTCGATTGAGACCTCTTCCCCTTTGACTTTCCTCTTGATTTCCCACGATTTTCAGAGTTACTTCCTCTCTCAGTCGTTTTGCCCCTGCTTTGTGCATTCAAAGCACTTCCTGATGTAGATCCACCTGAGGATTTCCTATGAGTTTCCTCACTCAAAACAACACCAATCACATCATCATATTTTAGGGTACTAGATTCAGGAACAGAATTACTCACAGCCATTACCAAGCCATTCCAGCTTTCAGGCAAAGAACACAAAATCAAGAGAGCCCTAATTTCTTCATCAAAATTGATACCCATAGAAGATAACTAACTAGTAATAGTATTAAAATCATTTAAATGATCTGCAACAGATCCACCTTCTGCCATTTTCATATTAAATAAACGCTTCATGAGAAATACCTTGTTTGAAGCGGAGGGATTTTCATACAGTGTTGCTAGGGTTTTCATAAAATCTTCTGTCATCTTTTCTTTTGTAATATTAAATGCCACCGATGGTGCCAAGCATAACCGAATGCTTCCGAGTTCCTTTCTGTCCAAAAGATCCCATTCAGCCTCTGACATAGTTCCCTAATTCTTGGTTTTGCCTTCCAACGGCTTCCATAAATACTTCTGATATAGATAGTCTTCCATTTGCATCTTCCATAACTAGAAGTTCTGCCCATTAAACTGTCAACCCTCAGCTTACCCTCATCTGCCATCGCTCCCACTCAACCGTGAGACTTTCCTGCAGAGAATAACTGAAAGACAACCTCGCTCTGATACCACTTGTTAGGATAAACCACGGACATAAATGAAAACTACATGCAAATATAACCAATAACAGAAAATAATAGATCACACAAAAATGAATAGAAGGCACCAAGATTTAACATGGTTCACCCAATCCCTAGGCTACATCCACCAAATAGCAAGTTCGATCTTATTACAATCCAGTGATTACAACCTAATTATAATCCGTAATCCCTTACAGCTCAATACCGCCGCAAGAACCAATTTTGCATCACAACATAATGAAAAAATACCTAACCCTAAACCCTTTTATACAAGTATTTTATGTTGTTTTAGGGTTACAACATGTCGGCCATATGTCGGCCATAACTTTAGTGGCGAATCTACGAATGGAAAATAGTACCAAAAAAAAATTTTCAGGGCAATGCCTCGAACCCCACTAATTATGAAGTATGTACAATACTTTCCTAATTAGTCACTATAATCTAACATGGATGAGCAGAGTGAAGAGGGTGATGACATATTCAAAATGTCAGATTTTGATTTTATGCTCATGGGAATAGAATTGGTTGGGGATAAGATCAAAGATACCCCTATAGGTGAACCCCAATAGGAAGACTAAACGCAGATGTCGCCAAAGTCACAGGGTCCCGATCTTACTCCCCCATCTCCACCGCAAGTCATGGTGGTAGATCAAGGCTTAGTTACTCCTCCCCCTCCAAGTTTTGAAGAAGAACAGGTTTAGAAGGAACCTTCACAAGAGGAGGATCCACCCAAAATGGCAACCAATGAAGTGTCGAAGGAGGGACAAATGGTAGAATACTCTCAAGACAGTGAGGTGCAAACTACAGGGTCCACAGAGACCGAGGCTATAGAAGAAGATCCCTCGCAAAGGGAAAGTACTTTGAGGAGGAGTGCTAAGGGAAAGGAGGTAGCTAAGAATACCACTTCATCATCCTGAGGAAGATCTTCAGCTAAATGTATCCCAAGGTGGCTCAAGAAAGAAATAATGAGGAGCACGAAACCATAATTCTATGCTGACGAGTAGGATATTTTTGAGTTGCCTGAGATCTTGAACAAACCTGAATCTCCATCACATGAAGTGAGACCATTGGCATTTGTCAACAATAACCAAGATCAGGATTTTCTTGCTCAAGTGGTCATCCCTCCTGATGATATAGATATAGAAAGCCTCAGTCCACAAGATTATCAAATCAAAGAGGTCTTCCTTGGGAAACCCACACGGGATACAGCAAAATTGATGGTAACCATGGGGATCAAAGAAGTTTTTAGGAATATGAAACAAGAAGAGGTCAAATTTTGAACACTTCAAAGGCAGAATGAAATCCTAAGAGGATATTTAGCCGAAGTTGTTGGTCCTCTAGATTCCAAGCACCCTAAGGAACCTTGAACACTATACCCAGAGAAGGGGGGGCTATGCATGTAGACCCATTTTTGAAAGCCTTGTAATAGTGATGGGAAAGTTTCGAAGAGAAGGGCATTTTGATAATCTAGGGGAACCTGAAGTTAGTACACGCTACACAGGAGAATGTGTATAAAATGGTGGCAATTTTGAAGCAGGATATCAGTATACTAGATGAAGTAAAGGCCTGGAGTAAGGACTTAAAAGTTTTGCAAAAAATAAAAGGGAAAAGGTATAGGATTTTGGTAGATGTGTATACAGCAGATGAATTAGATTTGATTGATGATTGGATAGAGAATATTGTGGATAATAATAAAGTAATGGAAACATTACACGTGGAGATCCATTGGTTCAAGGACCAAGCGCAAGAGAAAATTTTGGAAGCAAAGAGGCATTATAGCAATGCATGCTTAGAGATTTTTGAAGATGAGGAATGGGAGAAGTTATTTCCTGTAGAAGTAGGAGTGGAGAGTTTTAAGAAGGTTTTTGAGGAAGCTTCCAATGATGAGGACATCTGGCAGGCTTTCAAAATAGAAGAAGCCTTATTAGAATTGGATACCAAACTCGAGGATTTTGTTGAGACTCGAATTGAGGTAGATAATTATAGATAGAAGGTAAAAGATAAATATGAGGCTCTA
Source organism: Cupressus sempervirens (assembly GCA_028749045.1). NCBI lineage: Eukaryota > Viridiplantae > Streptophyta > Pinopsida > Cupressales > Cupressaceae > Cupressus > Cupressus sempervirens. Next base: position 168,833,967 of record CM053792.1, on the reverse strand, counting down.
GACTGATCAGATGTGGCAAATATTATTGAGATTATAGATAATTTCAAGGGCAAACACCTAGACATAGCTTTGGGATGAAGGGGAACAAAACCCAAGAGCCAGAATTTCAAATTTGATACTCTATAAAATTTTGAGATTTTGGGCCCTATTGAGGTGTGCAAGTCTATAGGTGCGCAAGTCTGTAGGTCTATAGGTGTGCATTTCCATAAATTTTTCTGACAGTTAACTACCAATTCCAAAAATATAGTTTTCCATGTATCGAAAATGCATTTTGACGGTAGTTTAACTCTGACAGACGCCCAGTGAAAGATCACCTTCCATTTTTAGCACTTCTAGACACTTCCATTTCAACTGAAACCTTTCTCATTCTTTCTCCTCTCATAAATTCTTTTTTTCTGACATGTAAAGACTCATGCATCCGATTAATGAATGAAAAATGGATGGAGTCCTGATTAGCACCAGCTAGATTGTTAGTTTATATATAATTAGTTTGTTTTATTAAATTAAAAGCATTTTATTGCATGAAGATATCTCTCACTCTCAACACAAATTGAGGAGATGATTTCTTATAAATACTCCATTGTAATATGTAATTGGGGCCACCATTATTTTGCAATAAAATTATGCTTTTAGTGCTTGCATTTGGAGTGTAGTGATTCTTGCCTAAATGTGTCATATTTTTTTGAATTTATGTTCATGGAATTTTGATTGAGCCAAAGGTTTATTGCTTTGTTTTTGGTTGTGCAATTCATTAGTTCTGGTGTTTGCTACAGTTTTATGAATTTTTCTGATGTAACTAGCTTGAGAAGAAATCATTGAATTGTGCCTACATAACTTTTTGTCTCGCATGAGCGCACTTTCCATGGCCTTGTGATTTAATGAAGAGTGAAATATCATACGATTACTAAGTTTCTCAACAATGATTACATCAGTGGAATTGAGGAAGCACTGCTCCTACTTTCATTGGTTACCCACTGATTTCTTTAAAAGCTTTACTCGCAGACGTGTTGTTTTCTATAGCTTATGTCCATTAGGATTTCAATTTCATGTTATCTTCTTTAAAGTCTTGTTATTTTCTTTATTAACCCCTTGTTAGGATAGGAATTCATACTAATTGCATTGTTAGATTACATTCATTAAAAACAAAAAATACAAAAATATAATTCTTTTGTGTGTGTATTTTGAAACAAGGAACAGATTCTACATCTCATGTGAGATCAAAACGAACCAGCAAAGGCCTCCTCATGAACAATCACATTTATCTTCAACTGAGTAGATTTTAGTACATCGTAAGACAACTTCAAACTTGGAGTTGATTCACAAGATTAGCTTTTCAAGAGAGGAGTTCACAAGAATTCTTGTCGTTTAGCATCGTGCATAACGAGAGCTCAACAGAAGTGGCACTAGAAGGAGGGCCGCACTTTTGATTCTCAGAAAAAGAAGGAAAATTTGCCAAAGTTTTAAAATTCTACACTTTTTGTGAAAATCTATGCTTCCCACAAGTTCAAAAAAAATTCTGAGTTTTTGAGAAATTTAGGTGTGCAGGTCCACAAATTTGTAGATCCGCAGGTACGCAGGTGCACAAAACTTAGTGGTGTGTTTCACTTTATGAGAAAATGTACTCCTACAAAGGTGCACTTTTTCAAGAGTTAATGCAAACTGTTGGAGTTGATGAAATCCAACTTCAAAGACACCCAAGATCACCTGCATGCAAAAACTTGTCAAAGAAAAGCCAAGGAGGGAAGAGCACGAAGCAAGGGAAAAACTCTAAATAGACATGAGAGACCACAAGATATTGCAATACAAGAAAATATGTATTTACAATATGCTAGAAGTGATGTTCAAAATACAATGAGGGAGAGACCACTTATAAAGGCCTCAAAGAATCTTCCAAAACAAGCTAGAAGATGCTAGGAGATAAGTGTGACAACTAAGCATACATTCACTTGAGGTGGAAAGTCCTCGAACAATGTGAGAGGATAAGTATGACTTAGGAGAGAACAAACTCCCGTATTGTCAACAACTTATAACAAACTCCTAGGCTACAACTAATTAATAAATGCATTTACCTAATTAAGCTTAAGAAAATAGAATAAATAATTAGTAAATTAATTATTTACTCTAACACCCCCCTTAAGTGCACCTTAGGGAAATGCCTTAAGCTCACAAAACTAAGATGAATGCAGAATGGGTCCCAGCAACAAAGCCATGTTAGGTACCCATGTACAATACAACAAAATTCAATCTCTGAAAATGGGGTAAGAGAGAAGACCACGTGGGAAAAACCCTCCCCCAAAAAGAGGTAACCTAGTGAAGAACAGAAGAAGCCTCCAACTAGGAAAATTGTCTCCAAAAAAGGGACAAGGAGTGATCATGAAGAGCATCACTGAAGCATGAAGAAGCTACAAATCTGCTAAACTGTTGATCTGAAGAACCTCCATTGAAGAAGAAGATATGAACAAAGCATGTCTATATGGTAGATGATCCATCTCACCGAAATGCAGAGGTAGCCAGCCACTGCAATCGCCTTGTACATAGGATCAACCACTGAATACATAGTTCACACTATCAAACTATCTAACCACGGATGCATTTGAACAACAGCATAACCCCCCCTTAATGTAGACGGGGTGTGATGACAGGCAACTGAGAAGGTTAGCCAAAGTCTCCTGCAAACAAACCAATAATAACGAGAGAGGAAAAGAGGTACAAACAATCATAAAGACACGATCAAATTGACTATGCATGGGCTAATGCCATGGAAGGGACACTCACTTGACAAAGGGAGAATGCCTAAAACAGAAAAAAACTATCTCCCCCATGGTACTTTATAAAAATAGTGCATGTACAACTGACTCAAAAACAACATTCATGACCCTCGGAATGCAAGAGTGGCACTTTATCTCAGTGCAATAAATAAAAGTGCTTCAAAATCATAGCTACAATGATCAAAACCAAAAACAAGCTGCAACAAAACAAAGTACAGCCTAAAACAAAGGAAACCATGCCAAGAAAATGATCCTCGAGCCTAAAACACTCAAGATATCCACCATATAGAAAAAATGCTAAAAACATGATAGAAAGAGCATGGGCCAAAAACTGAGAAAAAGGACCACATTTATGAAAAGGTGACAGAACCAGCTTTCCAAAAATATAAAGTTTTCAAAAAATTGACATGGGATGCAAAAGATATGGATGTCGGAGTCAAAAATAGAACTTCAGACTTTGACTAAAAAATAGGCAATAAAAAAGCATCTAAACTTTAAAATACCTGCACCAATGTCTCCATCTCGAAACCAGCTTTCTAGTGCTTCTTTTGGATAAGAAAAATACCTCTGTATGCTCAAGTTATGGCCAAAAAATTGAGAGTAGGTCAAAAAGGACCTAGAAGGAGAGTGCAAGGTGGTTTGATGATGCAGTGCTAACATCATGCTAATGTCGGCATTTCACTAGAAAAATTTTATGGCCATCAAGTCATTTCCACAAAAAAGTAGCCATGTGGTAGTGCCACATGGCAAAAATGTTGATGTGGTAGTCCTACCACATGTCACTCGCAGGCTGTGCGCTGGAGCTGACTTAGACAGCTGACTGTGTGGATGCACAGTACACGTGTCAACAAGCAGAGGATTCCATGCATCGCTGAGGTGGTAACTGACATCAGGAGGCAGAGGAGCACTGCAAGAGCAATGATCTAGTGGAAGACGCTAGCAGAGCTAAGAAAGCTGGGGGCACCACCCAGCCACGGTGGCTGATGGGTGGCCCGCCGACAGCGGCAGTGCTGCGGTAGCATGGTCGCTACAGGCTGCATGCTGGTGGGGTTGTGGTGGCATGGTGGCAGCCGTTGGGTGGCACGGTGTTGGTCGCTTGGTGGTGCGGTAGTGGCACACGTAAAATGATTTTTATTTTTTTTGCCAAAAATTGTTTGTACGATCTGTACGGAAGCCCTGCAACAAAAAAAATTTACCTCCCAGAGCTTTGTCTCCAAAAATGACAAGTTTTATATGAATCCTGAATGCAAACGACCTTCCGAAGCCAATGGCTATGTCCATTTGGGTTGAAAGTGCTCTGAAAATTCATTGTTCCCCTGATTTGAAGAAAAATGCACAAACAAACTAGGGTTTGTGTCTTCGAATCACGGATTCAAAAATTCTTCAACCAAGCACCAGCAGGAAGGCTCTGATACCATGTTGGAGTTGATGAAATCCAACTCCAAAGATGTCCAAGATCAGCTGCATTCAAAAACCTGTCAAAGAGAAGCCAAGGAGGGAAGAGCGCAGAGCAAGGGAAAAACCCTAAGTGGACATGAGAGACCACAAGATATTGCAATACAAGAAAATATGTATTTACAATATGCTAGAAGTGATGTTCAAAATATAATGAGGGAGAGACCGCTTATAAAGGCCTCAAGGAATCTTCCAGAACAAGCTAGAAGTTGCTAGGAGATAAGTGTGACAACTAAGCATACATCCACTTAAGGTGGAAAGTCTTCGAACAATGTGAGAGGATAAGTATGACTTAGGAGAGAACAAACTCTTATATTGTCAACAACTTATAACAAACTCCTAGGCTACAACTAATTAATAAATACATTTAACTAAGTAATCTTAAGTAAATAGAATAAATTAATTATTTACTCTAACACAAACTAGAGGGTTCTGATCCAGAATCCCCATTTCAGCAAGCATTAGGGTCTTCACCTAGTGCCCATGAGTTTCTTGAGCTTACCCACTTCTACAAACCATGCAGTGATAAAGGAAGACCCTAAATTCAACTACTTCCATTTGAACTTTCACCATCTTCTTCAACTTCGCCTCCACTCCAACCACCACATATTCCAATAGTTCCACCTCAACAACAACCCTTAGGTCCACCAAACCCTCTGATGGCCTTCTTCATAAATGTTGTAGAATCACCTATAAACTTGAGAGGTGCACTCCATGACCTCCCCAAAAATCCCAAGAAGTTTTGCCCAAGGTTCATCTATGGAGAGACACGAACTATCAAAGATCACATCAAGGTATTCAATGAAATTTGTAACTGAAAGCAGGTTGCTAACGAGGATGTGGTTCTTCATTTATTCTCCTACTCTTTGGAGAAAATTGCCTTTAATTGGTATGTTAATTTGCCACCTAAATGTATTGGAGATTCGGGTACTTTCAAAAAATTATTCCTAGAACAATTTAAAACTTTCATCAACCCAGCTATGATACATCAACAATTCATATCAATCAAAAGGGACCCAGTTGAGACAGTTTCTCACTTTAACCGTCACTTCCATATGGCATATTGCAAACTAGAGATGCCAAACAGTATACCAGTTGAAGCCACTATTTAGATTTATTTGAATGCTATGGACCATCTTACTACTATTTTTCTGAGAAGATTTCCTGCGAAAAATATCGACACATTGGATAACTCTTCATAGAGGCAATTACCTTCACTAAGCAAGCTAATCCTAACGAAGGGGGATTAATGCTTCCAGCTCCAGCTATCACAACGATGCCAATATACCCTATCAGAGTACCCATGATGTCCAGTCAATTTATACCTATGAATCTAGTTCCATTACAACAGGCACCTACTCTGCAAAATCTCGCTCTACCGTATCCAGGGTATGAACCTCTGAAAGTTGTCTTCTTTAAGCAAAAGGCAGCAGCACCCGCTAAAGCAGACAATAGTTTTGTTTCCAAATTTGGTCAGATGAAAAAGAATATGTCCCAAATGAATAACGAACTAACTCATCTAAGGTTGTCACAAGGACAGAACAACAACTTCCAAAGGAACAACACTAGTCCTTACAATAACAATTATAGTCAGAATTATAATAGGAACTTCAGCAGAAACAACAACAATAATGCAGGAAACAAAAATGGGGGGAACAATTTCAATCCTCCTAATCGTAATAATGGCTTCCAAAGATAGAACCAACAATAGAACACTCAGCTGAATAATGGAAGCATTCTTATCGACAACATTGATAACAATGTTCAGTATGTAGATGTTAATCAGTATGACGATAGTTAGAACGCATCCAACAATGATGGTTCGTATTATAATGGGAATCAAGAGATGACTCAAAGTTCACAAGTGAATGACAATGCTCTTCCTATACAATTTAATGCTATGCTACTAGAATCATATGATTCTACACAAAATGTGTAGGTAGAACAACCAGCTAGTGAAGAATTTTCTTTTCCATTTAGTCAAGAACCCAACCTTTAGCATGAGGAGATGTTTTCTTTTTGCAATGACAATCAAAATACATATCATGTAAGAAATAGAAAGGAACCTTTGATGGATGGAATTCCTTCAGCTTTACAGCCAACTCCTCCCTATCTGAGAGCAATTAAAAATCCCATACCAATTAGGCCACCATATGGAGGACAACGGAATCAAAATCAAGTGAATAGACCAACAATATTGAAAAAGCTTGCTTGGTCTATTGAAAAGTATAGTGTTGTAGAGGACTTGAAACAAACTAAAGAAAATATGTCCATGTTTGACATGTTGTAAAATTGTCCACAACAGCAAGAAGTTCTCATGAAGACTTTGGATCATACAAAGGTACCCCACAATACAAATATTGTCCCTCAAAAGATAGTGTCTCAACAAGTAAATGCTGCAAAAGTGATGCCCACTATGTTTAAAGACAAGGTTGAAGTACCCCAATTCTTGCTCAGCATCAGGATACAAGGAAAGAACCTCCATAATTGCTTTATTGATTCAGGAGCTTCATGTAATGTCATGCCACTATCAATAGCGCAAAGGTTAGGGGTCAATCCTCAACCTTCCAATCAGATAGTGATATAGTTGGATAAAACAGAAGTGAAAGTCATCAGCATATTGAAAGACATTCGGATACAATTGACAATCAATCCACGAATTCAAGATGTCATTGATATACATGTGGTTGACATACCAGAGACATATGGGTTGCTCTTGAGTAGAGAATGGATGAAATGCCTAAGAGGATGGTTTTCTATGGATTTCACTCAACTATGGTTACCATGAAAGGGATTGAACAATCAAATCAAGATAGATGCATAACCCAAATTGAAAATGATGATCACAGAATACAATGCTCCGAATGAGGTGGCATCACTACAATCGGACTTGGGCTCATACAAAGTGATGGCATTTGATATGATTCCCATCAAAATATCAAGTGATCAGGGTAAAGAACTCAAGATATCAATCCCGAAGGACGAGATCATGACACAATTCATAGATAGTATGGTGACTAATTTGCAATGCTTGGGAGAAGAAGCTGATCCAAGTATCTTACTCCTCCCAGGATTTTTCTGATTACACAAAGTTAGTCACTCTAAGTTTGAGTGCTCATCATGCCAAGAAGTAGTCGCGAAGGTGTTAACACACATGATGCAAGACAAGGATAACCAAATTCTATAAAATGGACCCATAGGAAATCAAAGTCATATAAACTCAATTGATTCAGTAGAGAAGATTGAAGAAGAAATTAAAGATCTAAATTTATCATATAGTGATACCTCTTCAGATGGTGGAGGTTTGTCTTCTCCTCCCTCGAGGATGATCAAGATTCAGAGAAGAAGACGATACATGAAAGGCCAAGGGTGGACTTCGGTCATCATTCATCCTGAACCCAAAACAGATGAAATTAAAGAATTGATAGAGGACATTCAAGACAAATAAGAAAAACATACATTTCCTCTATCAACATGTTACAAAGGGGAATCATCAAGCCCACCCTGTGAAAAGTTGCAATGGGTTCCCAAGAAACAATCTTTTAACTCTTAGGTGAAAGAGAAGTTAAGAATGAACAAACACAAGGTTAGAAAGCCCAAGGAAGATCTAATTTGGACACTTCACTTCAACGGTTCCAGATGCAAGTTAGGGGCCAGTGCAGGTATAGAATTGGTTAACCCAAAAGGTAAGTCTTTTTACACAGCATATCGATTACAGTTTAGATGTACTAATAGCACTGTAGAATATGAAGCGTTGGTCCGAGGACTTCTCTTTGCACTCAAGAAAGGAGTCACAGCTCTCATAATCGAAGGAGATTCTCAGTTGGTTATTTGGAAAGTAAAATCATTATACTCTTGCAATGACAAAAGGTTACTTGCTTCCAAGAAGAGAGTATCAGATTTACTAGATGATTTTAAAGCTTTAAACATAAGGTCCATTCCAAGGAGGAAGAACATGGTGACAAACGCCCTCACTATTTCAGCAAGTGCACTACAACTAGTTGAAAGAACAAAATTGAAAAGATTTTTAGTAGAGTTGGTTGTTGCTCCATCTATTCTAGACAATATTACAAACTTTCAAGTCTTTCAGAACGATCAACACATACTTGAATTCATCATGTGCAATGGCCACTTTAAAGGGCAAGAAATTGATGACAATCCGGATGACAAACCTAAGGATGATGAACTTGAAGATGAAAATGGGATCCTAAATTTAAAGACTAACACTATTTCCAAGGGGATGGTTGAGTTAGAATGCATTTTTTATCATGATGAATTAGCGCTTAATAAAAGAATGACCCAAGAAAAGGGGATCAAGGAGTGTGATGCATACAACTTAGGAACTGAAGAAGATCTAAGAATGGTCCGGATAGGGAAAGCATGTAATGCGCAAGAAAGGGAAGATATGCTCAAAATACTTACTGAGTACAAAGATGTTATTTCTTAGAGCTATGAAGAACTAAAGACATACGACCCTGAGATTATAACCCATGACATTCTATTGAAACTAGATGCCAAGCCTTTTTGGCAAAGATAAAGACCTGTTAATCCTATCATTGAACCACTAATAATGAAAGAAGTTAAGAAGTTACTAGATGCCAAGATCATATTCCTCATCTGCCATTCTATACGAGTGGCTAATTTGGTTCCTATACAAAAGAAGCCTCGAGAGATTCAGCTTTGTGTTGATTTTTGCAACTTGAACATGGCATCTCAAAAGGACAATTACCCTTTACCCTCACTAGACAAGGTTCTACAAATTGTAAATGGTTCAAAAATGATGTCTTTCCTAGATAGATATTCAAGATATAATCAAGTGATGGTTGACAAAGGAGATCAACTAAAGATGGCACTTACAACTAAATGGGGAACTTTTTCTTATAGGAGAGTGCCTTTCGGATTGATTAACGCAGGGGCTACATTTCAGCGAGCCATGGATGAAGCTTTTAAGGGATTGGTAAATAAGTGTATAGTCATCTACATGGATGATTTAACCATCTTTTCAAAATATCAAAACACTCACATCGCTGATTTAAGGCAGGTATTCAATAGATGTCGTACGTACAGCATATCTCTCAATCGCAAGAGATGTTCATTTGGAGTCACTAAAGGAAAGCTCCTGGGTTATATCATTTCTGAAGTTGGGATCTCCATTGATCCTGATAAAATTGAAGTTATTCTAAAGTTTTTACCTCCCCATAGTTGGAAGGAACTCGAGTATTTCTTTAGGAAAATAAATTTTGTGCGAAAATTCATAAGCGGATTTTCTGAAATAGTTCGTCCCCTTAATGATTTACTCAAAAAGGGGGCCAAGATAGAATGGGTTCTAGAGATTAAGAAATCATTTGAAGCTATCAAAGTAGCCATTCCTACAGCTCTAGTCTTAGTAAGTCCTGATTACTAGATACCTTTTACGATATATTCCTTTGCTTCAGAACACTCTTGTGCTAAGATCTTGATGCAGAAAAAGGAAAAAGAAGATGAAAGACCAATTGCTTTCATGAGTTTCCCTTTGAAGAATGTCAAGTTGAATTATTCAAACCTTGATAAAAAATCCTTTGCATTAATCAAAGTGGTGAAGAAGTTCCATCATTACATACTGAGAAGTAAGGTGTACACAATTGTACCCGATCCAACAATAAAGACGCTTTTGATGAAGAATGAACTCAGTGAAAGACGAGGAAACTGGATGGCCATACTTCAAGAATTTGATCTGGAAATTCAACCTATGAGATTAGTTAGAGGTCAAGGGTTATCAAAGATGATAGCTAATAACTAAGATGGAAATGAAAAGGAATTTAAGTTTGACAGTGAAACAAACGAAGATGATCAAAATAAAAGGATTGTATCTCAAGTTGATATTGGTCAAGGTGTGGTGACAGATGTTTGGTATTAAGATATTGTTTATTATCTTCTATAGGACCAATGCCCCAATTGGATGAATAGTTCACAACATAGAGGACTCAAAAAGAAGTGTGAGTCCTATATGCTACATGATAGAAAGTTGTACAAGAGAAATTATTAAGGGATCTATTTAAAGTGCTTAGGTCATGAGGAAGCGAAGGAAGTCTCAAAACATTTTCATGACAAGTATGGTACAAGACATGGTTCGGCAGAAGCAACTGCTCATATGATTTTAAGATCGGGTTATTTTGGCCCACGATATTCAAAGACACTTTCGAGCATGTACATTCTTGCCATATTTGCCAGACTAGTGCCAATAGAGAAAGGCACCCAATGATGCCATTACAACTAGTATACGAGGCATGCCCCTTCGCAAAGTGGGGGCTAGATTTCATTTCTCTAGTCAATCCACCATCATCAACTGGACACGCATTTATTCTCACAACTATGAATTACTGTACACAATGGACAGAGGTAGAAACATTCAAAAATTGCACTACTAAAGTGGTAACGGACTTCTTGGAGGAACGCATTGTTATTAGATTTAGAATGCCATTCGCCCTTGTGTGTGATAATGGATCTTCTTTTGCATCAGTATTCTTGACCCAATGGGCATTTGAAAATAAGGTTATCATCAAGTTCTCTTCAAATTACTACCCACAAGGAAATGGGGTAGCTGAATCTACAAACAAGAACTTGATCATAGTAATCAGACAATTATTGAAGGAGAACCCTAGGGATTGGCATACACTCAAATATGCTCTATGGACTAATCGAGTAAGGGTCAAGAACACTTTGGGGACATCTCCATACTTGCTTGTCTATGGACAAGAGCCAGTATTCTCACTTAACCTCAAGATTCATGTTTTGAACTTCATGAGTGGGTATGCTGAAAATGTTGACCAAGTAAAAATCAGATTTATGAATCTTCTAGAGATGGACGAGAAATGGATAGCTACATTGGAGCACATGGGTAAACATCAAGCTTTCGTGAAGAGATCGTTCAACAAGAGAGTCGCTATAAAATCATTCAGAATTTTTGACGTTGTTCTACTGTGGGATAAGGCGAAAGAAAAACTAAGCAACCATACTAAGTTTCAACGCTTGTGGACTAGCCCTTATCAGATTGCAAAAATCCTTGGAGAAAACACTTTTAGGCTCAATTCCTTACAGGGGGAATTTCTTCCCTTGCCAGTAAATGGGCAATTTTTGAAACATTATTTTGAAGCCTAAAAGAAACAAAAAAAAAAATAGTTAGATTTTATTTTTGCAATTAGTTAGATTTTATTTCTACAAGTGTGTTTATTTTCTGCAAGAGTGTTTGCTTTTAGTTGTGTGTTTTCTTCCAGTCGTGTGTTTTCTTTTAAAGTTATGTCATTCCTGGGGGTAAGGTGCACTTGGGATTTTATCTCAAAATATTTTACTAACTACTCTTTTGGTTCTGATTTCAGGAAAAGGTATTTCTTTGTCAAAACATTTGGACAATTGTGTGTCTTATACTAACTGAGCAACGGACGTTACTTGCAAAAATAAGGAGACCTTCAGTCTAAAAATTTAGGATTCTAAACCAACAAGTTCTCAACACTTTGTGAATTTTAAAAATCAATTGTTTTAGGTGTTGTCGAATTAAGGTCAAAGATTGCAAGGGGACGATCCAAACCCCAATTGGTTCAAACAGGACAGGTCTTCTCGAAGGATTGCTAAGATCATTATTTGGCATGAGAGTTTTCAAAAGTTCTAAAAGAGGAACGCAAGGGATGTTCACAAAAGATCAAATCCAAGAAATGACACTGATGTCTTGGCTACACAATCTAAGCATAGTCAAGATACAGAAGATAAAAAGAAAAGAAAAATAAAATAAAATAAAAGAACATTGTTAAGATTGAAGCATTCTAAAAGATCTGAAACGACAAAAGATACATTTCCAAAACAAATTTTCTTGTACCAAAACATTGCTTCATCAAATAGTGACATTGTGAACTACATGGAGCAATTATTCAAAATCTGCCAGAAAACTAAAGAAAAGTGACACCTCACTAAGAGCCCTCGAACTAATTCTCTCATCTGGCCAAGCAAGCGATCAATAATTAGCCTTCATGAAAATTCTTATTGAATGAGCTAGGAGGGGTGGAAGATTGTTTCAAAGTTGTCAGAAAACTTCGATAGACTGCATCCTGAGATGTTGAAGGGAATGAATACACGAACCACACACTGAGCTTGAAAGGTTTTGGATCCTAAATTTTTGACTGTAAAATCATTCAAAATAGGCTTGAAGCATTTGAAATTTAATTGGTGTTCGACACACGTTGAAGGGATGTTTTTTTATGAAGAAATGCCTTTCTCATTTCTTCCTTTTTTCAAGGCTAGTTGTTCTGGTTTCACAACATGCCCCATTCCTTAGTAGGAATGGGGACCCCCTATTCTATTTTCAAATTCGAGACTCACAAGTCAGGATTCAGGATATTCAGACAGTTAAAGTTGAAAAAATCTAAAAATTGGAAAAATTGGAAAAGTCAAAAAAAAAACCGCATCTACGTAGTTCCCAAGGTCCCAAGTGCACTCGCCTTTGGTGATGCGCAAATGCACACCTGCGCATCGTCGCAAGTGTGCAAGTGTGCACCCGTGCACCATCGGAGCTGGGTGGGGGTTATATAAACCCCCCCACCCCCTTCTTTCTTTATCGCATTTTCTTTTTGCCTTCGCGACATATACACTTGTGCCCTCCACACTCTGTGAACCTCGCCCTCAATGCCCTCCACACTCTACGAACCTCGCCCTCAATGCACTTTGCACCATCGCTAAGGTGCGTAAAACATCCACCGTAAACACAAAAAAGGGAAGGTGCACAGTAGCGCACTGAGCCTAGTGTGCTACTACGCACCCCCATACCTTCGCATAGACTTAAAAAACACAAAACAAAAGGGGGTGCACAATCTGGTGTGCTCCGACATACCCCAACTTTCACCACCAAACATGCACAAAAAAGGGGGTGTGCGATGCACACCTGGCTTGGTGCACTCCCGTGCACCCCGCTCCACAAAGACCCTAAAGCAAGGTGCGCACTTGCGCACCCGGACAGGTGTGCTAGTACACATCTCCACCCATTAAAAACTTTAAAATGTTAACTTACAAAAAATGAATCCCACTACCAAATTTGGTGCGCATTTGCACACCTAATTTGGTGCACAAGTATGCACCTTATTTTTTATTTTTCTTTCATAAATAAAAAGGGGAATTGAATGGTTTTTGCAGTTTTAATTTTTAGGTTTTCTTGATTCTGTAATAATGTTATTCTAAAGTAATAAATGTCTCTTCTTCGTGTAGATATAATGGCATCGTAATCTGGCAAGAAAATGGCACCAAAGCCTGTAGTTTTCAAGTTCTAAGGGGTCTCATCCAAATCAAGATTCCAAGATAACTACGTAGAGATAAAAGACATTGATTTGGGACACACCGACTTGGGAGAGTTCCTTAGAATATGCAACAAACCTACAAAGAGATCAGCATTGGTATCTGCTTTGATCCAATCAGGGTTAGTCAGCATGGCTTCACACCTCACATCAGTCCAATCTTCATAATTAATCATGACATTGGCTCAACACTTTGTTCCTGAAGAAAGGGTGGTGAAGAGTGTGACAGGAGTAGTTGTACTTGACCTTTGACCCAACAACATTGAAAGGGTCTTTCATCTCCCAAGGGTGGATTAGTTCATTAGACTCACTTATGAGGCAACCGAAAGGTGGTATAGGGAACACATAAAGGAGGCGACAGATATTATCCAATCTTCATATCTCATTGAGAAGACTCCTCTAGGAAGGATAACAGGAAAGGTGGATATGACAAGGGGGTACATGAAGGAAGATATTGCCTACTCTATCATTTTTCTGAGCAGGGTGATGGCTCTACTGGTAGCTAGGAACCTCAATGTTTTCATGGTCAATTCCATTAAGACAATCAAGACAGCAAGGATGCCACTTGACTGGGCCACCACATTAAGTGAGAACTTGTGCGAACTATTGGCAGTAGTCAAGGATAAGAAGAAATTCTACATGACCTCATACGTGGTGTATCTACTAGCAACAAGGGCAACTGATTATCATGGACTTTACAAGAGGGGCAACATGGAGGATCCCAATGCCTAGCCATACATTGTCTACCCTCAACTAGTGAGGAAGAAGCTCTCAAGACAGAGAAAAGAGTATAGAATCATGAATGATGCATTCATTTTTGCAATCATCTAATTCATTGAGGGAGACTATGCAAAACGGTTATCTGATGATGCAATTGCACATATAACAGCTCTTGGGGCCTACTACATCTAGTTCAAAACATTCAAGTATCTACAGGTAGCTGGTGTCATTGTCAATCCGAAAAAGCTCCCTAGATATCCTTGTGATAGACTATTAATATTGGAGATTGCATGACAGATTGAGTTTGCATATGACAAGGTGAGAAAATAACAAGACCATGTTGGACATGGCCCCTGATCATAGGGCCATATCAAATGAAGCAAAAATAGGATATTCTACCTTTTGAGTGGGAGTGGGAACATTATCCCCATGAGGAGTACAATTCTCCTAGGCCCTATTTTGATAATATTGGGAAAGTGGAGAGTCTGGCCAGCAGATAATTCCACCATGAAGAGGCCATTAAAGACCACTAGATGAATGCAACAAATGACTACGATGTTTGTATCAGGGACTATTGTAGGATGACTTTGTATCTGGCTCTAAAGGTTCAAATTTCAGAGAAGATACTTAAGCAAGATTTTGGGGAGCTACTGGACCCTCTGTTCAACTTAGAAAAAATTGGGGAAAGGCCATAATGAACACCGAGATTGATAGGGAGGAGAGTGATGACATAAACCATCGGGCGAGGCATGTCATTAGGATGACAAAGGATTGAATCAAAAAACCCTTTCAACTTGATCCAATACCTGATACCGTGATATTTCATGCGCAAGCCCGCCTAGAGAAAGGTAGAGGAAAGAAAGTTACAATTCCTACCTTTGTAACCCAGTCTCCCATCAAGCCAGAAACAATATACCAACTTGACTGCCCAATTGGCTACTATCACCCTCTAAAGAGGGAAGGAAAGGGGAATAGAAAGAGGAGTTCTCCTCATAGGGCTGAAACAAAAGAAGCTGAAGTGCAAGCACCTCCTCAGTAGTAGGAAATAGATGTGTAAGGATCACAAGACACTTGGGCTTCTCAAGACCATCCTGACCCTCAATTACCTCTATTTGTGCCTAGCCAGTCTGAAGAGGGTGAAATCCAATAGGTTTCTTTTCCTCCTCCACAAGCAAAACCAACATCCCCTTCAGCCTCAAAGAAATGGAAGAAGATCAAGATCCCAATGAAGAAGAGGAAAAGGGAGATTAGAAGGATGGTTCCTTTACCATCTATCTTGGAACCTATTCTTGAGGGAGAGGAAGAATGAGAAGAAGAGGAAGGTGAGGAGGAGGAAGTGCCCATATAGAGAAGAACCTGGCTAGCTAGAGCTGTAAAGAAAGAAAGGAGTACCATGGTGATACTGCCATCCACCCCAGAGGAACCCTTGGAAGTCTCTTCTTTAGAAGATGAAGTACAGCAATGGGTGGCTGAGTAGAGTGAAGAGGGTGATGACATATTCAAAATGTTAGATTTTGATTTTATGCCCATGGGAATAGAATTGGTTGGGGATAAGATCAAGATACCCCTAAAGGTGAACCCCAATAGGAAGACTGAACGTAGATGCCACCAAAGTCACAGGGTCCCGATCTTACTCCCCCATCTCCACCACAAGTCACGGTGGTAGATCAAGGCTCGGTTACTCCTCCCCCTCCAAGTTCCAGAAGAATAGGTTCAGAAGGAACCTTCACAAGAGGAGGAGCCATAGAAAATGGTGACCGATGAAGTGTCGAAGGAGGGAAAAATAGTAGAATATTCTCAACTAGCCTCCCAAGATACTGAGGTGCAAACTATAGGGTCCATAGAGATTGAGGCTACAGAAGAAGAGCCCTCGCAAAGAGAAAGTACTCCGAGGAGGAGTGATAAGGGAAAGGAGGTAGCTAAACATACCCCTTCATCATCCCGAGGAAGATCTTCAGCTGAACGTGTCCCAAGGTGGCTCAGGAAAGAAATAATGAGAAGCACGAAACCACAATTTTGTGCTGACAAGGAGGATATTTTTTAGTTGGCTAAGATCTTGAACAAACCCGAATCCCCATCACATGAAGTGAGACCGTTGGCATTTGTCAACAATACCCAAGATCAAGATTTGTTTGCTCAAGTGGTCATCCCTCCTAATGATACAGATACAAAAAGCCTCGGTCCACAAGATTATCAAATCAAAGAGGTCTTGCTTGGGAAGCCCCCACGGGATACAACCAGATTGACTGTAACCATGGGGATCAAAGAATTTTTCAGGAATATGGAACAATAAGAGGTTGAACTCTGAACACTTCAAAGGCAGAATGAAATCCTAAGAGGATATTTGGCCGAAGTTGTTGGTCCTCTGTAGATTCTAAGCACCCCGAGGAGACTTTGAACACTATACTCAGAGAAGGGGGAGTTTTGCATGTAGACCCATTTTTGAAATCTTGTCAATAGTGGCGAGAAAGTTTTGAAGAGAAGGGCATTTTGATCATCCATGGGAACCTAAATTTACTGCATGCTACATAGGAGAATGTGAATAAAATGGTGGCGATTTTGAAGTAGGATTTCAGTATACTGGATGAAGTAAGGGCCTGGAGTAAGGACTTAAAAGTTTTGTAAACAATAAAAGGGCAAAGGTATAGGATTTTGGTAGATGTGTATATAGCAGATGAATTAGATTTAATTGATGATTGGATAGAGAAGATTGTGGATAGTAATAAAGTAATGGAAACATTACACGCGGAGATCCACCGGCTTAAGGACCAAGCCCGAGAGCAAATTTTGGAAGCAGAGAGGCATTATAGCGATGCATGCTTAGAGATTTTTGAAGATGAGGAATGGGAGAAGTTATTGCCTCTAGAAGTAGTAGTGGAAAGTTTTAAGAAGATTTTTGAGGAAGCTTCTAATGATGAGGACATTTGGCAGGCTTTCAAAATAGAAGAAGCCTTATTAGAATTGGATACCAAACTCGGGAGTTTTGCTGAGACTCGAATTAAGGTAGATAATTATAGACAAAAGATCAAAGATAAATATGAGGCTCTAGACTTACCGAATGCAGAAATGATTACTGAGATTATAGAGAAATTCAAGGGCAAACATCCAAACATAGCTCTGCGATGAAGGGGAACAAAACCCAGAAGCCAGAATTTCAATTTTGACACTCAGTAAAATTTTGAGATTTTGGGCCCTGTTGAGGTGCGAAGGTCCACAGGTGTGCAAGTCCATAGCTTCATAGATCTGCAGGTACACATTTCCAAAAGTTCCATTGACAATTAATTGCTATTTCCAAAAATAGAGTTTTCCATGCATCAGAAATGCATTTTGACGGCAATTTAAACTCCGACAAACACCCAGTGAAGGATCACCTTCAATTTTTAGCACTTCTAGACACTTCCACTTCGATTAAAACCTTTCTTATTCTTTCTCCTCTCATAAATTATTTGTTTCTAACATGTAAAGGCTCGTGCATTCGATTAATGAATAAAAAATGGATGGAGTCCTACTTAGCACCAGTTAGATTGTTAGTTTGTATATAATTAGTTTGTTTTATTAAATTAAAAGCATTTTATTGCATGAAGATATCTCTCACTCTCAACACAAATTGAGGAGACAATTTCTTATAAATACTCCATTGTAATATTTAATTGGGGCCGCTATTATTTTGAAATAAAATTATGCTTTTGGTGCTCGCATTTGGAGTGTAGTGATTCTTGCCTAAATGTGTCATATTTTTGAGAATTTATGTTCATGGAATTGTGATTGAGCCAAAGCTTTTTTTTTTGTTTCTTGTTGTGCGATTCATTAGTTCTGGTGTTTGTTATAGTTTTACGAATTTCGTTGGCGTAACTAGCCTGAGAAGAAATCATCGAATTGTGCTTGCATAACTTTTCATCTGGCATGACCGCACTTTTCATGGGCTTGCAATTTGATGAAGAGTGAAATATCATACAATTACTAAGTTTCTCATCGACGATTGCATTGGTGGAATTGAGGAAGCATTGCTCCTACTTTCATAGCTTACGCACCGATTTCTTTGAAAGCTTAACTCGTAGACATGTTGTTTTTTGTAGCTTATGTCCGTTAGGATTTCAATTTCATGTTATTTTCTTTAAAGTCTTGTTATTTACTTTATTAACCCCTTGTTAGGGTAGGAATCCATACTAGTTGCATTATTAGATTGCATTCATTAAAAATAGAAAATACAAAAACATAGTTCTTTTGTGTGTGTATTTTGAAACAACGAATAGATTCTACATCTCATCTGAGATCAAAATGAACCAGAAAAGGCCTCCTCGTGAACAATCACATTTATCTTCAACTGAGTGGATTTTAGTTCATCATAAGACAACCTAAAACCTTGGAGTTGATTCACAAGATTAGCTTTTCAAAAGAGGAGTTCGCAAGAATTCTTGTCGTTTAGCATCATGCATAACGAGAGCTCAATAATAACCAAATTCATTTCTATAATAAAATCTCCTTGTGATAATGAGGATAAGTTGAGAGGAATCCTGAGTAAATGGATTGGAAGAGAAGAGATAGTGAATTCAATGTGGTTGATAAGAAATATGATGGCTATCATGTTGAAAAGACATATGATCAATTAATTGTTTTGTTGGATTTTGATATAAATAGGGAATTGTTGCAAAGACAAATAATATGTTGCATCTCCAAGTGTAAAAACAAAGAATTGACAAGAGTTGACAGTGAATTGTATATTTTCAAAGGAGGTAATACAAAAAGTATTTGCAGTCTGATTACTCAATTGAGATCTTGTCTCTTCTTGTGTTGCTTTCAATTTGCTGGAACCTAATGATAATGTCTCTTAAGTTTTAGTTATAATTCATTTTGAGTTATATTTTTGTTCATATTTTACTGATAATCTAATGGTTATGTAAGTATTTGATATGAATATGGAAGGATTGCAAGTTGTCTAAAGAAGATTACTATAAGAATGAGATCTAGATTGAGTATTGTTTTCCTTTTCACAAAGTGATAGGATAGATCTAGTTATTTGTGTCAAATTTATGTGAGGAATAGCCCAATAGATAAGGCACTGGTCATAGTTTAGGAGCCGATGGACTCTAGGAGAAATTATACAATAAAAATTAATCAAACAAAATCTTTTAATTGTGTTGTTATGAACTCAAAAATATAGTCTGCAGTTAAGGAGTATTAGGGTTTATGGAGTTTTCCATCTTGTATCCCTTTTGTAATCTTTAATTTAGAAGAATCATAAGCATTCATCTATTATTATGAAATTCATTTTAAAGAGAATGACAAATTTGTGAAGACTCATGAATTTCTAGGTATACCCAATTGAATTTTGCAGAGTTCAAAGGGAAGAAGACTAAAGCATTCTAAATAATTGGCCTTGTTGATTTGTCTTAGGAATGTCCATTATGGTCTCTGACTATCTCCTAGGTATCATTTGCATTTACAATAGGTAGTTAAAATCTTGTCAAATCAAGAGCCAATAGCTTGTATCCAAATTTCTCCATTGGAAAAAGACCTTTGTTGTCTAAGTTCTTCCATGAAGAAGAATCACATGTCTTGGATACCTCTCCAAGGCATAAGACCGGGCCCTTTTATGTCTATATTTATCATCATGTATAAATTGAGCAATTGCATCATTGATTCTGGGGCATCGAATAATGTGATGTCAACTCTGGTAGCTTGTGCACTTGGGCTCCTAGTGACTAAATCCTTTGGTCACTACCACTCAATAGATGCCAAACAAGTCCCCTTGGTAGGACACAGTAAGGAAATGCAGGTGGCCTTGTCAACTCATCCATCCAACAGGTTATTGTTGACTATCTTCATGGCTAACATCCTTGCCAACTATGGTATGTTGCTAAGTAGAAGTTTTTGCATGGATATGGGAGGATAAATTAAACTAGATTGCTCACATCTGACTATTCCAATTAGCAATGAAAAGATCAAGCTAGAGCTAGAGGTGAAGGCAAAATTTACCGTGCTAAAGTGAGATGATCCCAAGGCTTAGATTTTATACCAAGAACTCGAGTTTGGAAATTATATTCTCTTTAGTGATTCATCATTGGTAAAGGAATAGGAAAGCTCGCAGATGAAGCCCGCCTTTGGACACTAGAGTTCAATGGTAATTGTGCATCTATTGGCTCTGGAGATGGTGTAGTGATGATATCCTGGGAAGGTGAGATGATCCACCTCGCATACAAGCTTGAATTCAAGAGCACAAATAACATAGCAGAATACGAAGCACTGCTTCTTAGCATACAACTTGCCAAGGATAGGAAGGTGAAGTTTCTCAAAGCTCAAGGAGATGTTGAACTAATGGTCAAGCAATTATGGGGCTTGTATACCATGAAGAATCATAGATTAAGGATTAAGGAATTGAGTTTGGGATGAGATCAAATATTTTGAGGATTTTTTCCATTGAGATCATTCCTAGAGACAAGAACACAAGAGTTCATTCCTTGGTCATGTACGACTTATTGTTGTTAGTGTAGTTTTTTATTTTTCCTATTTTGCTAGTTTTTTCTTACACTTTTAATAATCTTTCTTAGGTTAATAAAGCATGTCTTATTAGGTGAATGGTTGTGAGGTGTCACCTTCCTACATGTGAGCATCCATTAGCTATCTTGGGAAGATACTTTGCTATCTTTAGTCCGATAGATGGTTGCTCCTCATTGGTTGGTGTTGCCACCTCCTCCCTCTTCCTAGCCTATATAAGCATGCTACCTGGCTTGTATTTGTATCTCTTATTTTTGCATCCTCTTAATGCTATTTTGCTTCCAGCATTTGCATTACTCTCTTGGAGACTAACTCTATGATGCTATTTTGATTATGTATCATTTGCATTCATAGTTTAGATATTTACTCTTTGCACTAGTTTTCTAGGTTATTAATCTTATCAGATTCTAACATGGTATCAGAGTTTTTCTATATGCAAGAGTAGATTTTAGTTTCCTTATTTGAGAGATTCGGGGGGGGCAAATAAACTTTATTATAGTTTTTTGAAAAATGAAGTATGCTCTTCTCTTGCATCCTTGGATGATCCTGAGAATCAAAAAAGTTTTGACAAAAACAGTTTTTTCTCTGGGGTTTCAATCTCAAATTTGACAAGCAACTTGCATATTTGGAGTTTTCAATCAGTTTTGCAGGTTCCAGCATGCCATTGATGGACTTAAGAAGTTGATCCAGCATTTGCATGTCATATTTTGGTTGCTGGGGTCATTTTTTAATTTTTGGAGCCGTTTTTTACTGTTAAAGGCATCTGATTTACACTACAGCAACATCTTCTGTACATCAGCAAGAAAAACACTTTCTGGGTTTTGTTCGCAGCCCTGAAAAACCATCTGGGTATCTTTTAGATTTTGCATGCAAGCTGTATATTTTGCAGGATCTAGTGCGGAAAGCTACAGCAATACCCCTCTCCATTGGCAGTCGTAGATTTGAACGTAGTTTTCAAATGTCTCTTTCTTGCTCATAATGACTCCGATTTTGATGATTCTTGTTATGAACTTGGCTATTTTTTTGTGCTCTATCCACTAGTGGAGTTGTTTTTTGATTTTCATGCATGAATTCTTCAAAAATTGCAGATTCTCAGCCGTGACTATGCACAGTTTTCGTTTTGGAAACTTCGGAGGATCATAACTTTCTCATACGACCTCGTATCGAGGCGATTCTTTTTTTGAAAGTGCATGATTTTTTGAGTAGATCGTAGTGGTGCTATTTGTTTCCTTGATTATTGTGCCCAAGTTTCACTTTTAGCACATGCTCTTCACGAGGGTTTGTAATGCATTGAAATCAAGACCACTAAGTATTTCTTTCTAGTGGTAGTTGTAAATGCACTAAAATAAAGTGCCAAATCATATTTCTTGTGGGGGGGGGGGGGGGGGGTTCTTTGATTGAGTAAAGAGGGGGGGGGCATTGTTGTGGCTGGGTTCTCTTCTTTCTAGCATTTCTTCTCTGCATTTCTTCATCATGGATCAAAAAAATATGCCCATCCTAACTCCATATAATTATTTTGAGTGGAAATCACGCATGAAAATTCACTTAAGGAAAGTTGGATTAAATAGGATAACTATGGGACTTGAGACTGAACCTGCTAAAGATGAAGATAAGCCTAAGTGGTTTAACAAATGTGATGAGGCATTTGGAACATTGTGTTTGTCTGTTTCTCCTGACTTGCTATTTCACATTGAGTCTTTGGATACACCAAATGAAGTATGGACAAAGCTAGAAATACTATTTGGCACACAAGATTCAATGAGGGGTCATATGTTGGAAAATGAATTAATAAGTTTGAGTCCAGGCAATTTCAACACAATCCAAGATTTCTTCACCAAATTGAAATCACTAAGGCTGCAGTTAAAACAATGTGGAATTGAAAAGAAAGATGAACAACTGATTCTTAGTATTCTCTCTAAGCTAAGTTCAGAATATTCTGTGTTTGTCTCTACCTTCTATGCTACTAAGGGTGCACTTGGTACTCAATTCACCATGCCATCTTTAGATGATTTTGCTGTCAATCTCACTCGAGAACAAGACAAGCTAATCCAGATGGGCATTCTTAAGTCCTCTAAGTCACATGCCTTGGTTGCCAACCAAGGCACAAAAGAACAACAAGGACAAAGTAGTAACAACAATAGTAAAGACAAGAAACAAAAGAATAGCAAGGAGAAGAAGGATCAGATGCCAGTTTCTTCAAAAGCAACTATTGATACACCATCTTCCAAGGGCGATAAGCCTAAGAAAGAAAAGGTCAAATGTGCTTATTGTAAAAGACCTGGTCATAATGAACATAAATGTTTGCAGAAACAACTTGATCACTTGACATACATTCTTGAGAAGAATAATATCAGTGTTCCTGAGTCTATCAAACAAAGTTCTAATGAAGGGTCTAACAAGGAAAAAGAAAATAGCAAGGGGAAAGGAAAGGGCAAGGCCCTTTTTGCAGTTGCTTCCTCACCATCCACTTGGGTTCTTGATTCGGGTGCTTCACACCAAATGGCTTCATCTAAGGAAGAACTTGCATCCTTGGAGCCCTATACTATGCCTTCTATTTTGATGGGTGATAACACTCTTGTTGAGGTGTGTGGAAGAGGGTCTATTGATGTGGGGGATGGTACATTCCATGATGTTCCTTATGTACCCTCATTGTCAACTAATCTCCAATCGATACACCAGATCACTCACACAGGTTTAGGCAAGCGGGTTGAGTTCACTCCTGATTCAGTGGAGATATGTGAGTTGCACAATGATTCTACAGTTGTAGTTGGGAGAGCAGATCATCAGTCATGACTCTATATGTTTTCTCATTTTGTTCCTAATCCTCCTTTGACTATTTCACTCACTCACTTTAATGATGTGGGCAGATTATAGCATGAGCGGTTTGGCCATCTTAACTTCCACTACTTGCATTAGCTTAACCAACAGAGCATGGTCACAAGGTTGCCTTCTACTTTGACATTGGAGTCACTTGGAATACATGATAGATCTTCTGATGGGTCAGATTCACTTGAGCAGTCTTCTACCTCCACTTTTGATGTAGAGAGTGATTCAGAGGACTCACCTCCTTCCTCTCCTAGTCATCATTTATAGGTTGATGATTCTCCTCTAGATTCTCCATCTTCTGGTCCACTTTGGGCTAGACAGACCTTGCAGTTTGCAGCTGATTGGGTTGGGGATCCATCAGACACCAAAAAGACTTGTTTACAATTCCAGGATGCTCTACATATCTTCATTGCTACTGCCTCAAATCCACAGTCCTTTCATGAGGCTTCTAATATTTCTGAGTGGGATACAACTATGCAGGAAGAGTATAGTTCCTTGATGAGGAACCACACTTGGGATCTTGTCCCTTTTTCTAAGGGAAGAAAACTTGTTCGATGTAAGTGGATCAACCGGACAAAATTTGCAAGCTTTGCTGGAGGTGCGGGATGCTTCATCTTTTGGGGGGGCTTCTTCCTCTCACTTGGAGTCCTAATTTTCTTTGGGGAGTCTCTTTTCTCTCTCTTTTGGGGGAATTTTATGTACATGGGTACCTCATCAGGCTTGACTTGCCGGGACCCATTTCTACATCCACCTAAGCTTCGCTTATGGGGGGGTGTTAGTGTTTTTTATTTTTCCTATTTTGCTAGTTTTTTCCTACACTTTTAATAATCTCGCTTAGGTTAATAAAGCATGTCTTATTAGGTGAATGGTTGTGAGGTGTCACCTTCCTACATGTGAGCATCCATTAGCTATCTTGGGAAGATACTTTGCTATCTTTAGTCTGATAGATGGTTGCTCCTCATTGGTTGGTGTTGCCACCTCCTCCCTCTTCCTAGCCTATATAAGCATGCTACCTGGCTTGTATTTGTATCTCTTATTTTTGCATCCTCTTAATGCTATTTTGCTTCCAGCATTTGCATTACTCTCTTGGAGACTAACTCTATGATGCTATTTTGATTTTGTATCATTTGCATTCATAGTTTAGATATTTACTCTTTGCACTAATTTTCTAGGTTATTAATCTTATCAGATTCTAACAATTGCTCCTTCCACATCTAGATTTCAAGGATAAGGAATACAAAGTAGAGGTCTTATTTCAACCCAATGTATCAGACAATGTTGATGCTTGGAAATTCTTTGAATATGATCAAAAATTACAAACATTCTTGGAGAATGTGGAGATGTTTGCAGGGAAATACTTCAAAGGGAGCCAGGATGCATGCAAAAATTTCTCTCCAAATAATAAGAAAGATTTGGAACAAGGGATGGTTTAGCTCAAAGGTAACAAGATCCCTCCTCATTTGATTTCTCATGAGAAACTCTTTGATAGACATGATGCATACATGTAGAAGAAGGAGAGTGAGCAGAAGAAGACCATAGGGGAGTATGATTGTTTGAATATCGAAAATGAGCATGACTCATGATTTTTCAACATCAAGGAATGTTACACCAGAGAAGAAAGAGCTGAAGAAAAGGTGTTGGTAGCATACCAAGATGTATTCTCTTGGAGATATGAAGATTCAAAGAACTTCATGGGTGGTCACTTCAAACATCACATTCCCCTTAAGCTAGAAAGCACTCCTTTCTATCAAAAATAGAAAATTCACAATCTCATGGTAGTTGACGCCATCTTTAGGGAGGAAGATAAGATGTTCAAGATGAGGATCATCTATCTGATTCACCACTCCACCTGGATCACAAATATCATGCAAGTGAGGAAGAAGAACAAAGAGATAAGGCTATGTGTTGATTTCCAAAATCTAAACCAGGCTTTGCTCAAAGACAATTATGCATTGCCTAATATAGATCACTTGTTACAAATTGTGGTTGGGTTGAAAATGATGTCAATGCTTGATGATTTCTCTAGCTATAATCAAATTGAAGTGGAAAAGGGTGACCAACATAAAATGATATTTACCACCCCATGGGGAACTTTTGCATATAATATAATTTCATTTGGATTGATCAACACAGGAGCCATGTTTTAAAGAGCTATGGGCCTATCTTCGAGAATTTGAAGGATAAGATCATAGTCATTTACCTCGATGACTTGACAGTGTTCTCCAAGAAAAGAAGGGATCACTTATTGCAAAGGTGTCGGGAACATGGGATTTCTCTAAACCCAAAGAAGTCAGTCTTCTATGCAACCGAAGGAAATTTGTTTGAATGCATCATCTCTCAAGAAGGGATTCAGATTGATCTAGAAAGGATCAAAGCCATACAAGATTTAAGATTCCCATCAAGAAAAATAGGGGTCAAGTCTTTCTTTGGGAAGGTGAACTTTTTGTGAAGGATTATTTATGACTTCTTAGAAATTACCAAACACGTAGTGGATATGATGAAGGGTAGTTAAAACCTCCATTGAAGTCCATCTGGTAAGCAAGCCTTCAAAGATATTAAAGGTCCTATTGAACGAGCTCCAATTCTGGTTCATCTTGACTATACTAAGTAGTTTTTTGTTTACTACTAGGCCTCAAAGCATACATTGTCAACTATAGTCATGCAAGAAAATAAAGAGGAGATATAGGCACCCACTGCCTTCATGAGCATCCCTCTCAAATATTATGAACTGAAGTACTCACAAGTTGAGAAACACGCATATTCCATGGTAAGGGCCCTGAAGAATTTTAAATTTTATATCTTGCACTCATACATCATGGTGTATGTGCCTGAAGTAGCAGTGAAGACCATCCTCACTTAACAAGATGTGGGATGCAATACTCCAAGAACATGGGTAGCAAAGGTGCAAGAATATGATATAGATATCAAGGCTACTAAGATAGTTCATGGAAATCAACTATGCAGAGAAATAGCAAAGAACAAAGTGGGATAAGGAAACGAAGATACACTGAAGGTTTTGATGGTAAGTCTCCAAGATCCCTAGTTTTCTAACATAGTGTACTTCATCACATATGGAGATTGTCCCAAGGGTCTCACTCCAAAGAAGAAGAGAGACCTTAGAATGAAAGCGTCAAAGTATGTAATTTAGAAAGATAGGCTTTACAAGAAGGTCATCGATGGGATCTTCCTTAGATGCGTAAACAAACAATAGTAGGAGAAGTTACTTTGAACTTTCCATGATGAAGCGTGTGGTGGCCATTTTTCATCCTCTGTCACTGCATTCAAGATCTTGAGACAATGTTATTATTGGCCAGGAATGTTTAAGGATGTCTATAAGTGGGTGGCTCAGTGTGAGAAGTGCAAAATGTTCACAAGTAAACCACAGCTAGTAGCTCTTCCCTTAAGGCCTATGGTGATAGAGAGTCATTTCAAGTAGTGGGGGTTGAATTTTGTAGGCCCAATTAACCCTCCTTCCATCTCAGGACACATCCCCATTATAATCACCACTGACTACTTAACTAAGTGTGTCGAGGCCAAGCCCATGAAAAAATAACGTCACTAGTAGTCTTTGAGTTCTTAAAGGAGAACATATTGGTTCGGTTTAGAGTCCCCAAGAAGTTAGTCATGGACAATGCTTTATATTTATCATTAGCAAACCTTCAATTTTTCTATGAGCATAGAATATAGGTGGGGAATTCATTTGATTATTTTCTGCAAGGCAATGGGAAAATCGAGTCAAGCAACAAAAACTTGATAAATATTATGAAGTTGGTCTTTGATAATCAAAAGAACTAGCACAAAAAGGTACATGAAGCATTGTGGGCAGATAGGATTGTCTTAAAAAGAGTTATTTGGATATCCCCACTTGAGTGGTATATGGTGCAAAGGCTAGCCTACCACTTTCTCTAGAACTATCAGCAAGTAAACTTCATACTGTGATAGAATATAGCTCATTTGAAGACAACTTGGAGAAAATAATAATGTACCTAACTCAATTGAAAGAAGAAAGGTAAGAAATGGTGGCTAGGATTACATAGCATTAGATGTGGGTGAAGGACCTCTTTAACAAAAGGATGAGGCTTTAGAAGTTCCTGGAAGGAGATATGGTCTTACTATGGAACAAAAGGAGAGAACCAAAAGGGATGCACTCAAATTTTGAAATCCTGTCAAAAGGCCCATTCAAGATCCATCAAGCCCACGAACACAATTCCTTCAAGTTGGCATATCCAGATGGTGAAGTCTTATCATTGTCTTACAATGGCCAAGACTTGAATTTCTACCAAATTTGATGAGCAGGTAACCCCTACCTTGTATTATAGTTAGTTTGTTAGTTTCTTTCACATATTTTCCCTACTTGATGATTTGCTTTAGTTTTAGGTTGTTTTGTGTCTGTGCATTTTCGTTGTGTCTAACCATCCTTTCATTTGCAAAACCAAAGATATCTAATTGCCTTGCTCATGTGCTTCTACACTTGAGTCCCCAGTCAAAGGCAATTGTTGCCCCCATTTTTGTCTGATATTCTTTTTCATGGTAAATCTGAGTCCAAAGTGCCCAAGTTCAAATCATGGAATGTAAAGCTTAAGTTTAATCCCATGCCTCTTTACGACTGTTGTTTTATATGATGGTTGTATTCATGGGAGGTGTTATTTTGGGATGTATATGTTAGCAAAGACATTGTTGATAAGCAGGTCACACAAAAAGCTTGTCATGTAAAAGATGATGATTTCCTTTTATCCGATATTTGCGAAGTCATGGAACTTTTACTTGTTTTTGTATATGAACATGAGAAATATTGATTCCAAAAGGCTTTCCCTTTTGAGAAATAATGAATCACGCATGTGGAGATTATGGGGACCACTCAGAGAAAATAGTGTGAATTTTGATCAGGCATGACTTCTTGTGATGTTGATGAAATGATGACCTTAACAGCAACTAGGATGCATCCACATGGTAGATGTGTTCAAATAGGACATATGGAAAGCAAGCGAAGCTTCGCAGGGCAGATTATGAGGTGATCAAAGTATGTTATGAAGTTACACCAAATAATTGTGTGTAAGGTCACAGGTTAAGTCACGATTATGGAGCACACCAAAGTTAATTTCATGCAATAAATCATTTATGAGAAGCAAGTTCACATAAAGTCCAAATACACCTCCAATCCACGTCCAAACACTTTCAATCAAGCAATTTTGTTTGTTTCCAAATTCTCAGAGAGGGAGAGGGGAGGGGGGGGGGGTGTGGGGAGGGCGTTCTTGAGTGAGAAATTTTATTTATTTTTTTAAAGGATGAATGGAAAATGCATGACATCCATGAATTGAAAGAACTCAAAATACAAGAAAAATGAGCAAATTACCTTCAATTTGGACCTCACCAAATTGTCAATTTCCATGTAATAAATCATTTTGGAGAAGCAAGTCCACATAAATTCCAAACACACCTCCAATCCAAGTCCAAATGCTTCTATTTGAGTTCTTCGTAGTGAACCCACTCAAATTCAAATCTCATTAACCTAATTATTAGAATTAAGAGTATCATTGTACTAACTTCAGATTTGGGAGGATTTATTTCGTACATAATTATATTCATACGAATAGCATGTTGACATCATATTGCATGTGTTGAGACTTGCCAACATTTTTTAAAATAATAATAATAATTTATAAAATCAAATAACACAACAATCAAACAATAAACAACCATACCAAAATTTATCGCATATTAAATGTTCAAAAGCTAGGTGATTGCAAAAGTACACATGTCCCGCATAAAACCATAATAATTAATAATATCAACAAATATTAATGATCTCAAAGACCAATGAATTAAAACACTCAAAATTAATGTTTAAGAAGCATTTATTTTTCATCTTTATCATACACTTTACATCTAATCCACCATTGACTATAAATAGATCAACATAATTGTCCAACAAAACAAATAATTTATTGTACTTTTAGAGTACAAAACTAACAAAAATATAGCCAAGACAGTACAAAATATATTAATCGTTAAAATTGAACAATTTAATCATTGAGGTTTGGTTCTAGTAGTATGGCTACTCTTAGTTGGATATGTGGTAGCTTGCTCATTCAAATTCAAATCCATTAATGTAATGATCAAAACCAAAAGTATCCTAATACCAACTTAAGATTTTCAAGGATTTATTTCCTCATTAATTATATTCATACAAAAAACATGTTGATGTCATATTGTGCTTGTTGAGAAGTTGCCAACATCCTTCAAAAGGAAGATTAGTGAGGTGATTGAAATTAGTAATACTCCCTCCAACCTTACTATGGACGATGAGTGGAGCTCAAGTAATGCCTGACAACCTCTGTTGTCTTCTCTCGAGTTTTTAACACGTCCTAACTTGTCTTGGGTTGTCCCCCCTCATTATTTTTTGCTTATTTCTGTGTGTGGGCTTCTTTGGGTGTTGGTGTTCTAGTGTGGTTCCTTGCTCTCCTTGTCCTTGTCTCCCCTCTCCCTCTTTCCTTGGTTCCTTCTATTGTGGGTGGACTCTCTCTCTATCTGTCTCTGGGTTGTTTTGGTTGTTTTGGTTGTTTTGTTTGTGTTTTACACACACACACACAAACACAAAGTAATGTCCCCACTAATAGGGTTAGTTAGGGACAAGTAATACCTGCAAAATAAATGTTAGAATCACAATAATAATAAAACTAATTATATTATTCTACCCTCTAAATTAACCCCAATCTTAAGGACATCTCCAGATCATGCTTCTTAGCTCATAACTACCTCACCATCATCCCGGGAGTGCACCCCTTAAGATTATTCTTGGATGGGCATCCTTTATCCAAGGCCAACGACATGCATATGTTTGACAACATCAGAATATTTTGGCACATTGATTATCGGCCATGGCGGACAATGAAGATCTTAACATCTCCATGCTCTATTCTTTGATATCGATTCTCGGTCATGACAGACAATGGAGATCTTAATATCTCACATGCTCCATGCTTCGAGTTCACATTAATATCCATGGTGTTAAACCCATGAGCTAACACAATATTATCCACAAGTATGGTTCATTAATATAAATAAATTCATAAACATAATTAAAAAATATAATTCATAAACATACCTTTCTTACCTTCTTCTTTTCCAAGAGTCACACACATTCATCATACAAATCGTTTGAAAAGCCACAACACTTCATAGTTATAATACTTTCAAAAAGTCACAACACTTCATAATAAAATCCTTTGGAAAAATCTCACTACTTTATAATAACAATATTTTTGAAGAGTCACAACTATTCATAATTATGACTCTTTCGAAGGTTCACATCTTTTCAATGTCATTGACACCTTTTCAATAAGTCACTTCCTTATTTTCTTCATATTACTTCCCTCTTCCATTTTTCCTTTCCGAACTCCTCTCTTCTCCTTTTTTTCCCCCCTCTAAAATAAACTCTCCTCCCTTTTATATCTTAATTTTAAAGAGTCATGTCTATTTGTTAAGCATATCTTGACTTTTCATTAGATTTAGTTAATTTATATTATTTTATGTTATATTATTTATTTATTTACTTATTTATGTTTATTATTATTTATTATTAAATTATATTTAGAAAGTTAAACATACTTTCTACAATATTGGTTCTTGTATTTAATTTAGTTTCTTTATTTACTCATTGAAATTTTATTATTTTTTAATTATTTAAAATATCATAGTAAATATTATTTCGTTAATAATATAGATTAAATTATTATTATTTCATAGAATTATATTTTAATATTAGTTTTAATATAACTTTACTATCATTGTTTATTTAATAACATTGTATTATTTAATTATTATTAAAAATCTATCTTAATAGGGATATCACACACACACACACATATTGTGCATGTGTTTTCATTTTGGCCCTTCTTTTTTTTATTTCTCCCTCTTCTTTTTTCTCGCTCTTCAATTTCTCTTCTTTGATTGCTCATCTTTTGTGTTGTCTTTGTGCTCTTCTTAGATTTCTCTTGTTTGCATGTGGGGGGGATGTAGACATGGTTTTGCTCTTGGTTTGGATTATTATTATTGTTGTGTGTGTGTGTGTGTGTGTGTGTGTGTGTGTGAGAGAGAGAGAGAGAGAGAGAGAGAGAGAGATCATTTATTTTAATTTATTTAATATTATTCATTTCTTCTGTTTGTATGTGTTGTTGTATATATTTATTAATTTTGGGTCTTTTTGAGTGTTTCATCTTTTGAGGTCTTATTACCCTTGGTTAGTGTATATCTTTTTAGGTCTTTTTTTTTGTGTTTGATCTTTCAAAGCTTATCAACCTTAGTTGACATGTAGTTTTTCCCCCTCTTGTGCCCTCTTTTTATGACTTGCTTAGTGTGCAATCTACCATTTCCTTGTCTCTCTTACATCTTAATGATGAATCATATAATGTAATCGAAAACATTAATGATTAAAAAATTATTACACCTTTAAAAAAATCATAATAATAATTTATAATATTAAATAACACAACATAAACCAGTCTTATTAGCCTTGGTTAGTGTATATCTTTTTAGGTCTTTTTTTTTTGTGTTTGATCTTTCAGAACTTATCAACCTTAGTTGACATGTAGTTTTTCCCCATCTTGTGCCCTCTTTTTATGACTTGCTTAGTGTGCAATCTACCATTTCCTTGTCTCTCTTACATCTTAATGATGAATCATATAATGTAATCTAAAACATTAATGATTAAAAAATTATTACACCTTTAAAAAAATCATAATAATAATTTATAATATTAAATAACACAACATAAACCTAAACACAACAATCAAATAATAATAATAATTTATGAAATCAAATAACAACATAATTCCAAACACAACAGTCGAACAATGACCAGCCATACCAAACTTTTATTACACATTAAGGACCCGAAAACTGGGCGATTGCAAGAGTACACCTGCCCCATGCAAAACCCTAATAATTAATTACTAATAAATATAGGTACACATCATATTTCAACCTACTTCAAATCAATAAAATCCTATTCCAATTTAGTCAATTCAGCCAATTATAATTAAGTAATAAGTTGATTTAAATCATTAAATTCCTCCAACTGTCACCTCAAATAATTCATTTTAAAAAACCGTTCCACAAAACGCTAAATTAGTACATTGCTGTGACGGTCAACAAAAAGACTTACACTTACCTTCCTTCCAATAACCAGGCACTGGAAGACCCAGATGCATTCCATACTCCTCGGAGCTCAGGGACACCGTCCAGTACAGAATTTCATTCGAGCCACTTGGGAAAAAATCTGGTTATTTTGAGCTTGAAGGCACGTCAATCGAGAAAATTATAATCTTTGAATGTGGCTTTGCTTGTAAGATTTTGATCCATATAAGTAAACCCACCGTCCTGGGGACAGACATTTCACCAGCAGAATGGTTGGAATCAATAATTGTAACAACAATGGATTCTTTGAACAGAAATGAGAGATAATCCTCCATTATTATCATTTCCCGGGCAGAAAGAAGAAAAATGGGGAGCCGTACAGATCAGAAACGATCGGGATCCCTGCAGGGGATTCGAACCTCGGTGGCCCTGGCAATGTCGAGTCCATTCAGTCCGGGCAGAGATTTGAGTAGACCGGTGGATTATTCCTCGCGCCTCCGATCCCCAAAGCGAGCAAATGCGGCCTCCATAATTCCGCACAGAGACTCCGGGTTCGAAACCCAGGAGCCCTCGTCGCCGGAAATAAGCTGCATAGGGCAAATTAAGCTGAAACAGAAATGGAGCAAATCGTCAAAGCGCGGAGAAAAGGGAAGGAAAGATCGCAGCTTGATGTCGAAGCTGAAGAATTTGGTGTGCAGGCGGAGTGTTAAGAAGGTGGAGGAAGCACCTGCAATGGCGGAAGAGGAGGAGGAAACGGTTTACCCTTCTTTAGGGCAGATTAAACGCTATATTTCAGGGTCTTATGATGGTAAATTTGGGGATATGTTTGCGGAGGAGACGGCTGTGGCGAATTCTGAGTGGATTGTTTTGAACGGCGTTGCAAATGTGGAGGGAAATGATGGAGGAGGAGAAGGAAGAGAAGGAGAAGGAGGGCTGTGCATTCCGGCCATGAAAAGCTTGGATGTCGATAATTTGAGCAGATTTGAGTTGCAGAAGAAACCCTTCTCCACGTGACCACCGGCTTATCCCTGGATGTCGGCTGTAAATTTGTGTAGAGTAAAATGTTTGGAATGTCGAATGAGTTTTTGGATGAAATTTTTTCATCAAAAGGAAAAATATATATTTGAATTGAGAATTTGACGGATTTTGTGGGTTTCTGGGATCCAATGCATATACCACTTCACAGCAATTTCAGTTTGAATTTTTTTATCAAATCCTAATTGTTGTTTTTGGCTTAATTAGAATCTTAACTAGCTAATTTAGCTGTGTCAAAAGGGTTGAAATAAAGCTTCTCGGTTAAAATCTGAAGTGAAATACAATAGAATAATAATAAAGTGCATTTCAATTTTAATTGTGTTTGGTGAGGGTGGTTGTAGAAAATGATAAGGTGCTAGAGAGAAAGGTAAGTCTTGTTGTTTCTATCAATATGAAGCTAATAAGGGTAAGTAGCTCTAATTTTAGCTCTCGTCCTTTGTGAAGCTATTGTCAAGTAGACTATTTCATGCATGATTTGAGTCAATCTTTGAATTGCTAAAATCTTTTTTCTTTTGTCACATTAATTTCGTATATATGATTATAGTCATGTACTATGTGATACTGGAACTTGTAATAAAGAGATTGGGTGTCTTGCATAAAGTGGTTATGTAGGCACTATTAAGTACATTTCATTTTTAATTATGTTCGAGTCAGTCTTTGAATTGTTAAAATCTTTTTTCTTTTGTCACATTACTTTCGTATATGATTATAGTCATGTACTATGTGATATTGGAACTTATAATAAAGATTGGGTGTCTTGGATAAAGTGGTTATGTAGGCACTATTAAGTACATTTCATTTTTAATTATGTTTGGTGAGGTTGGTTGTTGAAAATGATGAGGTACTAGACAGGAAGGTAAGTCTTCTTGTTTTTGTCAATAGGAGGCTAACAAGGTTAAGTAGTTCTAATTTTAGCTTTCTTCCTTTGAGAAGCTATTGTTGAGTGGACTATTTCATGCATGACTTGAGTCAATCTTTGAATTGCTACAATCTTTTTTCTTTCACATTAATGTCTTATATGGTTATAGTCGTGTCTTATATTGAAATTAATAATAAAGATTGGGTATCTCAGACGAAGTGGTTTTGTAGGCACTATTAGGGCCTCTCCTAGAAACATCTTTAATATATTGATCAAATCCCA
Organism: Cupressus sempervirens; assembly: GCA_028749045.1. NCBI lineage: Eukaryota > Viridiplantae > Streptophyta > Pinopsida > Cupressales > Cupressaceae > Cupressus > Cupressus sempervirens. The sequence goes on along the minus strand of CM053792.1, from coordinate 168,799,078 downwards.
CAAACATTTGAGAAAATATCATTCAATTTCTAATTCTAAATAAGCTAGGTGATGTTGGTTAGAAAATTACGAGACTAGAAAGCAGATGGGTAAGTCTTGTTGATTCTATCAATAGGTGGCTAACAAGCTCTAACTTTAGCTTTTGTACTTTTTTGAAGCTTTTACCAAGTTGGCGAGGTATTTCATGCATGATCATATCTTACTTTTGTGTCAATCTTTGAAATGTCACAATCTTTTCTTTTGTCACACTAGTGTCCTATATGGTTATAGTAATGTGCCATGTGATATTGTCACTTATAATAACGAATGGTTATCTAGGATAAAGTGGTTGTGAAGGCACCATTAGGGTCATTCACGTAACAGGTTGAATGCAAACTTCCTTAATATACTAATCAAAATCCACAAACATTTGAAAAAATTAATCAAAGATCGGATGTGTTGAGAAATGTAGGAAAGCGTGAATCCTCTCTCCCTCCCTTATTGTTGTGTGTAATATAAGATAGATATGTACCTTCAAATTATTGCATATAAGATTATGTGAAGGTATAATGACAAAAATAGAACAAGAAGAATTATAGAGAAGTGTAAAAATCCAATGCACTCCATATACACTTCTTCTTTAAGGAAGTCATTTTGTCAAAATCCTGTAAAGGAAGTGGGTAAGAATAATTCATTAATGAAGCATCTCTAGATAGTGTTAGCCTCGTAGACAATAAGGGGACCCAAAATAAAGATTGCAAAGAGCATATGGATTTTAGTTTTTTGTTTGATTCCCAAACTCATTTTGGCTTGGTCTCCTCATTAGTAAAACTTGTGCAACTAAGAATAGAATTTTGATATTGCACATTCAACTGTGGAGTTTTTTAGTCAAACTCATTGACCCTTGTTTCATGAGTAGTGGCTCAAGTGGTTCACATGAACCCCTCTCTCATGAGAATGAATGAAACACTTAGAACTCATTGGATCTAGGTGACGCATCAAGACTTCACAGGAGTTCACCTATCCCAGTACAACTCCAGCTTGAGTATGCTTAACTATGTAATTCCCTCCATGGTTAAACCCACTTTGCTTGCAACCCCATTTTCAAAACCTTCACCAAGTTTTGTGCCTTATAAATCATTCATTATGAAACCCCTTGAGCTCATCAATTGGTAAGGAGATATTTTTCCATAGAAAGACAAATAGTGATATTGTTATCAAGATTCAACTATGTAGTTTTTGCCTCAAACTTATAGACTCGTTGACTTGCTATGGAAAAATATCTCATACTTATCAATAATATAATTGTTGAAGGATTAGAAGAAGTTTGGTTTCAATTTAGAATTTTTAGGATGAGATTGAAGTCTGAGTTCATGAAAAGTGGATTTGGGAGTATTTTAGATTAACAGGGACTACGATATGAGAGTTGTATTTTGAGTTTTGGTTGAGTTGGTGGCTTGGTTTGAATAAAGCTTTGAATATGTTAAATTTTAAGTTGAATGTGTAGGTTAGGTTTAAGGACTAGTTTACAAATAAAAGGTACAAAGTGAAACAAAGGAGCAAATAAAGGAGGTGGTAAAGTATCATGCTTATTGTTGATATATATATATATATATATAGATTGCAACCACCCCTTGGCCTTTTAGGATCCCCACAATGGCTCGTAAATGCATGCAAAATCATTAGTTTGGAATGTCCTGATTGTAATTCCTATTAATTTTATAAAAAATGTCATTTCAATGGTATTTAAATTCCCTATACTTTTAAAAAGTATAGGGAATTTTTAATATTCCCTATACTAAAATAAAATACCCCCGTTTTAGCAATTTTATGATGCTAACATCATTCTATACCTTTGGTCTTTTTTCTCCCTTTTTTTTTAAAAAAAAATCTATTTTTTTCTACCTTATGTATGGCCACCCCAAATATAGGGCTTAATGACCAACTTGATCACAATGATTATGGGCCAAGTAGTGGGACCTAGTAATTTTAGGCAGTTTTTTTTTTTCATTTTTGACAATTTTTTGTACCTAGTGTATGGACTACCGAAGATATAAGAATCAATTACAAGCTTTATTGCCATTTTGGACCTAGTATTTTTTCCTAGGCATTTTTTCCATTTTTTGGCATTTTCTATTTAAATTTTATACCAAATTTATGGAATACTAAAATATAGGGATCAATTATAAGTGTGATCACAATGATTAGTCCCCAAGAGTGGTCCTACAAATTTATTTTCTATGATCATTTTATACAATTGCATACCCACCATCCCAACCCTACTCTTTTTTATAAGCAGTATCTTGACTCTTTCTCATCATAATCCCCCTACTATTTAGTTTAGAACTATTTCAATCATCGCATGGTACATAGATAGTCAAGTAGTTCCTTTAGATTAACCTGTCAGTGTCACTAACCATTGTTGTTTATTAGTGTCAATCACTTAGTCATTTACAAGGCAGAATCAGATGGTCATCACTATGACCAAGCTACTCTACATAGGTTGAGTCATGTACATAAGCAAGTATGTACCAAGCTCTATAGGAGTTGAGTAAGTGTATGGTGACTAAGTATTCACAAATGGATCAAGCAATGGAGAATAAGGAGAAAGGAAGTGATCCTATAATCTTGGCTATGGAAAAGTAAGTACTTGAAATCTGAAATGAATAGAAGATAAATACTAACCTTAAAGTGGGATAAATTTGGAAAATGTTGATTTATGATGGCTATGTACAATTTCAAGAATTCTACAACCTGTTCCAAACTGGAAATGTCGAGACGGAGAAAACCTGAAAAACTTTTGTCCTTTTGAATGTAAGTTGACCTTGACCCAGATAGAGGAGCACAATCTTACAACCTTGACTTGCACTGCTCTGACGAAATTTTTATTTGCAAATCCCGCAAGTCCGGCAAAAAGGGTATCCAAATTTGCACTTTAATTCATTGTTCAGCACCTGTATCTGCAAGAAAAATGGTTATGTTGTTTGGATGGGCGGTTTGACCCCCTAGTTTGGAATCAACCTTGAAATATAATTGAAATTACAATATGAATAAACAAAGTAAATGGAACTATTCATGTAATATATCTTGCCCAAACTGATTGATTTTAGCTCAAGGAATTTTGTCAAAAACTTGTATGCTTCCTTCTAATGCTAAGAAATTTGCAAATGATGTTACAATGCCTCTTACAATGAACTAATATGCAAGTGCAATTCTTTTGGTACTTTTAATGCATATACATGGAAACTAGATATGGAATGCATACCTACAGCCAACTGACATTTTGACAAACAATTGACATACAACTATTATGCTGATCATATATGCTATTAGATGGACATTTCGTCAAACAAATGGTAAGCAACATGTATATCCTTTATTGAATTCATTCTCATGTACAATGTTGCTATGAGTTTGCCAAGACAAATGGCCTTACAATAATGACTACAATAATGCTAAAAATATCATTCCAAATTATCACAGCAAAATCATATGCCTAAAAATTACAATGCTAACTGCTAATAATTGCAAGAGGAACCTGATAATAGTGATGCCCAAGGATGGAGATGAATCAAGCATAAGTATTGTAGCACAACATCATTCTTGCATATTGTAGTAGCCAACAATAATTGTATTCTCCAATTTAAGCACAAACAGAACTCCTCAATTGAAGCTTTTCTGAATACCAAATTTAGTGGATATTTCACCACCTCAAATGGTTGCAACACCAAAGAGTTGACATTCTCCAATGGGTGACTGAAATCAGAAACCTTAGTTTCTTCTCCCAAGTTTATATCAAATACAATTCACAATAATCGGATGATTATCAATGAAGCTCTCACCTCTATTTATTCTTTTCCTTCACCCTTCTAGAAGGAAATAAAATATTTTTTGATTGCATTCTCTAGAAGCTTCCCCCATTCCAATACAATAATTAATTGTAATTCTAGAAAATGCACTCTCTAGAAGCTTCTCCCTTGCAATACAATAATTAATTATGCTTCTAGAAAATTAAATTAATTAAATAAAAAGCCACCTTTTAATTTATTTATTTTTAATGACTTTATAAGAAATTAATTTAATCAATCTCTCTATATTTCTTCACTTAGCCTTTGGAGAATGTAAAGGCTAAGAACTCTATTGAGTTGCTAAAAGATGGGGACATTAGAGTCCGCCCTCTCTGAAATTGTTTGTCCTCAAGCAACTTTAAGTCTGGATGCTACAAAATCTCCTCATTCTTCCATGTCGCATCCTCTACTGGCAGGTCCTTCCATTTCACCAAATACTACCTTATAGTACGCCGCCTTAAAAAATGTTTTAGGCTATTATGGTCAGTTTTGATACAAAACTTGCTACCTACCAAGTATTGCTTGAATTTAGCCAAAGCATGCATAATGGCTAACATCTCCTTATCATATATGTTGAAGCTTCATTCTGGCCCTCTTAATTTCCTACTCTCATAAGCAGTAGGGTGCTCTCCTGCATAAGCACCACTCCAATACCCTCTCCAAAAGCATCACAATGTAGCTCAAAAGGTTTTCTAAAATTTTGGTAACGCTAACACTGGACAAGAAGTCATCAACTCCTTAAATTTCTCAAAACACTCTTGTGCCTCAAAAGTCCACAAGAAAGATCCCTTTCTCATCAAATCTGTCAAAGGTGTTGCATGCCTAGAACATCCATCCACAAACCTAATGTAGAAACTACATAATCCCAGAAAGCCCCTCAACTGTGTAAGGTTTACTAGTGAAGGCCATTCCACAATGGTATGAATCTTTTTAGGATCCATGCATACGCCTTTTGCATTGATGATGTGACCCAAATACAACAACTCTATCATACCCAAATCACATTTTGACTCCTTTGCATACAAGGACTCTCTGCCCAATATATCCAACACCATGTCAAGGTGAACCAAGTGCTCCTCCCAAGATCTATTGTACACCAAGATATCATCAAAGAAGACAAGTACAAATTTTCTCAACTAAGGATGGAAAACCCTATTTATTGTTGTCTGAAAAGTAGTAGGTGTATTAGTTAGCCCAAATGGCATAACTACAAACTTAAAATGGCCATAATGACATCTGAAGGTTGTCTTCTCCATGTCTTGCTCTCTAACTTTGATCCGGTGGTAACCTGATCTCAAATCTATCTTTGAGAAGAAGCAAGCTCCATGAAGCTCATCTATCAATTCAGGAATCCTGGGAATGGCGTACCTATTTTTAATTGTCTTCCTATTAAGCACCCTCTAATCAATGCACATCCTTAATGTCCCATCCTTCTTCTTCACCAAAACCACTAAAGAAGCGAAAGGAGACTTACTTGGTCTAATGTGGCCCATAACAAGTAAAACCATTATAGTTTTTTCAATTTCATCCTTCAACCTCTTCGGATGCCTGTAAGGTGTAATCATGATGGGCTTAGACCTCTCCTCTAACTCAATGATGTGCTCAATACCCCTATCTGGTGATCTACCTGGTGGAATGTCACTGAACACCTTAGAGTGTTTAACTCTAAGCTCCTGAATATCAAGAGGATCTTCAGTCTTATGTTGTCCCTCATGTGATGTCATTAACATGCACTCTGCTACCCACTCTACCTAATCATGTCGAATCAATCTAGCCATCCTCCAAAAAGAGACTATTCTGAAATCACTGTCTCTGATTGCCTTAAGAATCTGTGTCTTCTCATTCACTTTAAACCTCATTTCCATCTCCTTGAGATTAAGAGTGAACTCACCAATATCATGCAACCAACTCATCCCAAGGACTATATTTGTATCTCCCATAGGCACAACATAGAAATCTGCTTTAAAGGCATAATTATTAACTTCCACAGGGAGTCCAGTGATCTTACGATCACAATTGAGGACATAGGCATCAGCTACCCTCACTTTAATTCCCCCAAACTCCTTTATTTGTATGCCACGCTTCTCCACCAACCTAGCATCAATGAAAGTATGATTGCCGCTGGTGTAAACCAAAGTTATAACTTGTCTAACAAGTACTCCTCTCATTCAAAATGATCTTTCCTACTTAATACTAGTGAGACGAGCTTCCCTAGGTTTCCCATCTCCTTCCTCATCCGTGGACTCTATTTTAGAAAAGTTTTCAGCCTTGTCTTCCTTTTTTTCACCATCTATTTCCTCTATATCAGACTATTGGTCTGAATTATTTGATTCTGGTTCCTCAACTAGTCTAAGAGGAAAATCATGGTTTGCATCATAGGGTCCCTTACAGTAGAAACGTAATCTTTTCTTCCTCAAATCATTTAATGTTTCCCTATCAAAAGGTACTAGAGTTTTATCTTTAGAATCATTTTTAAAATCAGTCCTCTCTATTTTTTTATAAAATGGTTTGTTATCCTTACTAGAAGATGCTCCTTTGGACTGAAATTTGTTTGTTGGGACTGCATGTTCCATGCTTCTTGTCTTTTTCATAGCTTCCTATAAAGAAATGGGTTCAAGTGCCTTTATCCAACCTCTCAATGGTTCGGATAGGCCCTCAATGAAAAGAACTATTAATCTATGCCCTGACATGTTTGGTGCCATGACTATCAACTGTTAAAATTCACCAATGAAATACTCCGAGTTGCCTATTTGTTTCAACTATGCTAATTCCTAGAAGTAAATCTTTGGATCTTTCTTGTCAAATCTTTCAACCAACCTATCCATGAAGTCCTGGTACTCTATCACCTGATTATGCTAAAGTGTTACCATACCATGGTACCACCAATCATGTGCTACTCCCTCCAAATGCAAAGTGGTGTATTTGATAGCTTCAATTTCTATTATTAGCCTTAGTGCCAAGAATGTGTCAAGTTTATGAATCCAAGCTTGAGCTGTCATTTTACCACTCTCATCAAATGTAGGCATAGTAAGCTTGTCTGTAGCCCTCTTCAACTCACTATTTTGACCCCTAGGCCTCCTATCCTGTATGAGTGACCTATAATGTTCTCTCCTTTGATTTACAAAGAGTTCAAAGGTCATCCTCTCCCGAACCTATGGTGCCAATAATTCTCATTCATCATTTGCAACCATAAGGATATCGACAAATGTCTCATACTCAACTTCCTCTTTTGGTTCTTGTATTGGTTCCTCTCTGACAAAAGTAGGACGTGTAGGCATGTATGTTGTTCTACAAAGAGTTATATGAGTTTTAGGTGATCCCATTGCACTCCTATTATTCCCTTGTTCCTGATTCCATCTGTCTTGTGGGTTCATGCGCTCAACCATGGTGGTGAGTGCTCGCAAAGCCTAAGCCATTCACTCTCATCCTGTAACCATTGCTCTGAAAAATTCCCTTGTTTCTTGATCATCATTACTATTGTCTCTTGGTGGACTATGCTCATGCCTGTCACCCATGGTGTCTGGCTGCCTGATAAAATCTTGTTCCCTATCAAACAAAGCTTACCTGATACTAAAAAATCTGTGAGAGCCAACCCTAGGTGGCTTGTGATTGCTAAACCCTCAGGATGGCAGGATTTAGCTCTGATACCAATGTAATATCCCTTGCCCAAACAGACTAATTTTAGCTCAAGAAATTTTGTCAAACACTTGTATGCTGCCTTTTAATGCTAAGAAATTTGCAAATAATATTACAATGCCTCTTACAATGAACTAATATGAAAGTGCAATTCTTTTGGTACTTTCAATGCATATACATGGAAACTAGATATGGAATGCATACCTATAGCTAACTAACATTTTGGCAAACAATTGACATACAACTATTATGCTGATCATATCTGCTATTAGATGGACATTTCGTCAAACAAATGGTATGCAACATGTATATCCTTTATTGAATTCATTCTCATGCACAATGTTGCTATGAGTTTTCCAAGACAAATGGGCTTACAATAATGACTATATTAATGCCAAAATCTGATTCTAAATTATCACAACAAAATCATATGCCTAAAAATTACAATGCTAACTACTAATAGTTGCAAGAGGAACTTGATAATAGTGATGCCCACAGATGGAGATGAATCAAGCATAAGTATTGTAGCACGGCATTGTTCTTGTGTACTATAGTAGTCAATAATAATTGTATTCTCCAATTTAAGCACAAACAGAACTCTTGAATTGAAGCTCTTCTGAATACCAAATTCAATGGATATTTCACTACCTCAAATGGTTGCAACACTAAAGAGTTGACATTCTCCAATGGCTGACTGAAATCAAAAACCTTAGTTTCTTCTTCCTCAAATGCAATTCACAATAATTGGATGATTAACAATGAAGCTCTCAACTCTATTTATTCTTTTCCTTCACCCTTCTAGAAGGAAATAAAATATTTTTTTAATTGCATTCTCTAGAAGCTTTTCCCTTTTCAATACAATAATTAATTGTATTTCTAAAAAATCCACTCTCTAGAAGCTTCTCCCTTGCAATACAATAATTAATTGTGCTTCTAGAAAATTAAATTAATTAAATATGAAGTCACCTTTTAATTTGAATTTTTTTTTAATGACTTTATAAGAAATTAATTTAATCAATTTCTCCTTATTTCTTCACTTAGCCTTTAGAGAATGTAAAGGCTAAGAACTCCACTAAGTTGCTAAAAAGATGGGGACATCACAATTCACCTTGCTTATGTTGTAATTGTTGCGGAGGATTTGGATCCTTGAGTCCACAAGTATGGATACTCCAAATGAATGTAGAAATGTATGTAGGATGTCCCAAATCAATGGCATTAGATCTTCAACACCAATATTGAATGGATCTTTACATAGAAAAAGGTTTGGATGAATGTGGATGGAGAAATCTTCAACAAGAGGGCCCCATTGAGATTGAATCCTTCAATGGCTAACAATGGACCTCCTTTAATTAGACCTTGAATGTTTGAATGCTCGATCATGAAAGTGGATGCTCTTAAGACAAGTAGATAATAACTTTTCTCATAGATAGTGGATCTTCACTTCATAGTAGGTGCATAAATTATAGATCATAGCTCATAGAAAGTAGATGTCAAAATGAGGGAAGAAGGCTTCCTTACATAGAGATCTAGGGCACAAACTTCTAGAGAAGGCTGACATGGAAGCATTAAATCCCAATTAACCCTAACCCTTAGAAATGGGCCTAGATTAAATGTAATTCAAGAGTGTACCATTCTGAAACCCGAAACAACCAACCCGAAAGTGGAAAAATGAAACTTTTTGAAGCCCGATATCTCAAGACACCCAAAAATTGAAAATTGGACCTGGGATCAATGACGAGGTTGACCCTGCCCCAGGTCAAGTTTGAAGTCACCCTTGACCTAGGTCAGGGTCGAGGTCAACCTTGACCTAAAAGGAAAAGATAAGTAACTGTATGTAGTGAAATCCTAGTATGTAAAGAACATTAAAATGAATCTAACATTCATAACTAAAGAAATACAACAAACTTTATGAGAGGACGAAGGAGACACAGAAGATGAATGCAAACCAAGTATGGTAAGCTCCCCTAGGTGTGACCTTTATACTTCAATGTGTCCAAAAGATGGTGGGTGTGTGCTTAGAGTGATCTCAAGGTTCAAGTGATGGATTATGGTCAATTATGAAGGCAAGTGAAGGGTTTAACAAGGGGAGCATGGAGAGATTTTTCCATTATAGATGGTATTTTGATAGTTTGTGAGCTCTCAAAATAGCATTATAAGTTTGCATGGGAAGTGGATTGATTATGAGAGGGAGAGGGTCTAGTTTATAGGCCAAGGGGTAGTGAGATGGAGGGACAAGATGCAAGGATAGAAAAAGGATGGAGGAGGGCTAGGATGCAAGGAAGGGGAAGTACATGGATTGTGCTTCTTTAAATCCATAGCCTTGTGACAAGTGTCACAAGGGGATTGGATGGGTTAAGAGGGCCAAAATGAAGACTCAAAGGGAGTTATGAGGGAGAAGGACTGTAGAAAAGGGATGTAAGAGGCCTTAAAGAGCCATCAAGGCATGTAAGAGCCTTAAAGTCCTTTGGATAGGTACATAAGAAGGATGGGATGGGATTTTGACTTTGGTTTGCTTAGGAAGTCTTAACCCTTGTTTAAAGTTGTGCACATGTTTAGGAGTGGGATTAGGTTTAGCTTATGAGAGGATTAGGATGTAAGTGACTTAGCTTTAATGAAATAGGTTAATTAGTTGGCTAAGTGAGGTTAGCATGGGTGAATGGTTTGGATTTGGATAATTATAGGGTTTAGGAATGGTTAGGGGTTGGGAAATGATTTATTTAATGATTTATTTAATAAAAGGGGTTTGGGATTAAATTAAATAAGTATAGTGCAATTATTTAATTTAATAGAAGAATAAGGTTTTAATTGATAATTTGACTTTAGGTTGTCATTTGATTTTATCAATTCGGACTATAGTTAATTAAATTAATTAATTAACTAGGTAATGATGATTAATTAATTAAATATTAGATATTTAATCAATAATGTCCTAGAAGATGACTAAATAGGATTGCTTAATTATATATTCAAATTTATGTGTCTACAGTAACATCATATTAGAGGAGAGGATCAGTTAACAAGAGAAGACTCGAAATTAGCTTGTAGAGAAAATCAAGAGTCGGGTACTGAATCAATTTTAATAGGCTTGAATCAAGGTAAATCTCTTAACAGAGTGGTCATAATTGATCTTTGTAAAACTCCTTATAGAGTCCTTAATTCATTGTAAGTGTTAAATCCTCTAACAAGGTGAGACCTAGTAGTCTCTTAAGCCTTTGACAGGGTAGACTCCTCACAGGGTAGATCATATCTTATGATCAAACATTGTAACCTTAACTAGTTAACTTTATTACTGCAGTAGTGTAGATTTATGGGTGTCATCCCCACCCCAATTTTACCTTCACCTTGGAGGGTTTCTAGGTAACAAATATGTGTTATGCATTTTTTAATACTTTTAATTGACCAGATTTATATGTTACAAAATATTTACATTATAGGTTTTACGTGCACAAGTTTATTGGCAGATGTGAGTGAATTGATGAAAAGTTTAAGTGTTTAAGATTCTGATTCACACCCCTCCCCCTCTCTCAATATCTTATTTATCCTATTTATACCTCCATCAGTCAACAATTGGTATCAGAGCATTGGTTCTTTGAAGGAAGCTTAATAACTTGGAGATTAGATCTTGGAGATGGAGGCTTTCAAACTAGATAGGCTATTGATAATCAAGTGATTGACATCCAACTCATACTATAGAAACTTGAGAAGGCAAGACAAGATCTAAAAGATTTCCTTAAAAAGAGAAAGGAAATTTCCATTTAGATAAAATAGTTTTCATATGAAGAAGTGGAGATTGAAGAACTATTTGAACCAATCAATCCAAATGACAAAGCATCTTTTGATCTACTTGACAAGAACAAACTTATGAATGAAGAAATAAGAGGACTGAAAGAGAACATGAAATCCAATCAATAAGACTATGTGAAGCTATAGAACAAAAGAAGAAAGTTGAAGAAGATAGGACTATGGCTGAAGAAGACCAAAGGGTGATGGTTATTGTTAGGATTAAACTCAGACAAAAATAACAGTTACATGCAAATATAACCAATATCAGAAAATAATAGAGCGCACATAAGAGAACACAAGACACCAAGATTTAATGTGGTTTAGCCAATCCCTGGGCTACGTCTACCAACAACAAGTCCAGTATTATTATTATCTAGTGATTACAATCTGTAATCCCTTACAACTCAATATTGCCACAAGAAGCTACAGTATCACCATTACATTATGAAATTTGTAACCCTAAGCCTTTGTATACAAGTTTTTTACTACTTACACAATTAAGGCTAGAATAAGTCATCCAAAAGGAAAATAGCAGTCAACACTTTTTACAATATAAGGTCATTTTTGGCTTTAGGAGCACTACCCCTGAAAATGCTTGTAGGGGCATTGCCCCTCGACCCCACTCTGTACTATGACAAGGAGTACTGCCCCAAGACCCCGTAGGGGCGCTACCCCCAAACCCCGATAGAAATAATATGGGGAGAAAATTGTGCCGAATAAACCTACAAGTCTGATTAGGCTCCACATCACAATAGCTATCAGACTTGAAGAAACAATATCAAATGTGTAGAATCTCACAAACACACATCTGGACATCATGAATCAGCTAATGCTTGCAAATCAGGAATTGAATCACGAGGATGTGGAAGTGGCAAATCTCAAATCACAGAAGGACATACTATAGAATGAATTGAAAGATGAGAAAGAATCTATGGATAAATTCAACAAACCTAAAGAGGCAATGAAGTACTTTGAAGAACTTATGAATTCATCAAGTTGTTTTGATGGGTCTGTACATTTAGGCACTAAGAAAGGTAAATCATCTAGAAATGGAGAAATAAGGAATGCAAAGTCAAAGGACAAAACAACATGTTATCACAGTGGAAAACTTGGTCATACTACAAATATCTTTCAAAGAAAACATGGTATGCAAAATTCTAAACCTAAGTTTACTGGTTACTATTTTTACTGCAAGAAACAAGGAAATCAAATACATGAGTGTAGATCAAGACTAGGGAAGACAACTACTACACCTAAATTTAAAGGATATTGCTATAATTGTTAAAAGTATGGGCATAGAGCATATGAATGTTGATCACAGAAAAAATCATTTTGGACAAATCAAAGGAAGAATTATGCACCTAACAATGCATGTTCCAGATGTCACAAGTTTGGACATCAAAGTGAGAATTGCAAGACTCAAGCATATTCAACAAATTAGACAAAAGACAAAGGAAAAGGAAAAGGAAAAGTGGACATTGAACAAATTAGAAATGAAATGAACCAGAAATGGAAAAGAAAAGAAGATGGAACTAGTGGAGCTAATGGAGAAGAGGTCACCCAATCCAATGGAGAAGGTGATCATGTCGTCTCAAACTAAGCAAGAGAGGTATGTATGGAACTGTATACTTAATTGATATATCATACATTAGTTCCTTACATGAAAATGTGCCAAAGTTCAAATCTGCGTATGTGAAGATACAAAAGACCAAATTTTTGAAAGATTGCCAAGTGTCAATAAAAATTGTCTATGTTGATTGAGCATTGCAACATAGATCGAGCATTTTAGAAGAGAAATGATAAGAGACTAAGTAATATGGAAGAGACCAAACTATAATACAAAGACCTAGCTGAAAAGCATCAACATCGACCAAGATAGTTGGCTTCCACCTACCTAAGTACACAACATTAATGGAGAACCCTAATCAATCAAAAGAAGGTATATAAAAAAATTTGAAGACATTATTACATACCTTGCATTCATATTTTTGAGAGCATAGAGAAATTTGGCAATTTTAGCGACTAATAAAGATTTTAAGAGTGATTTGGATGAAGAGGCTTGAACGAGTGAAGATCTCAACTGTGTCCAGTATCCAAAGAAGAATGAACTTCAAGCTATAAATATGAACATGGAAGCTTCATCAACCACTGGAATGAGCCAAGAGGTTAGTAGAATCCAACTAATGAAGAGTGACGATTGTCCTCCACCAAATTTTCATGCTATTCTAGAGATTTCTATGAAAGGAGACTCAATGGGTGTGTTATCCTTGATACCACCTAAATTCATTATGATCCATGATGTCAGAAGTTGTTATATGTGTAAAATTAGAGAAGTAGGAGATTGTGAAATTAGGGAAGCATATGAGAAGTTGTGCAATGAAGGAATTATGAAGGACGAATTTAAAGTTGTTGAAAGGAAAGGGTTAACTTGTGCCCTAGAATTCTCGAAGAAATTCAAGGTTGAATGGATTAAAGTTGTTTTGAGCAGAATCCATGACATGAAGTATTGGTTACAGAATGGACCAATGGAGATCAAAAATAAAATGATTCATAGGGTACAGGCTATCCAACCCTAGACATAAAGAAAACCATGCAAAGCCTGAGTCGTGAGCAAGTTGAGGCAAACATAGGAGCTGAGTGGAATGGATGTGGTCCATCCATCTCAAACATCTATGATCCACTAATTGAATTTTTAGTGAGGGCTATCGCTCACAAATTCTATCAATTGAGAAAATTGAATAGTGTACCTTATATGGTTGCGGATACAACTTGCAGAAAATTGGTCACCCATAAGATAAGAGAAGAATTCAATGTATAAGTTTGGATCCCTCATTATGTGTATTTTCTTTTATATCCAAATGTATTTTCCTGGTATTGGTAATATTATATGGGAGCAAGACCAACCAATGACAAAACAAATTAATGAATATATCACGCAGTTGGGAGAAAATTTTGAGAATGTATGGATACTTATTTTGATGAACTTAAGCAAAGGATGAAAAGGAGAATGAGCATACCTAAAGAATTGGTCATGAAATATTACATTGACATATGTTTTCTTTTGGATATAGACAACACTTTTGTATAGGAAATGAAGCCAAGGATGGCTTGGTTACAAGGTTTTGACTATGAGATAGATAGTGATGTAGTGAGTGCAAACATTGATGCACTATTGAAAGAAGAGATAGATGTCGAGGTTGAACCTTTTGGGAGATATGAAGAAGCAAAAGAAATAATAATAGTAAATATAAAGATAGCTTCTAAGGAAAAGAAAGGAAGAAAATGATTGAAAATTTAGAAGCAAAATTGGGCATCCTAGGCAAGGGAAAAGAACCATTACAATTGACACAAGATCTTGGTTAAGATGAAGAATAAGACAGAGGTGATGAGGAAGAGGAAGAAGGTGACAAAGGAAAATCCCTAGTTGTTTTCATGCCACCGAGTAAGAAATCTCAAAGAACAAAGAAGAAGTCAATAGTGACACCCATCTCTCCTCCACCACCAAACAAGCCAAGGACTAGGGTAGTTGCTACTGGCAAGCAATCTGCAAAGCAGAAGGTAGCAAAAGCTACAGAGCCCTGTGCTTCCAAAATCAAAAGAAGGAGATTCTTTAGAGGACCACCTCAGAGGAAACCTAGGTCTACTAATGAGGTATGTGCAAAGTTAAAGAGTTTCCTAGGTTTATCTAGTTTTAGATTTGTCAAATATGATACACTAGATAAGATGATAGAAATAAAATTGAGGAGGCTATAGTAGAAATGATCTCAAATTTCAAACTAGCTCCTAGTGAAATAGAGAAGAAGATACCTCAAGACTTATATTACATATTAGAAATAAGATGGGAACAAGAAAAGAAGGAAGAGAAAAATATAAGGACTGACGCATTAAACAGAGTAATGCTTGCCTTATCCCAAGAGGAAAAAGGACACATTTTTGGAGAAATATAGGAGCATATTTGTTCCAAAAAATAGAACATTTTTTATCTTGCTAAATAAAGAGGAAGTTGTACAAAAACAAAGTGAGTTGCTCTGGAAGAGTATTTTTAGGTTAACAAAAAAGACAAGAGTGACAAACACTATAAACATCGAAGATGATTATAGCAATGGAGGAAGATTAGGTGTGTCGAGTCTACAAGGAAGCATGTCCCATATACATGCCAACACCTCTAACACTCCAGAGGCTAAAAAGTCAAGGCCCACAGATACAAAGGTAGATGGTGAAGAGAAGGAAACAATTATAGATAGTAAGATTTTTTTAGCACCTCGCATTGAGGAAGGAAAAGAGTCAAATGAAGCTAAATCAAGTGTAACTATTGTTGTCTCGAGAATAGATGCACAAGCAAGATCGAGTGGTGACACCCCTTCGCCAACTCTCAAGGCAGTGTCAAGCAACAACACTCCTTCACCTAGCAGAAAGAGAAGAGCAATAAAAGATGTTTCACTAGATATTGAAGTTAGTCTGGATGAAATCATTGAGATGTCACAATTGGACCTGGAAAATCTCACCTTGGAGAAAACAATTTTGCTGCAAGAGTCTTTGGCAAAGAAGAAAATGCAAGAAGAACAAAGAAAAGAGCACAAGCAAAAATAGGTACTCGATGATGCATATTTTTGTTGATACTTTTGCCATTCATAATTTTGATGAAGATGCATCAATCATCAACCAGTTTGTAACTATAGTTGATCAAGTGAATACTGGAAATATGGAGTCAAATGAGAAGCTAATAGATCGATCTATCAGAAGAATTGAAACTATGGTTGTGGACAAAGTTTCCATAACCATTGTCGAGTAGTAAGTGCAAATACAAGAGAGAGTACATATTATGATTGAGCTAATACATAAGGTGCAACACTTGTACACAATTTTGTCAGATGTGCCAAGATTCACTAACAATATCCAGGCACAAATAAATAAAATTCAGGTTGAGATGAAGAGATCCACCAACATTATTTTTGAATCAACAAAATCACACATTGATTATTTCAATAATTTATTGGATGCTCAAGGCACATTGGTCGAGCTTCAGGTAGCTAATAGCAATATGAGATTCAAATTTATCTATGTTTAGGCAAGGATGATACCTCATTTGGAGGTCATGCAGAGAGAATTGAAAATAGCCCAGGATCTTATCATAAAAGATCACCATTTTTCAATGGTTGATAGTTTAATTGATTTGGCTGCAAGATTATAGTTGCATAATCATATTTTGGAAGCAGTAAGAACCACATGGGATCATGCATTGTTCATGATTATGAGAGTCCATAAGGAATTCATTGAAATATATGGATTATTTCCACCTATTCAACCCCAGTAGATGTGACATATAATGTTCAAAAACAAGAGGGAACAAGAGTTTTGAAGAGGGAATGATATGTGATGTCAAAGGGAGAAATACATATCTGAATAAAGGTGAAATGGATTTGTTATTCATTTTTGCATTGTTTATTCATCATTCATTGGCATAAGTCATAAAACTTAGGGGGAGAGCTCATTTATCAAATTGTATCATAATGATGTAAATATAACAAAGTTTTTTTTCCAATAATGTCAAAGGGGGAGATTGTTGGTGTCTCTAACCATTGTTGTCTATTAGTGTCAATCACTTAGTTATTTACAAGGAAAAGTCAAACGGTCATCACTACGACTGAGCTACTCTACATAGGTTGAATCATGTACATAAGCAAGTATGTACCAAGCTCTATAGGAGCTGAGTAAGTGTATGGTCATCTAGTATTTTCATATGAGCCGAGCTCATCAACGACCGAGAAAGTTCTAACTATACAAGTGACAATTTATATAGTGTGAGTCGAGCACAATACATGCCAAGTATTAGAAGAGTAATATAGGTCAAGCAATAGCAATGTCGAGCATTAGAAAATAGTAAAGACTAACAATGCAGAGTTTACATAAAAATCAAAAATGGAACAAAATTTGAGGTAACGTGTTTTACAAGTCGACATGGAAGGAATATTTAAAGATTGTAGAGGTTGTTACAGAACATTTAAATGATGTGGATCACAGATCCCTATGTTGTGTGATCAATGATTTAAATGGAGAGGCTATTATGGAAGGATATAAAAAACTCCTTACGAAACCTTTTAAATAGAGATGATCTTAACCTAGATTAGTGAGTGAGAGAGGTGTATAGAGTAAGAGCAAGAATAAAGAAGTATATGCATGCATACAAGTAGTAAAGTCAAGGATCGAGATCAGATCAAAAGTCGGTGAAGGGTTTCATTATCATCTAATAGAGAAAGTGAAATATTCATGGCAGTGAAGTGAAAGGGAAAGAAAAGTAGCATCATATCATAGGAGAGGATAAGTTAGCAAGGAGAAGACTTGAAATCAGCTTGCAAAGAAAATTAAGAGTCGGGTACTGAATCAGTTTTAATCGACTTGAATCAAGATAAATCTCTTAACAGAGTGATCTTAACATATCTTTGTAAATCTCATAACAAAGTCCTTACTTTATTGTAAGTATTAAATCCTCTAACAAGGTGAGACCTAGCAATCTCTTAAGCCTTTAACAGAGCAAACTCCACACATAGTAGATCACATCTTATGATCAAACATTGTATCCTTAATTGGTAAACCTTATTACTGCAGTAGTGAAGATTTGTGGGTATCATCCCCACCCCAATTTTACCTTCACCTTGGAGGATTTTTGGGTAACAAATATTGTGTTATGTGTTTTTTTCATGCATGGGATTGATCAGATTTATATGTTATAGCAAATTTACATTACAAGTTTTACATGCGCAAGTTTACTGATAGATGTGAGTGAATTGATGAAATTTTTAAGTGTTTAAGATTATGATTCCGCCCCACCGCCCATCCCCCTCCCCTCTCAGTATCTTGTTTATCTTGTTTATACTTCCATCATTCAGCAAGATATACATTATATGAAGGGGTCAAAATAGACTAACTTGGCTACAATCTTTGCATCCAAGAGTTGTTTAAAGGTCAAGAAGATTAACCTTGTGATTAAATTAGCATATTACTCAATGCTTGACCAAAATGGGGCAATAGTAGAAATATGGGAGAGGTCTACATGATGAAGATTGTATTTAGGGTTACGTTTTGAGAAAGAAGGGGCTTGTGTATGGTTTCTAAATGAAGGTCTCAAGAAATTTGGAAGGTGATATAGAGAAAAGAGGGTTAAGAGGAATAGTTAAGAAGGGATAAGAGGAAGAATAAGAAGAAATTACTAGTAGAAATACTTTATAGTCTAGTCAAATTGTGGTGTTTTTCTCTAAAAATGGTTTTCCCACATAAATCATTGTGTTGTGGTGTGAATGGTGTTTCTATTTATTTTTGTAACATGTGTAAAGATCTAAATAAATTTTGTATAAAAATCCTCTCGATATTAGTGTATAAGATTTCTATGTTACCTAAGATTCCTTACACCTTTGACCCATCAACAGTTTTCTGATGAGTACTACTATTATAAGAGAATTTGTAATGGTAGATGTGAAAATATTAAATTATCTCTTTCCAAATATAAGAAAGCTTTAGGCCACAAAATCAACCATTTGAAGAGCATAATTTTAGCCTTGATACTTTTAGGTTAGGCAATGAAAGAGTATTGGTATTTTACGCTATAATCAAATCTTTTCCAAATTTGTACCTTACTTTACTATTATCTATGGGTATCGTTCCTAATTCCTTCTAGAGTGACCTATTTAATAAGTTCCAATGTAAGATTGCCAATTAGAAAGGATCATTTTTTATTGAAGTTTGTAACCAATGATTAATTAAATAATTTTTCCAAAATATCCCTATATGGCATGCACTTATTACATTTTCTAGTAAAATTTATGGATGAAATTAACAGAAAAATAGAAGAGATTTATGTGGTTGAGAAACAAATCAAATATGGCTTCCTCTAATTATGATAGGTTTGGTGTGTAAACCCAAAAATAAAGGGATTCTAGGATCGACATTGATTAAAGAGTCTAATATGACCCTAAATGTCACAACCACTTGGACATTATTCAACGAGGAAATGAGCATGCCTCCATCATATTCAATCAATATTTATGGGGGGGAATGTATGTATTCTCTCAAATAACAAATTCCCTCAATGTTCCTCCATTTATATTTCTAACATGTTATCACAACCATCTTATGATCAAAGATATAATTAAAGAGGCTTTATCATCTATTTACTCTGGAAAAAAGTGTGCTCCTAATACAATTGAAGATCTTCTCTCAAATGTCTTGGTTGATCTTCTTAATGAACACATGACTATAAAAGCTACATGTACTAAGGATAATGAGTTAAAAATAAAATTAGTTTCTTACAAAAAGGTTCTTGAATGTACATAAAATATAAGGAAATGCATGTTTTTTCTTGAGTTTACAAATATTGTCTTAAATGGCCTACTGTAATTGAGAATCATAGAGATTAAATTGACTCTATTGCGTCTCAACTTAATGAATATGCTCAATCATTTGACATATTTAAGGACAAGGATGATGTTGGAAGAAAGAAATTAGTACATTGTAGTTACAATTGTCTGAATACAAAGACATGGAGATGAATTCATAAGTCAATTTTGGTCTATTAAGAAAATAGTTGAACAATGGTGCATTTTGTTTAACTATTGGAATAAGCTAAATGAATTGAGTTATATCTAGATGTACTAGATGATTTAGTTGGTGCTATTAAGTAACTTATGCGGTGCAATAGTCAATGTACAGTTCTTTCCTCTACTTTTTGGTCGTAGAATTCCTTATTCCTTAGATTATGGATAAATATAAAGAGATCTTACCTTGGAAAGGTAACTAACCTATTTTCCTTCCAATTAGTATTGTTGGGGATAGCAAGATTTGTGTGGATACCTCATTTTTTTTTATACCCTTTTCCCTTGATTTCAAAGGGTGAGATTAGTTTTGGGTAAGAATAGCTTTGGCATGTTGTCATCAATGATAAAGGGGAAGACTAGTAGTGTTTTTCATTGATGATTGTTAGTCATATGAGAAGGATAATGTTGTACACAATTAATACAAGTACTAATGTCAACACGTTTCTAATTAATGAAAAGTTCTTTGTTGATTTAAATATTGTTGGATGTGTATGAAGTTGTACTTATTCTATGTATATTCTAGTAACTCTATATTTTTGTGCTTCACTTTTTGGTTTACATTCCCCTATAATCAAAAATATTACTTTGTGGTTTTGATAGAATGTTTATGGTTTCTACTAGTACTTTCATTCAAGTTTTCATGTGGTTTGATTCTAAGGTATGAAATTTATAAGGTTCAGAAGTTTTGTTTAGCAAGTTCTTTATTTTCTTTGGCACAAAACAAGTTCTTTAGAAGGTTGTATTTTGCCTTGCATTCTTTAGGAAAGGTTAAGTATTGATTGTAGCATGTTGTCTCCAATTGGCACCAATTTTGATTATACCTATGTTGACTTATCTAATGAAGTATGCAAAGTATTTTTGGGGCAAACTAAATTTTTAATTAAATGTATGAAGTTAACTTTGATTAGAAATGTGTGTGTGTGTGTGTGTGTGTGTGTGTGTGTGTGTGTGTGTGTGTGTGTGTGTGTGGATACACACAAATATACACACACATACATGTACATATACATACATATGTATGTATAAATTTACACATGGGTTTAGTTATGGAGGAAACTCTATAATTAAGTGTGTTCAAGTTGGAGTGCTACTAGGATAGGTGACCTCTTGAGAAGTCATGGTGCTTCACCTTTATGTGAATCACCTATATGTAATCAGTGTCAAGTGTTCCATTCATTCTCATGAGAGATTGGTTCATGTAAACCACTACACATGAAACATGGGTCAATGAGTTTGACTCGAAATATTACATAGTTGAATCTTGATAGCAATATCACAATTTGACTTGTAGAAAATATATCCTACTTATCAACCCATCGTTTCTTAATGTAGTACTCAATTCAATAGTTGTTTGGGCAATATCAAGCACTAGCTTTACTTGGGGAGGTGGTAGGGATTTTAGAAATTGTCTTTGAATAATATACTTTTGTAACTATGATTTTAATTTATATAATAAGCATAATCATAATTTTTTTGTACACACATGCATGCACGCCCTTAATACGTACACTTGCGCACACATGCATAAGCAGTTGCAGCTAAAGTCGTGCATATACACACTTAATTTTGTTATATAAAATACCTATTTTGACTATAAAAAGTCATATAGTACAAATTTATTTTCATCACTTTTATATTGAATAAATGACATTATTTTTAAGGCAAGAGCCTACGACACAACAATAAATTGTGAGTCTCTTAATTGGGACGTCTTGGGTTTGAATCTACTCAAGCTTAACTAATAATCAAAATAATTAATCACAACAAATAATAATGATTAACCTTGTCTTCGGTCTCTTACCGAAAAAAAAATGACATTATTTTTAATTATTATATTTAAGTTAAGTTTAATTTATTGAAAAGGGGAAATAAAAAATATATGAGAAATTTATTAAAATAAATTTATAACATATTTAAAGACATGATATTGAATAGAGATTAATGAATAATTTTACATTTAATGTCAATAGGCATTCTACAATGGCAGAATGGGTGGAGAATGGGTGGAGTGGGATGGTGTGAGTGTGTTAATGTTAACTTTTATTCTTCTAGGTTAAATTTGACAACCATCTACATGTCAAAAGTTTTAATCTTATTATAACTAGAATATATTTTTTAAAATAATTTAATAAGTGCCACATATAATATTTGTTTAAATTATAATATTTGGAGATATAAATCATCCATTTTTTTAGAAATTAAAATAAAAAACTTAAGTTAATAAAAAACTAAATAAATTGAGATAAAAGAAATATAAATAATTTTAGATGTAGTAAATTAAATTATTATTATTTTGTAGTGGATATCTATCGGTATTTCTTTAGATAGATTTATTTAAGATATCTATACTAGTTTTATTTTATTTTATTTTTTAATTTTTAATTAAATAATCGAACATTCAAAAAGAAATGAGTACAAAATTAGAGCAAGGGAGGCAAGCCTCAACCACCAAGCTCAACCATCAAGTTCAACTGAGATCCAAAAAATAACTAACTCACACAATATGAATCAGTTTTTTCAAGAATACAAAAGAAAAAGATGAAAATTAATCCAGAATGTCATCATGGTCTTCAATCCAAGTAGTCCAACCCTACTCTCCTTCCATCCAAACTATTTTCTTGCTCTCAAGGATATGTACAAAGAAATCCAACCTATTAGCAGAAGGGCCTCTGGTGTCTCTAATTTCCTTCAGCAGACACTTAAGGGCAACCTCAAAAGTTGCCTGATCATCTACAATGCTAGCCCGTTCCAGTTTGTGGCCATCATGCAGGAATCTTTTCAATTTATTTTCTTCAAGCTTCATGATGCAACACACCTGCGAAACAATCTTAAATTGTATGAGTTTCAATTGAAACAAAGTAAGGGATCTACCAATGTCTTGGAATTTGTCCTCATTTCTAAATTTTCAAATAAACCAAAGAATATGAGAGGATAGAATATTCCAAAAGAAATTAGCATCCTTTATGAGACCAGTAATATAGCCAAGAATAATATCCATAACAAACACATGATCAATACTAATAATTCCAAAAAAAATCCATATAATCTTAGCAAACTAACAAGTAAGAAAAATATGTCTTAAGTTTTTAAGAGTGCTACAAACAGAGCAAGAGTTAGTATTGCCAAATTGATCTTTAATAGGAAGTCTATCAAGAAGAAGTTGCCACTTGAAATGCAATATTTTGGGAGGAATATGAGATTTCCAAAACTTGTCAAGAATTTTTTGCCATTCAAAAAAATCAAGATTCATATACCAAATAGAATTCAGATGGGAGAGAATGGAATTATCTTTATTAAGAACTTTATAAATATCCTTAGCCTTGAGTTTATGCAAGAAAGAACCATCATCCCAACAAAAGGATAAGAATCTGTGAGAGTCCACATCACACCTACAAGGAAGATTGAATGAATTGCAGGCATTAGAAATCATATTATAAGTACGCCTATGGGAATCAGGAAGATTAAACTTAAGCTTGATATCCTGCCAACTGACAAGATTATCATCTCAAGGATTGTTGGAAATGATTGAAATGATCATAAGAAAAGTTGTTGGAGTAATATATGGAACTGGTAAAGAATGTCCTCAATCATTGTTTTGTCATTGATGTCAAACTTGCTACTTGCAGGAATGACAATTGCTTTAGTGATCTAAATACTATCAATTAGTTGATTGTCAAGGAGGAAGCAATCAATAAGATGTAACTAGAACACCTAGAGAAAGGTTGAAGTTATGATGTTGTAATGAAGTACAAAGATCAGCTAAGCCATTGATGAAAAAGTGTATTTGATGACATATTACAAAGAATGGGCACACTGAAACATATCAAAGATTTAAGGTTTTAGCTAAGTCTTTTGTAAAGCTCAAACTAAGTTCATTAGAGAGAAGGAGCTAAGAAAGCTAGTAAGAGCCGAGCAAATTCTTAGTTAATGTCGAGCGGAACCAAGTGTTGAGTATTAACAAGTGTCGAGTATTAACAAGTGTTGAGTATTAACAAGTGTCGAGTGTAACAAGTGTCGAGTATTATCAAGTGTCGAGCAGAACCAAGTGCTGAGTAGGTATAGGTGCCGAGTAACACAGAGGTGTCGAACACCAGTAACTCAATAATGTCGAGTTGTTGCATTATTTTGGAAATCAAAGATTCGCCAGATCTAAGCCGACAAGGTTGTTATCTAGAAGTTTGTGAATTAAAAGGAAGATAAGAATGATGAGTTGGTGGCACTGAACACCATGAAGAATGTTTTTCTTTTAGAGAAACAACTGGAAAAGTTTCTAGAAGAAAACAAGATATGGGGTAGATACATTGTATCCTACCTAATCCATCTTGAAACTCTAAAATTGGAAAGGGAGAATTGAGCGGCAAAAGGAAAATCAGACTTCTATATAAGAAGACATAAGTTAATGAAGAATGAAAACAGGAATAAGGAGAGAGAGGTGGTCAAGCATAAAAGCATGAAGTGTTGTAGAATGTGCTAAGGAAAAGAAAGCACAGGAACTCTATTTGAATAGACGACCACAAGAATGATTGCATTGGCAGAATGAGTAAGAAGACTCAAGGAGATGAAGCTTGAAAGGGAGACAAGCATCAGAGCTGAAGTGATTGAAGCCAAGCATAAGGATTGAATTGAAAGTGTGATCTGAAATCTACAAAGTATGTTGTAAGTTATATCAGATCAAAAGACTATTATCGTTACTTTCTAGCAATTGTAACAGTAAGTCTAAATCCTATGGACTTAGGTTGGTTTAATAGCCATAAGATAAATCCTTTAACAGGGTGACATTCCAAGTGAATGTTCTAAAGACCTTTTACCAGGCCCATTCCTAACAGTTTGGTGAAATCCTCTAACAAGGTCACATTCAACAGTGTGTTGTAAGCCTTTAACAGTGCAGGCTTTTAACAGGGCATCACTTCAGAAGAGTGAAAATCAAGTAGCATGTTACTGGTGGTTTTTCCCAAATTGGGTTTCCATGTAAATCATTGTGTGATGTGTTGATTTTGGATGTTTTGTCATTGCATATTGATTTACTGTAACTTGCTTATATGATTGATTTAAGTATTGGATGGATGAAAAGTATATGGATTCATTAAAAGTAGTAAAAAGGTATTAATAGGGAATTTTGGACCTTGAATAACTGATTCACCACCACCCCTCCCCCCCCCCCCCCCCCTCTCAGTTATTCTAAAGAATTCTAACAATTGGTATCAGAGCCAACTGCTGATTCAATTCAAAGGGACTACAAGCAGAAAAGATCAAAATGGAAAAGAGAGAAGTTCTCAAGCTCAACAAAGACAACTTTGTTGCATGGCAAAGTTTGATGAAGCTACATCTTGGATCCATAGGAGATTGTGCCCAAAATTCAATTGTCACTGAACATGTAGATCCAATAGGTTCTCCTACTGCAAAAGACATGAAAAACAAGCAAGAACACAACCAGACAATGCTGGAAATTGCCTCTGCACTCAGCTATGCTGAACTTGATGATATCAAAGGATGTGACACTACATACAAAATGTGGAAAGCCTTATCAGACATCTATGGAGGAGATCAGAATGTACAAAGAGAAAAAAGAGAAAGTCTTAGAGGAAAGTTTGATGACATGAAAATGGAAGAAAATGAGAATGTTGCTTAGTATGGTACAAGAATAAAGGAAGTGGTAAGTGCAATAAGATGCTTGAGTGGTCAAATGGATGAAGATATTGTTAATAGTAAGTTCTTAAGAACCTTGCTCCCTATCTATACTATTAGAGTATCAGCAATACAAGAGCTAAGATGTATACCAAGAAATAATCTAAGCTTTGAAGGTATAATAGGTAGACTCACTGCATTTGAATTATCTAACTTTGACAACTACAAACCTAAAAATGTTGAATCCACTTTTAAGGCCAAGTTATCACTGAAAGATGCCGAACAGATGAAATCAAAGAAAGGAAAAAAATGAAGTATGTATCTAGTGACAGTAGCACTGATGAGGAAGATGTGGAACAATTGGAAGCATTGCTTGTTAGAAGATTTCGTAGGGGCAAAAGAAAATTCAAAGGTAAGATGCCTATAATTTGTTTCAATTGCAATGAAGTAGGTCATATTGTTGCAAGATGTCCACAGAAAAAGGATTCCAAGGAAGGCAACAAATACAAGAACAAAAGAGATGATGACAAGAGAGATTACAAAGAAAAAGGTAAGAAGTGTTATATTGTTGAAGAAAATTCTGATGACAATGATGATGAAGTTGTTTATGTAGCCATGAAGGACCAATCTAATGAAGAAGAAGCCACAGCACTGGTAACATGCATAAACAAGAATGACAAATGGATCATAGACAGTGGATGCTCACATCATATGACAAGAGACAAAAGTAAGTTTGCAAACTTTACTCAGCATGATGGAAATAGTGTTAGATTTGGTAATGATGCTCCATGTCAAATCAAAGGAAAAGGTTCCATTAAGCTCACAGAACAAATTTCATGTGACAATGCATACTATGTTGAAGGATAAAACTACAATTTACTGAGTGTCTCACAGTTAGGCAATATAGGCTGCAAAGTGGAATTTGGGAACAAAACTGCAAAAATCTATGACAATGATGGTAAACTGATAGGAAAAGGAGATCAAACAAAGAGTAATTTGTTTTACCTTGATATGGATGATGTTTCTTGTCTATTTTCAAAATTTGATGATGAATGGTTATGGCATAGAAGATTATGTCATGTCAACTTTGACAATCTAGTCAACATCAGTAAAATGAAGAAAGTCAGAGGTCTACCAAAATTGAAGAAGCCTGATAATATCATGTGCAAACAATGTTAGCTAGGAAAGATGACAAAATCAAGTTTCAAAAGCAAAAACTATACATCTAAAGAGATACTTGAGTTAGTTCACACTGACTTATGTGGTCCAATGGAAATACAAAGCTATAGAGGAGATAAATACATAATGTTATTTGTTGATGACTATTCCAGGATGATGACTATTATGTTCTTAAAACAAAAATCTGATGCTTTTCAAATGTTTAAGTGGTATGTGGCTAGAGTTGAAAAGGAAACTGGAAAAAGCCTGAAATTCCTAAGATCAGATAGAGGAGGTGAATTTACATCAAATGAATTTGAGATATTCTGTAATGACAAAGGGATCAAAAGACAAATGTTAGCTCCTAGAACTCCCCCACATAATGGAATTGTTGAAAGAAGAAACAGATTTGTAATTGATTGTGTCAAAACATTAATGATGGAAAAGAATGTTGCTCTAAAATACTGGAGAGAAGCTGTAAGTGTAGTTGTTCATACACTGAACCGTGTACAAGTCAAGAAATGTACAAATACAACACCTTTTGAATTATGGTATGGTTACTCACCCAATGTAAAACATTTCAAAGTGTTTGGTTGCAAATGTTTTATCCTTAAAGATGTTAGAAATGGAAAATTTGATGCAAAAAGTGATGAAGGTGTATTTCTTGGTTACTCCACTAGAAGTAAGGCATATAAGTGTTTGAATATTAACACTAACAAAATTGTGGAAAGTGCAAATGTAAATTTTGATGAGCACACAGAAGTCCAAGCTGAAATACCAAAGAAAATGGAAGAGTACATAACCTTTGTGTATTCTTATGAAGGAATGATTGATGAGAATGATGTCAATCAAATTGGAAATCAACAACAGGTATCAATTTCGGCTGAATCACAACCAGTAAATGTCGAGTTGCATTCAGAAGCCGAGTTGCAGAATGAAGAAAATGCACAATCTAATTCTGAAGACAGCATACATGATGAAGAACAACCTGACAACGAAGTGCATAGTGATCCTGAATCCGAAAGAGCAAACATGGAAACAAGGACAGAGCCAAGGTTATCCAAATATGTAAAAAGACATCACCCTGCTGAACAAATAATTGGTGACAAAGATGCAAGACCAATGACAAGGAACAGACTAAGACATGAATCATGTCTGATCAGCCAATCTGAACCCAAGACAGTACATGGTGCATTACAAGATGATGACTGGTATAAAGCTATGGAAGAAGAAATTGATCAAATAAAAAAAAAAAAAAAAACCTGGAGTTTGGTTCCCAGACCAACTGACAAGAATGTGATTGGCACCAAATGGGTATTCAGAAACAAACTAGATGAGAATGGTGAGATTACCAGAAATAAAGCTAGACTAGTATGTAAGGGTTATGCTCAAGAAGAAGGAATAGACTATGGAGAAACATTCGCTCCTGTTGCTAGAATGGAAGGAGTAAGAACTTTACTTGCATATGCTGCCTACAAAGATTTTAAAGTCTATCAGATGGATGTAAAATCCGCTTTCTTAAATGGTATACTAGAAGAAGAAGTTTACATTGAACAACCAGAAGGATTTGTTGATGAAAACAACAGGGATATGGTGTGTAAGTTACATAAAGCAATCTATGGTTTGAAACAAGCACCTAGAGCATGGTATGAGAGACTTCACAAGTATCTAGTGCAAATTGGATTTGAAGAACTAATGATAACAGCAACATGTACATCAAAGCAGAAGAAGGTAAAGACATTATTGTATCTGAAATCTTTGTGGATGACATAGTGTTTGGAGGTAAGGAAGTACTTTGCAAAGGCTTTGCTAACAAAATGAAACATGAATTTGAGATGTCTATGTTTGGAGAAATCAAATTTTTTGTTGGATTGCAAGTATATCAACTCAAACATGGAATATTTGTTACACAATCAAAGTACATCAAAGAAATTCTTAAAACATTTGGATTGGAGGAATCCAAACCAGTCAGCACACCAATGGCCACAGGAAATAAGCTATCCAAAAATGATGAGTCAGCTGAAGTCAATCAAACAATGTACAGATCCATGATTGGAAAACTACAATATGTTGTACATAGTAGACCAGACATAGCATTAGCAGTTGGAATAGTGGCTAGGTTCTCTGCTAATCCTAAAGAAAATCATCTCATAGTAGTAAAAAGAATAATGAGATATCTCAAAGGGACTGATGACTTTGGTCTATACTACAAAAAGAATGGAAAATTTGAGCTCAATGCATATACAGATGCAAACTGGGGAGGAAACATTGATGACAGAAAAAGCACAAGTGGAGGTGCATTATTTCTAGGCAGAAGGTTGGTTACCTGGACTAGCAAGAAACAAACATGTATATCCCAGTCCACTGCAGAATTAGAATATGTGGCAGTTGCAGTCAATTGCACAAACATTGTATAGCTCACACATCTATTGAATGGAATGAAAGAAGAAGTAACAAAACCTGTGATATTGTATTGTGATAATACAAGTGCTATAAACATATCCAAAAATCCAGTGATGCATGCAAAAACCAAGCGTATTGCAATCAAGTATCATTATGTCAGAGAATTAGTAGAAGACAAACAAGTGAAGTTGGAATACATTCACACAAAGGAACAAACTGCAGATATCTTCACCAAACCATTGCCCAAGGATGCCTATGAATATCTTAGAGGCAAGTTGGGGGTCATACCCCTAACTCAAGCTGCTTAAGGCAACAAGAAAGTATCCTTGCATCAACAGGAATAAATCATTGTAATATTAATAGGTCAATGCAAAGGATGACAGCAGAAACAGAAACTCCAAATCAGTTACAAACAGGGTGACAGAGAGAGAAAATCAACTAGAAGCCAAAGCTTATATTCTTCATGATAAAGATGCTACATCTTTGGCATTTATGTCAAAGAGGGAGAAATATACAGAAAACTTATCAATACAAAGTAAGAGGGAGATATATATGAAAGAGGGAGATATATGAGATCAGTAGTGAAATGCAGCAAGCTAACGTATACAATCTTGGTGGTAACTGAATTGATTACTTGATCAGTTTGGTTTGCCATCAATGCCAAAGAGGGAGATTGTTGGAAATGATTGAAATGATCATAAGAAAAGTTGTTGGAGTAATATATGGAACTGGTAAAGAATGTCCTCAATCATTGTTTTGTCATTGATGTCAAACTTGCTACTTGCAAGAATGACAATTGCTTTAGTGATCTAAATACTATTAATTAGTTGATTGTCAAGGAGGAAGCAATCAATAAGATGTAACTAGAAAACCTAGAGAAAGGTTGAAGTTATGATGTTGTAATGAAGTACAAGGATCAGCTAAGCCATTGATGAAAAAGTGTATTAAATCAACTAGAAGCCAAAGCTTATATTCTGCATGATAAAGATGCTACATCTTTGGCATTTATGTCAAAGAGGGAGAAATATGCAGAAAATTGATCAATACAAAGTAAGAGGGAGATATATATGAAAGAGGGAGATATATGAGATTAGTAGTGAAATGCAGCAAGCTAATGTATACAATCTTGGTGGTAACTGAATTGATTACTTGATCAGTTTGGTTTGCCATCAATGCCAAAGAGGGAGATTGTTGGAAATGATTGAAATGATCATAAGAAAAGTTGTTGGAGTAATATATAGAATTGGTAAAGAATGTCCTCAATCATTGTTTTGGCATTGATGTCAAACTTGCTACTTGCAGGAATGAAAATTGCTTTAGTGATCTAAATACTATCAATTAGTTGATTGTCAAGGAGGAAGCAATCAATAAGATGTAACTAGAACACCTAGAGAAAGGTTGAAGTTATGATGTTGTAATGAAGTACAAAGATCAGCTAAGCCATTGATGAAAAAGTGTATTTGATGACATATTACAAAGAATGGGCACACTGAAACATATCAAAGATTTAAGGTTTTAGCTAAGTCTTTTGTAAAGCTCAAACTAAGTTCATTAGAGAGAAGGAGTTGAGCAAGCTAGTAAGAGCCGAGAAAATTCCTAGTTAATGCCGAGCGGAACCAAGTGCCGAGTATTAACAAGTGCCGAGTATTAACAAGTGCCGAGTGTAACAAGTGCCAAGTATTATCAAGTGCCGAGTAGAACCAAGTGCTGAGCAGGTACAGGTGCTGAGTAACACAGAGGTGTTGAGCACCAGTAACTCAATAATGTCGAGTTGCTGCATTATTTTGAAAATTGAAGATTCGCCAGATCTAAGCCGACAAGGTTGTTATCTAGAAGTTTGTGAATTAAAAGGAAGATAAGAATGATGAGTTGGTGGCACAGAACACCATGAAGAATGTTTTTCTTTTAGAGAAACAACTGACAAAGTTTCTAGAAGAAAACAAGATATGGGGTAGATACATTGTATCCTACCTAATCCATCTTGAAACTCTAAAATTGGAAAGAGAGAATTGAGCGGCAAAAGGCAAATCAGACTTCTATATAAGAAGACATAAGTTAATGAAGAAGTAGAGCGAAAACAGGAATAAGGAGAGAGAGGTGGTCAAGCATAAAAGCATGAAGTGCTGTAGAATGTGCTAAGGAAAAGAAAGCACAGGAACTCTGTTTGAATAGACGACCACAAGAATGATTGCATTGGCAGAATGAGTAAGAAGACTCAAGGAGACGAAGCTTGAAAGGGAGACAAGCAGTCAGAGCTGAAGTGATTGAAGCCAAGCATAAGGATTGAATTGAAAGTGTGATCTGAAATCTGCAAAGTATGTTGTAAGTCATATCAGATCAAAAGACTATTATCGTTACTTTCTAGCAATTGTAACAGTAAGTCTAAATCCTATGGACTTAGGTTGGTTTAATAGCCATAAGATAAATCCTTTAACAAGGTGACTTTCCAAGTGAATGTTCTAAAGACCTTTTACCAGGCCCATTCCTAACAGTTTGGTGAAATCCTCTAACAGGGTCACATTTAACAGTGTGTTGTAAGCCTTTAACAGGGCAAGCTTTTAACAGGGCATCACTTCAGAAGAGTGAAAATCAAGTAGCATGTTACTGGTGGTTTTTCCCAAATTGGGTTTCCACGTAAATCATTATGTCATGTGTTGATTTTGGATGTTTTGTCATTGCATATTGATTTACTGTAACTTGCTTATATGATTGATTTAAGTATTGGATGGATGAAAAGTATATGGATTCATTAAAAGTAGTAAAAAGGTATTAATAGGGAATTTTGGACCTTGAATAACTGATTCACCCCCCCCCCCCCCCCCCTTCCTCTCAGTTATTCTAAAGAATTCTAACAAAGGATATCAATGAAACATTTAATACCAAGGTTGTTCCATAGCTTAGCAAAACACCCTTGAGTCAGGGCAAGAGGCTTGTTCTTGTGCTTCAAATTCCACCAGATGGAGCGTTCACCATGAATGGTATTGTTACTGTCAGAATTAGAATTATATTTGAAGCCTCTTACAAGTTCCCAAGCCTTTCAGATAGACTTAAAAACCAAAGAACCTTGAACAGAGACAGAGAACATCCCAACAATGAGATCAGCAAAAGGAAGATTCTTCCAATACTTGGCCTACTTAGAAAAACTAGATTGAATATTATGTCTCGAAAGAATTTTCCAAGGCTCTTGCCTATGAAGAGCCTGAAAGATCCATTTAGCCTCAAGAGAGACCCCTTGAATCCTAAGGTTTTTGAGACCTAACCCACCTAAACTCTTATCAATGTGACACCAGCTCCATCTAACAGCATGTTTTTTCTTATTTCCTTTACCATCAGACCATAAGAATCTCCTAATGGCCTTCTGAATTTCAAAAATTTGATAACTACTAAACATCCAAACTGAGGAATAATAAATACTATAAGAAGATAGAATTTTTTGACAAACTTGCACTCTACCGACGAGGGAAAGAACCCTGTTATCCCATTTGTAAAGCTTTTTAAAAAAAAATTCCTTAACCCAAATCCACATGTCTTTGAGTGAAGGGGAGATGGAAAAGGGAACCCCCAAATACTTAAAAATCTTGTTAGGTCCCCCCCAAGAATATCCAAATTAAAGGAGCTAATCGGGAGGTTCCTCTTTCCAGCCAAGCATAACAGATTTGGATTTAGATATGCGAGCACCGAAAATGGCCTCAAAGAGTTCAAGCTTCTGATTAAGATGTTGAATGTTAAGACAAGATAACTCAAGGAAAAGAGAGGTATCATCCGCAAATTGGATATTAAGAATCTCAGAATTGTCAGGAAGCAAAATCCCATTGACCTTGGGGGAAATAGTATTATCTCTACGAATATAGAACAAAGCATCAAAGGCAATAACAAAGAGAGCAGGAGCAAGAGGACAGCCTTGCATGATAGATCGGGACAGGGGAATAGGGTTGGATAAAAGACCATTGATTTCAATTCTAGCAGAGGAGTCCTTAAGGAGAACTTGAACAAATCTAACAAATTCAACAGAAAAGCCAAAGGCCTGAAGAATAGAAAGGATGAAATCCCACTCAACACGATCATAAGCTTTCTTAAAATCAAGGAGAAACATAGCACCATTTTGATTAGATGACTTAGCCCACTCCATGGATCCCCAACTAGTAACAAGATTTTCAAGAATATATCTCCCCTTGATGAAGCCAGTTTGGGTGGGGCAGATAAAATTAGGAAGAACATTGACAAGCCTAGAGGCCAAGGCTTTGGCAAGAATTTTGTAAGAAACATTGAGCAGAGTTATAGGCCTCCAATTCTTGATGAGAGATTTATCTCCATCTTTGGGGATGAGTTTAATAATCCCCATATTAATAGAGCTACCAAGAGTGTTGCGATCATAAGCCTCAGAGTAAAGCTCAAGCAAATCCTTAACAATCCATTTAATATTAGATTTATAAAATTCAGCACGTAGACCATCCAGCCCAAGAGCCTTATCCTTCTTAAGAGCAGATATAGCATCAATAATTTCCTAGAGAGAAATCCTAGCCCTAAGAGTGGCAACATCATTTTCAGAAGAAAAAAAAATTTAGGAATAAGCACCTTGCATTTATTCCTAAGCTCCTTGGCAATGCTACTGTCCTCAGACCTAAATAAATTTTTATAAAAGTTTTCAAAGGCAGCAACAATGTCATTGAAGTCACTGAGTTCCTGATTATCAATGACAATTCTATCAATTTTCTCCTTACTCTGTTTAAGTTTGAGATAATTAAAAAAGAATTTAGAGCCCTTGTCCCCAAATTTTAACCATTGTTGACGCCCTCTAATAGCAGATCCAATGGTTTTAACATGCTGATGTCTCCTCAAGGAGTCCCTGATAGCCAAGACATGTTTAACAATAGGGATAGAAGTGGGATTAGCTTGAGCATCCAATTCAGCAGATTGCAGGCGAGCATTCAGGTCATTTTCAACTCTCCTATAATTTTTAGCCTTTCATTGGCCTAAGGTTTGGAATATAACTCTCCAAGAGGAGACATTCCTATTCCAACGGTCCACATGGGAAGAGAAGTTATTAACAAGATTGAACATTCTAACCATCTTAACAGCAATAATGGTGTCTTGATCATTAAGTAAGGAAGTGTTAAGAATAAATTTATCATTATGATGGGTGCTAGGAGGAAGAGCATTCCTAATATTGATGAGGGCAATAATAGGAAGATGATCAGAAAGGGTAGAAGATGAAGCAAAAATAGGGGATTACTGATGATTGGGAGAAAAGGAGAAAAAATCAGAGTTAACATAAAACCTATCAAGCCTAGAATAAATCCTATTATGCCCTTGTTGAAAGTTGCACCAGGTAAACCAAAGGCCAGGGGTAACATTTCTTTGTCCCTCCAAAGGATCAAACAAATTAAGTTTATGTTTACATTGATCCCAATAAATTTTCTCTTGATACTTCCAGGCAAAGGGAAGACCACCAAGTTTATCCTCTTGATTCTCGACCATGTTAAAATCTCCATCCAGGATTCAAGGGATTTATTTTTAATCCCTTTAGAAATATACTAATACATATCAAATTCATTAATTAATTTCCCCAATGAACATAATGAATTAAATAATTAATGCCGATAAGCATCCTACAATGATTGAATGGGGGAGTGAGATGTTGTGACCGTGTTATTGTTAACTTTTATTCTTCTAGGTTAAATTTGACAACCATCTACATGTCAAAAGTTTAAATTTTATTATAAATGGAATATACTTTTAAAAATAATTTAATAAATACCACATAAAATATCCATATAAATTATTATATTTGGAAATATAAATCATCAATTTTTAAAGAAATTAAAATAAAAAGCTTAATTTAGCAAAAAGATTAATAAATGGAGATAAAGGAAATATAAATAATTTTAGATGTAGTAAATTAAATTATAATTATTTTGTAGTGGATATCTATTGGCATTTCTTTAAATAGTCAACAAAAATTTATAATTAAAATTATCATTTTTAAATCTCATGTCTAATTCAATAGATTTTATTCATTAAATTGAAATTTTAAATCTATAAATAATTATAATTTCTCGAGTACCGTATTTTAAAAAAAAAAATTCAATACATGTCTAAATCAATAGATTCAATTCATCAAATCAAATTCCAAATCTATTAATGATTTTGATGGCATGACTGTTATATACATGGCTTTGATGAATTCTAAAATAGAAATTAGAAACAAAATATTGTGGTGGTGAGCTATAGAGAATATATAAGACATAAACTCAAAATGACACATTTTGATTCTTGGGAACATTATAATTTTAATTGCATAATTGAAGACTACCTCTCATCATTTCAATAAATGAAAGGTGGACAAAGAAGAATAAGACGAATGGACTTGCATTTGGTACAAAAGGAGGTGATGGAACACATTGAATTGTACTTAATCAAAGAGTGCATTATATGAAGATATTTGTAGACTTTTTGAAAATGACTTATAAGATAAACAGTCTAAATTATCTTTTTGAAGAAATAAGACTTTTTCTTACAGTAGGCCCGACGCTAAAAGTAGTAAGTTTCACTTTTAAAATAAACAGTCTAAATTAACCTTTTGAGGAAATAAGACTTTCTCCAAGCAACTAATTTCTTAAAGGAAGCCCAACACAACAAAGAACTAGGCCTAACTTCTCAATCAGACATGGTCGTCTGGTATTGTTGGCCGCGTTGATAAGACTTTGTATAAACTGTCCTACACACCATTGACAATGCATTGTTCTTACCGGTATTGTCTCGGATGACTAAAGGATTGAACCAGATATTATTTTGTTGACACTGGGGCTGTGGTGGAATATCCTCTCTTATTTTAAAACTCCAAAAATGGAGTGGGAGAAAACGGATTAGTTGCGTATGGCACACCGTTTGAATCCAATGACAAAAGACTTAGAATGGGTGTTTCAAGTGGTAAGTAGATATACTTGCATATTATGGATGATGGAAACCTTATACTTCTTGTTCGGCATGTTCTCCAAAGGTAAAAACTTGAGGTTTAGAAAATGCAACTGGTCCGAAGGTGGAGCCCATGGAATTAGTCTCTCCTAGGTTCTTTGTGTAGTAGTTGGGAGGTCTTAGAATCCTGTGTTCTCTTTAGATTTTGGAGTCTTTGTATGCCACTTCTTGGTAACATGCAGCTACACCTATCATACGGATAGTCCATGTTCTTCAAAAGTCTTTATATGATAGATTCTATGGTCCAGCCATTTCAGGGATGGCGACAGTAGGGGATGCATTTCAGTGATGCTAGTCTGAGGGTTGTTTTTGAAAATGGTGGGAGGTCATAATATACATATGAAAGAGAGATACAGAGAGATTTCTCCAAGTTAATGGACAACAGGAATATAATGTAACAAAGTTGAATTGATGTGGGAGTCGTCAGCAGAAGCCAGCACGCCAATCACATTCTGAAAAGAAATTGTTTTAACCAACTATATCCCCAGACTATGGCAAACACACCTTTAATGTCTCCTGCAACTAGCACTAATTCTAACAGCATGTCAGGAATTTTTAAGTTTGCGATATTTTTTAAACAATGGGATCAGAAATCCAGGTTATTGTTGCTAGTTGTTCACTGTCATATAACTCATCATCGACTATGAACTTGAATCATGATATATTTATTGCTGCTATACTACAGTTGTCGCTGTCACTGCTGGCATGATTGATTTAATTGCTGTTATAACGATGTCATCCTTTATTTAACAATCTTTTAGATATTTTGAAAAAAATTAATACAATATAAAAATTGTGACAGCCTGGTATTCTTTATGTTTCCTGTTGTCCTCAATTTTAAAGATTCAATACAGGATGTGGGACACGTCTCAATGTAGGGAGGTTTGAGTGGTGCTGAAGAGTTCCAATGTAATACGGAATAGATCATCCTGGTTTCTAAGAAAAATTGGGTGAACATTTTTTGTAACAACATTTCCGATCATGTCAGAACAGTAGAATTATAGAAATTTTTTAAAATGCTCTGCTGCCCTTCCTGTTGTTAAGGTGTTCTTGCAGGGTTTTAATGTAGCTTGCTTTATGTTTATAACGAGAGTGGGTACTATTTATTCAACTCCATCTTATATCTAAAAATTATATAGAGTTCTCCAAAAGTTACTGAGGTATAGATTGCCTTTCGATAGATCAGCCTCGTTGAGTCCACTATTGCTTATATTTTAGCTTTAAGTGATTTGTAGTTCCATCTTATGTCAACATAAAACCGATGTGATTTGATTAGAGGCAACATAAAACCGATGTGATCCTCATGGTAAAGATATAATCAATTCCCATGATTTCTTAATCATGAAACATTCTTCTCCCCATATGATTGAAAAGGCAGTACTAAGATAAACTGACGAGTGACAACATGGTGATTATATCATTGTTACTCTACCATGATTTATTAATCATGACCCATTCTCCTTCCATTAACTCTTTCATGCGTATGTTCTACGTAATTTGCTTTCAATAATATTAAAGTTCAATTACTTCTAGTCTCCATGTCCCGTAGTGCTTATCAACTCAATTTTAAATATGATTAAACATCATAGATACAAGAATCTATGCTCCCATCTCCCTCGATCTTTTCATCTGCCAGAGTGAAGTTGACATTAATTTGGTAAATTTACTGGCTTTATCAAGACTTTGCCAAAACTCAATCCCTGAACCAGTTATAGCCTTTCAGGACTACTGTGCCAACCTTTAAAATCTCAGCTCTGCAGATAATATTTTAATTTTTCGCAAGTGTGGCAATCCATCATCCTACATATAACAAAAATTCAAATTCTTCCCGTGAAATTAGAAGATTCCTGTCTCACTAAATTTGGAATAAGTACAGTGCACACAATAACTACAATTAGATAAGATGCACAAATAGAGGAGGATTGGTTTAATGAATTATGCACAGGGGTTGAAAAGGTATTGATTCCAGAATTTAATGCATATATTAATTTAAAAGCACAAAATTAGGAAAGACATTTCATAGACAAATAAAAACTATAAACATAAATTATACAGCACAATTCTCTTCTCTTGTAGTTTGATCTGAAACATTAAAAAGAAATTTTACAAGGTCAAAGCCAGAAATCATGCACAACAAGCACAAAATAATGAACAGTGGGTAGATATCAAAAATGGATGTGTGTAATAATTTACAAGCAGAGGTTTTCTACCCTGTGCAATGCAACAAGAAAAAATAGACGTCGTTGATGACAAAAACCAAGTGATGAAGCACATGTTGAGTGGTTCTAATATCACTTCTACTTCTACAGAAGCACAAATAAGCAGTGTGTGAAGCAAGATGTTAAAATCAGAAACATACGACTCCACTTCTTATTCTATAAGAAAATGACAATAAACAGAATGTACTCTAAGTCACAGATCAATGTGAGAAAATTGTGTGCGTAAAAAAAACCACTACTGTACAAAACAAGCTTGCCAGAGAGAACATAATTCGATCAAACCAATGAATTTTACAGTGTAGAATCTAGATAGCCGCCACGGTACTATTCTAATGCAATAATAAATATAGTGACAGAAGAACCCCATTTATAGTGTTTTGAGTTCTAAACAAAACTTTACTATTTTATCTCCATTACTACATTTCAGGAAACAATGTCAAACCTGCAAGAAAAATAAACCAGGGTACCAAGCACAAAGAAATTCAACTGTTGAAGCTATGCAGTGATAAGTTCCTGTAAGGTTTTTTCCAGCAACCTTAAAACCATATTTTGAGAGGGATTTCATAAACTATTCTCCTCCAACCATAAATGCAAAATAAGATAGCGTAAGCACCAAATAGAAAGTTAAAATTATGCAAGAGTCCAAAGGAAAATTTATGTAGAAAACAAGGGAGAAACAATAATAGAGCCTTTGTTGCCGTGCTGTCATATTGTACCCAGAAGATTTTATGCTTGAACTAGATGGTCATTCTCTAAATTTATAAAAAGCGCCTCTCTAATAAAGAAGCATTAATTTTAAAATAAATGTCAATAGCCGTATCCTTCATGGATGGAACAGTGAACAATATGAAAGCCAAATAAAACTGGCTAGCTTCATAAAGAATTTGAATCATGGAAAATACATCTTCATGCAGAAATAGCTGATGAGTCAATGAATATCAAATAGGAGGCAGCCCACCTTCAACTTCCAAGGGATTTACATTTTTCCTGTAAAAGACTAACCTTGCTTTGCAAGTAATAAGAAAGTATATATCATGATAAATTTGGTAAGATCTGAGATTGACAGCAGCACATAAATCATTAGGCATCCAATTTGATGTTGATCCAGTGACTCCTAAACATGCAGTATTTCAGGACTTGAATCTGGTTAGACTAATAAAAAATTTACTTGAAACGCCTTTTGGCTTCACTATAAAGAATCACACCACAAACTGTGAGTGTATATCCGAGCATCCCTGAAACAGAAACAGGATTCCTAAAAAGCAAGATAGAAACAACAACTGCCACTGCTCCTTTTGCATTCCCAAGAACCTGAAATTGATAAGAAAACAAATGTTTAACAGAATTCATTAATTTCCATGCATGCTTGGCAAATACAACTTAAACTCGTGATTGATATATATTATGGATGATCTATGATGCCTTAGTTGTCAATAACAAAAAGACAAAAATGTAAATGAAATAAAACGAGAACATTGGGAAAGATTATCCATTTACAATTATGCAAAAACACTCAAATGCAGAGCAGAGATCACACATATAACTCCTTTCTAGCCTGAAGAAAGTTCTAGTCCATCAATGGGGCAGTATTGAAATTGGTATTGGATATTACTCATGCATGCCTTAAAACAACAGAGACGGCAATAAATGATGTCACAAACAGGATATGCTACATTACACTGGTTCACATTTCGTATCCCAACAAAGTTCATTAAAACTAGCCCACATGCCTTAGAACAACAGATATTGTACATTGCTTGAAGCCTTGAACATTATAATACCAGTAACAGATTATTATACAGACTACAATTCATCTCCCAACAGAGATCATTGGAAATACCCTATTGCTCTATGAAATATCCTTACTTGAGATTTTTGTCAGTAGCAGTAAAAATCACAGCTAAACCCAAAAAGACAATTTATTTGTGAGGTTTCCATAGACTGATCGAATAATTATTTCATAGAATACAAGCACAAAAATATCCAAACTAGTAAATGATTCTCGACCAGAGACTCCAACTAATGTTTTAATTCCAAATGATGAATACAAAGCATGCTCATTTTATTGCATAATGCCCAGACCTACAAATTTGATAACTTCTGATATAAATCAGACAAAAAACAACTTTTGCAGTATGATCTGCTCCTGTAGCTGATAATTGATCTAAATGTGTAGTAATGGCAGCCTTAATACTTGCTGCAGGAGATTTCTTCACCAGTCCCAAATTATGATTCCCAGATGACATTTAGGCTGCCTTCTGAATGGAACCAACAGATTACTGCAAACCTGGGGCTACATCTACACTGCTGCTTACATGTTTCCCATTCTATCACTCTAGTAATTGCAGAGAATACCATAAGCATTGAAGAGCTGAAAATCATAAATAAAATAAAATCGCATAATCCATCTCTTCTAACTCCTCCATAATCCAGACTTTTTAAGTTTTTGGTGACTTAAGCATCAAAATTACCTCCTATGAGAAATCCCTCCAATAATAAGTTGCTAAG
The DNA here is from genome assembly GCA_028749045.1 of Cupressus sempervirens. Classification (NCBI taxonomy): domain Eukaryota; kingdom Viridiplantae; phylum Streptophyta; class Pinopsida; order Cupressales; family Cupressaceae; genus Cupressus; species Cupressus sempervirens. Next base: position 168,758,356 of record CM053792.1, on the reverse strand, counting down.
AAAAATCATATATAACATAAAGTGGATCCACATCTATGACTGAAAATGGGAACTTAAGGTGTGGCACCATATTGAACAATTAAAATAACATTTGAGGGACTTTAGCTTTTCGGCCTCTCATTAATTAATCATTTTATACCCTTCTTAATCCCTTGGCCCAATATCAAGGACATTACACTATACTAATATTGTCCTCACAGATTCCATGTTACTTTGACAACCTAAGATCCAAAGAACACCCCCAAACCAGAGTCCGGATCAAACTGATAGCCCAATAGTCCAATTGATAGCTTCAGTTCACTCACAATGAAAAATCTTGTTCTGTACTAGAACTGTGGATATATTTCCATTTTTAGAGGTGTAATACTTCTGCACCCCATTCAAACTAGCTTCAGCCTTGTCCAGCTAGATGTGGACCATGCATGGCTAGTTCACAAGACCTTTTTAACAAGACTCTCTACCTGGTTGGCACTCCACATGTAATTGTGTCAGACATTATCTTTGGGTTAGTCTTCTGACTTTTCCCCTTAAGCCGCTTTCTTGACTGATACCTCCACAAGTCTGTTGCTTACTGCAGAATAAGTGTGTTAGAGCATGCAAATTTGTTGCATCATGCATATTTGCATATTGTTGCATTACATATTTGTGAACATGCTCATGCATATCCGAGCACATGCTTGCACATGCATTGCTTAGCTTACATTCATTTAGTTAAGCTTTAATTGAGCCTGATTTAGCCTAGTTGAGCTCTAATTGAGCTTTAGTTTGCTTTTTAGATTTTTTCTATTTTTAGGGCTTTTGCTTTCTACAAAAGCAATTCATTGTGCATTGTATCTTCAATTTGTAATCTTTGTTTTTTAGGAATATAACATATCTTTCTTGTTGCTCTCCTTGTGGAAGGTGTTATTCCTTTGCTAATTGATCTTGCAGGTGCTTGTGTTGCAAAATTCAACATGGCATTAGAACATAGATTCAGCAAACCCCTTTTCAATTTTTTCCGGGTTTCTTTTCGCAAAAGCATTACAAGGTCACCAAAACTACCTTTTTTGTGGATCTAAAAGTGGGTATTTTCTTAGAATCTATGAATCAGGTCTTCTTGGAAAAAATCAATTTCTAATTAATTTTCACAGCCACAAAAAACTATCTACTTCGTTCTCAGCTTTCCAAGATTCCTCAAATTTTATGAGAAATTTTTTATTTAGAAAAGAAAACTAAAAATAACACAAACAAAAGTGAAAAAGAAAATATTTGCCATAACTTTGTTTCTGCAAAAAAAAAAAATGGTAAAAAGATTTGTGGATTTTTTTCTTAGCCCCATAAGATCATCCAGACATTTGGTGGATTTTCCATTTAGTGGGTGAATTTTTCAGAAAATCAAGTTGCAAAGACCGGGTTTGTTGGTTGTTGTTAGCTAAGATTTAGCATGTTTTTTTTTTGGCCATAACTCCTGCATACAGCATCCATTTTTTGAAAATGAAAGATTGTTGGAAAGGTGACTCTAAAAACTGGCCAATGTTGCTAGTGATTTTTTAAGATTTTTCTCCTGGAGTTTTCTAAACCACATTGAAGTAGATGTGGTATTTTGGCTCCTATGTTGGTATGTTTTTGCCATTTCCAGCAGCATTGAGAAGGTCTCTTCGAGCTCTTCACATTTATCGATGCACATTTTCCAAATTTTTCCCTCGGTATGGTTTATTCAGTTTTCAGTGTTTTCACAATCTAGATGATTACCTGGTTATTTTGGCTCTTGGAAACTTTTAATTTGTGTTAGATGACTTCACAAGTATCTCCAGAACTTTGCCCTACTTGAGCATTTTGAACATCTTTTACATGCACTTCTCTATTTATAGACGCACTGTGATAGTGTCACTCTTGTGTTGGGTTTTTGGGGATTTTGCACATTCTGTTTGTCTTATTTTACACATGCACTGTATTATAAAGAGCCATAAGAGGTTGTAGAGTGCCTTTTGTTTTACCTCCACTCCTTTGTTCGATAAGTGTCCCTACACGGCGACATTTAATCCTAGTTATTCTTGTCTCGTGCATCTGTGCATTGGTTGCATACCCTTTTTCAGTTGCAGGTACTTTTGTGTGCACATTTGAATTCTCCTTCATACACTACTTGGTGACACATTTTTAGTGGACCTATCATTTCCTCTTTATGGGGGTTTCTACTCTTTTAGTGCTAAACTGCTCATGCTTCTTTGGTTTTGCTTTGGTGTGAACTATGTCTTCAGTATTTGTTCCTATGTATTAGTCAAATACAATGGTTGAATTCAGATGAGATTTTACCATATAGACACTCTTGGGTTCCAGTTTTGTGGAGGCAACTTACTCTCATTTGATCAGTTCTTTAGATTATTGGCACTAGTGTTTTCGACTAACAGTTTACAATTTGCACAGTTGAGTAGTGTCATTGGGGTCACTTGTGCAACTTCATGTGCCATCTGTATCTTTGACTACTAGATGTTTGCCTTTTGTTTTCCATTTGCTAATTGTTTGAGTAGTGTCACTGGGGAGCACTTATGCAGATTCTTGCCTTCTTGATTTTGATCATCATCTTCATTTCAGTGGAGGTTATTCATTCAACAGTTGTCTGCAGCTCTTTTTGCGTTGAGGATGTTCTTCATGTTCCTATTCTTCTGGGACATTTACTTGGAGGATTCTTAGTCCTTCATTCTCTTTTCTCTCATTTGGAGAAGAGTTCTCTGACTGGGTTTTTCTCTTTTTCTACGCTTGTAAGATATTTTTCCCTTTTGTACATGGGTACCTAATCAAGCCTTTTGTTGTCCAGAACCATTCTTGCATTTCATGCACTTAAAGGTTTTTACTTCTTCCTAAGTTCCTCTCAATGGGGGGTGTTACAGCATGCATGTTTGTATAATGTTGCATTACATATTTATGCACATGCTCATGCATATTTGAACACATGCTTCCAAACGCATTGCTTAGCTTATCACTTAGTAGAAATTTAGTTGAGCGTAATTTAGTCTAGTCGAACTTAAGTTTTTTTTTTAGCTTTTGCATATTTTTAGAACTCTTGTTTTCTATAGAAGCAATTCATTGTGCATTTTATCTTCATTCTGTTATCTTTGCTTTTGAGGAATGTAGCATGTCTTGCTGCTTTTCTTGTGAAAGGTATTCTTCGTTTATTATTTAATCTTGCAGGTGCTTGTGTTGCAAAATGCACCATTGCCTGTATATGCTTCACAAATCATTCAAGTCCCTAGGTTGCTATGTCAGTGACATCTAGTTCTTCAGTACAGACACTAAATAATGATGACAATCGTAGTCTATTGATTTCCATGCCCAGTGTTATTACTCTAAAGCTTTCCTCATTGCAAGTTTTGAATGTGGATCTATGTATGGAAAATCCCTATGGAATCCCCTATCTTATTGTGTAAATATGTGCCTCATTGACAGCAATTCTAAGGCAGAAGGTTTGTAAGGTGTTCCATCCATCAAATGCTTTGCCGCACTCAAAAAGAAAGCTTCCAAATGCAGGTCACCAGATTGTTATGTTCCATAGGAATTTTCCATACATAGATCCACATTCACAAGTTGGAAAATCAATATGGAACCCCCTCTCCTCAAGTAGTAACATTGCACAGAGGTGCTATTGTGCTTTGTGGGACCCTTCATCTTGTAGCTGTCTAGCCCCTTGAATGACATAGTTCTCAGAGTGGGATATCATTCCAAGTTAGTAACTCCTCTCCTACGCCAATTTCTTTACCATTGAAAACAAATCTCTCATACTAACATTGAAACTCGCGTTTGTAAGCAGTCTACCATTTTCTCTCAGTCAACCAAAGTTCTTGGCTTGAACTGCAGTCAAAAATCTATTAGCCTGTATTTCAAGCCATCTCTTGTCTATAATAGCAGTATACATTCCCACTAGATTTCCACTTTTTTCGCAATTTCATAGGCAATTTTACAGAGCCATTCATTTCTAAAGGTTTAAAAATCTTGGTGAATCTTAGTAAATTCGTAACTTTTTTATGTTGAAAATGTTTTCTGATTTTCTCATGATATATAAGTTTCATAAAAATGTTGGCAATCTTGTAAGTTAGAATGATGTTTAGTAGATATTGAAAATAAGCTTTGATTTGCAATTGACAAATATTCTTCATTAAAACATTAAAAAGTAATCATCTCACAAACATTAGCCACTCACTTTTTCCAAATGCATGGAGGGACATACATTTAAGCATATGCATGTTGGATATGAATGTATATAGCAAAATGATATTATGGTATGATTTTGTAATGTATAATCATTATATAACAACCACCAAAGTCGAGCCCTAGCCCTTTGTGCTTCAGCCAAGCATTGATAGTAGCATGGTTAGGACCCTCACTCTTTTGATCCATCAAATTCCACATCTAATGTTTCCCTATAATAGACCAAGCAATAGCTATGGCTAGTCATAAGATGAAGGAATGCAGTTAAGATCTATTGCTCAGATGAATTTTTCCATGCAGTGACCCAATATTGAGCATTTTTTGGGTGAGTAGACCCTTAGCCCCATTGTCTTTAATCCAAAAAGGAGTCCAAGATTAAATTAATGTTATTAACTTATTATCTTTTATTGATATTTCTGTTTTATTATTTAACCTTTTCAATCTTGCATATGGTGTTAGTGCATTCATGTTTCCCATCCTTTGATTTGGAAACAAGAAAATAAAAAGGGGATACAGTTAAAATATCAGTTGTTTTTCCAGGATATTTTTTTATAAAGCAAAGAAGAAATAGACTAATAGTTATGTTCTTATTTTGCAGGAAAGAGTTGATAGCAAATGAAAAGCATTCTAGTGTTCAGAAACTTCCTGAAATGTGTCCCTGAGAGGTTAAAGAATGGATCATGGACTTCTTTTCAGCTTAGATGGCCAGTGTGAGATGCTCATAATACCAAAGTCACCTAGGATTTCCACCTGACCTCGTCCCTTTCATTCACATAACAATCAGGTTCGGAATACACCGAATGGAATATTGGCAGAAAGCATGGAAGTCTGCTCGACTTAGTGGTGAACCCTGGTGGACAGTATGAGACTCTGCCAAACTAATTTAATTAACGCTTATATTAGGAAATGGACATAAAAGGTTGCTAAAAATGGTTACAGAATGAGTTAAAAGTTTTGAGTACTACATGTTAAGGGGAAGAAAACAGAATGCAATCAGAATGTAAAATGTTATAAAGAAGTTCAAGTTGGAGAATACCCAAGAGGAAATGTGTCATCTAATGACTATAATCTATTATGATACTTCCTGTTCTTTGAAAAAGTATACATCATTGCATGTTATACACTATATTTGCAATCATAGTACATGTGCATCAGCATTCCCAATTATTTGTCATTTCCAAAACATAACCTAAACCATGCCATCATAGAAAGCTCATCCTTCAAGCCAGTTGAAACCGTTGCTTGTTCCTATTGTAATCTGGTTAGGCATTTTAAATGATGCAAATTGTTTGTTCATTTTTCTTCTATGGTAAATGATGCACCAACAGGGTTTATCTATTAGGGGTTTGCATGTTAGGAGTACGATTTCTCCGTGGTAACTTTTTAAGCTGTATGATACAAGAAAATTTTATCTTTAAATGATTTTCTTTCTCAAAAGTTTAGGACATTCTTCTCTGATCAGTCTTAATGTCAATTAGGGTACAACCTATCTTGCATTCTTCCTTGCAGAATTCTTTCAGTGAAATTGATAATAATCCAGGATATATTGATGGATTATTGAAAGGAACACTAAAATAACTTTCTCATCTACTGCTGTCTACTTTTGATGTGTAATGCTTATATTTATTATTAACTAATGTGTGGCATAGGGCCATTCCCTATTGCCATTTTTTTATGTATTTGGAAGAGATCTCTGAGCATATTGAATTGCAAATTTCAGTGCCACACAAAAGGAAACAGCGTGTAAGGATTAACCTCTCTTCAAATTGAAAACAGAAGCTACCTATTATGCAGAGTGAAGGAAATCATATTTTCTTAGTCAAAAAAATTGAACGTATGAGACCTACAACTAGTGAAGATTTAAAATACTAACTAAAAGCAAACCTGGCCTTTTCTTCTCGTGGCTTAGTCACAATGTGAAACAGTACTTCCACATTAGACAAGAGGTTTTCAGTTTTCAACTAGCATGGACCTAAACAATAAGCGGATACTTGCATGCCATTTATGCTTTCTTGATTTCTCAAATATAGGACCAAAAACATAACTAGTGAGTGTGTCACGGCACTTTTCAATTACTGAAAGACAGCAAGGACTGAAAGAAAGATCAAGAACTATGACAGATGATAAGGAAGTTTATTTCCATGTGTGTGAAGAAAGCTTCCTTTGAGGGAATGTTTATTTATCCCCAAACTTATAAACAATAAAGAAGCGGTGTACTATATCAAAACAAACAAAATTTCACAGGTAACTAAGCACTTTACAAAAAAGCCTCTGACAGAAAGATAGAAAACTATCTGCATACCTGGAGAGTCAAGGCACTGGTGTGCTTAGTGACCAAAAAGTTGGTTAAATTTACACAATATGCCAGCCCTGAATTGAAAAGAAGATAATACACAATCCTCATGTCCTGCCTAGCAAGTGCTACAGTTATGCCGAGAACATTAGGTTCTAAAATCAAAGTTGCTGGAAGCAGTACCACAACTGCAATTGGGGCCATGTATAAAAGAAGATTCATAGAGTTTAGCTTCTCCCTGTCATTCAAGAAAGATATACCAACTTAATCCAAATGTGTCAAATCATTTGTCTTTGATCTCAACAACTACAAAATAGAAATAGAAATCATCCATGTTGTATGGCAAAATAAAGATTAATGAATACCCTTCTGAAGAAAGCAAGATCCCTTGCAGAACAGTCTTAAGAGCCCTTGCAGCAGTGGCTAGAATGCACATTATGAAACCATAGAGATGGAAACTGGGTTCTCCCTATAGAAACCAAACAACAGGCCACATTGATTAAGAAAATATCACACATGAAGCAAATATATTAGATAAAGGATCACTTCGGGCTGCTTATTAGTTTCAATATGCACAGAGTTGATCTTAACACATTTTTACATATCAAACCTAAAAAGAAAGAAAGCATTCTCTAGTAAAGCAGTAGTGAAGATTTAACTGTCAAGATATCACCATAGTGCAAAGGAGCAAGTATTCTCAAACCACTTCTTAGGGGTTAATAGCAAGCAAATATTATTGCAAAACCGAGAAAGACATTGCAACAAAACCTTTTGGAATTGAAAAAATAGTGATATGCATATTCTTAAATGGTGGCTAAATATCAAGGGAAAGCAAGCTGTAGGGCCTTATTCAAAGCCTACATTATATGACTAAAATTGCAGATAGAATGCTACTGAAGGAGAGGATAAGAAAATTCAAAAGCCGCTCAATTTGAACAGTTTAATAAGACCATAACATAACCATCAGCATGCATAAAAAGCGACATAAAATAGAAATAAATATGTTGCTATAAAGAATCATTTTGAACTTGGAAATCATTTTGGATGAACAAAGTTCATCCAAACACGGCCACTTGCACTTCTGTAATATGAATCAAACCACGGACTATTACACAGCATGAGGTTCTTTCGCCAGTAGAGGCTTTTTTTCCAATGCTTTAGTCCAGAATAGCTTATCTGAAACCCAGAAACAGGCAAGATTGGAGAAACAATTTACAAATTACCAGAGAAGAAGAAAAATGCTTCAGGTTTAGGATTTTTTCAGATTTATTTCCTTTCTGTAACTTTCAGTCATCACAAAAATCATCAGAATGAAATTTCTGGGGAACATAGATCACACATTTTACATTGCTCATTTCTCAGCCCCACATCACTAATTCTTTGCAGACAAGTACATGTATTCACACTCCATATTCTGCTCATCTAACCAACAACTTTTACTTTCTTCATTGATCGCCTGATTCTCCAAAGAATTCAAGGGATGGAAGCATGTAAAGTAGCATCACCTCTTGCATAATTGAATATGTATTATGAAGGCAAAAAGCTCACATGGACAAAGTCATAATCTACTGAATGGCAGAAGTGTCCAATACTGTTAGCTGACTTCGCTGGGTTTACAAACAGACGGGATCAAACCAAGAAGACAGATCTTGGGTTCAAGAATATTCTACTAAGATGTCTATATTATCAATTTGGTGTCCTTAATGTAGATGCAATGTGCATGACACTATTCAGAAAAGTATCCATTGGCAGTGTTAATTTCTTAATATTCCTACAAGAAAATGATCATATAACAAAAAGTGCCACTGACATACAACTGTATGCCAATGCTACGAGGTACCAGCAACACATCATTCTGCTCCAAAATAACAAGCATCTCTCTATTAAGGATCCTCTTCTGCAATATACAAATGTTATTTTCGTTTCAAACTAATGTTTTCCCTTCCATCAGCACTTCAAAAAGAGGCTTTCTTATTAAAAATTTCATTTGAGGAATCACAGATGAACACTAAGATTAATATTCTCAACTCTTGTCCAACTAAGCAATAATTTGTATTTCCCACACTTCTTATCAACGAACATTTAGATTTTGCATCAAAGATTTAACCCATTGACTTAGAGTTTGAATAAAAATTTCCACCCATTGTTTTGTAGACAGACAAGTATATTCAACAAACTATAATATGACTACAAATGTCATCTCAAAATTATAAGCACGGCAATCTGCTGAGCCACAACAATGCCAAGAGATAAAATAATGATTCAATGATTTGGCAAGACAATACATCAACGCAGAAGACTATAACAGATCAGCAAAGCATGATGTATTATAAAATTACTGATACCCAAATTAAAAAGGGTGCCCTCCACAACAAAATCTATGACACAGTTTTACCCAGAATCACTCTTAAACACTAACGTGGACTGTCTCTTGATAATTAAAACAATTACAGTACTCCAAAGTGCTCTTAGCAGGTGTATTCCCAATCTCTTGCTTTTACATGAAACTCTTACTCCCCAGTGAGTCCACATAGATCACTTACCTAGACTTTGTGTGCCTCAATCACCCTAAAAAGCCACCCAAGGCCCAAAATACAGATTTGTCTAATTCTTCCCCTCGCAACCAGGCAACTGAATTTTTTATCAGCAACAAACTTGTGAGCAAATTGTACCGGCGGGAAAGAATTATCTTCATCACATTTCAGTGTTTTAATATGTTTAAAACAAAATATTATAAAATTTAATTTTCTAAAATTTTCATATATAATTTTTCACTTTCTGTATTCGGAAATCTTGGTTCCAAGTCAAAAAACTGATTTTCCACCATAAATATTGACAAAATATACTGTTCGGAAGATTCTTCAGTTGCCAATTTCAGTTTTAAAGGGATTTTAAATTTCCACCAACGAACAAGGTTGCAACTCAAGTCTTGAAAGATCCCGCCTACTTAACGAAGTTTCAATTTGTATACCTTCTGCCCAAATCTTGCTGCCTTCTGCAATCTGAGACCCAACCAGTTTGGATTATTTTAATAGGGTCTAAATACTCTCCAAGTGATTCTAATTTCTAACAACTATGATTGTGAATTTTATGTCGATTCTTGACCAGAGTGCGTTTGGCTACTATTAATCAAATAAAACTATTCACCAAGTGATTCTAGATACTACGCTTGTGAATTCTGTGTCAAATCTTGGTGCCGCATCAGATCGGCTATAATGATGAACACCGCTGAGCAACTTTAGCTGCAATATTTGAGATACTGAAGAGACGATGAATTCATAACTTTGAATCTCAAATAACATTGCCCTGCAATAATATAAATCTGACATTTCGCCTAATTTTGGCAAAGCTTCTACATCGGAACCCCTGATATTAAACTTTGACAACAGATTCAATGAATTAAACACGAAATATATCCTCAAAAACAAAAGCAGAGAGCCAATTACAATCACAAATCACAGATCAACACGAGGAAAAGGAGATCAATCAGAACTGAAGCTGTACACAAATATGAAAAACTCATAATGCAAATCAGAAAAATGAGCAGTATTACCCCACTGGCAATGATGACCCCCGTGACAACCGGAACCAGAGTAGCATAAGTCAGCCACGCCTCCCTCTTGACAGTGATGATATATGCAAATACTGCGGTGAAAAAGGGAGTAGTAGCACCAACAGCTTGATTAAATGAAACTGGCAGGTAACGCAATGAAATGTTACCCCCAACAACAGAGCCACAGAAAATAATACTGAGGGCGGCGATCTTCAATAGTTGCTGCCGAGATCGAATTGTCTGCATGGGAACCATCTTGAACCAGGTGATCCCGACATAGCTGAGCAGCGCACAAGCAGTCATATGGCACATGGTTAAGAAAATTGGGAACCTGAAGCCATAGTTGCTGAGCAAGTATTTGTTTAGCAGCAGGACTCCTATGTTGGAACTGTACCATGCGCCCACAAGGCATAGAGTGAAGACCTTCGAGGATAGAGCCATCGTTGTCTCCTGATCTGTAAGGAAATATGGGATTTCGTTATGTGGTTGTGCAGGGGAAGGCCATCAAAGGTGATGTTATGTCAAATGGGTCAGCAGGGGAATGTCAGTAGAGTACAGAATTCCATGGGTGTTTTTGAGTTGGAGATCTGGAAGTTGCAGTGTTATTGAAGCAGAAGAGACGTTGTGAATGGGCAGCGTAATTCCTGAGGCTGTTAACCCACGCGCTTCTTGCACAGGGATTGAGGAAGGTAAACTGTGTGTGTCAAAACGTTTTTTTGTGGCTTCGAAGAGATTTTTGCCCTTTTCTCAAAAGGTCAGTAGCCTACCGCGGGTCAAAATTTGAATGTGCAATTTTTTTCTGAAGAGAGTCAAGGGAACATCAAAGTCTTTAATTAACAGAAAAATGGGAGCATATTCCAAGGGAACAAATGAGTCCTGCCATCCTAGGTATGTTTAAGGAGGTGAGTAGACACTAAGCCTAGACAGGCTTATTAGATGGTAAATAAGAAAATGGAGGAGTAATTATTAGTTCCTGCTTATGGCAGGTAACTTATGCTTTCGCTTAGTCCATTGTATTAATAACTGCACCAATCAGATTTTAGATTTCATTTATATAGTAATGTTTGCACAAAGTTTTGTAATTGCATGATTTTTTGGAATTGAAAAATACAATTTTTTGAAAACCTTATTGGCTCATGACGAAAAAGGCAATGAAAAATTTTAATTTTTTTCAACAAAAATACAACTATTTTTTCGAACACCTCTATTAATGCAAGCATTAATTGCAACTTTATATTTTATATTTTCTTTTCTTGTGACAAGTGGATAAATTTTATTAAAAAATAATCATTTTCCTAACACCTCATGAATGCATTAATTTCAATTTTACCTTTTCCACATTTGTGACTAGCGGACAAACTTTTTTTTAAAAAGACAATCACTTTTAATTAATGTTTATTTTTGTAATTTGTAAAATACTATTAAATATAGATATTTTAATCAAGTATAGGTATTTTAATCAAATATAGACATTTTAACTCTTTTAAATTGTCAATTTTCAAAAATTATTTTTTATATAGCTTAATTTCATATTTATTTTAATTTTAATTTATATATAAGTTTAAATTAGAATTTAGTTTCTTTTATTTTGACATATCTAAACCAATGCTTTTAATAGATTTTTTGTTTGTTTTTTATTTTTATATATAATTTTTATTATATTGATATTTTTAATTTATACTTTAAAATGCATAATACTAATTTTGTATTAATTTTAATAAAGTTCAAATTGTTTAGCTTTGTATATTATCAACTTTATTTATGATAAGTGTGTTTGATTTTTTTAAAGCATAAATGTTATTTTTAAATTAATTTATGTTTATTTATTTTTATGCATTAGATTTAAGCTTAAGAATATTGTCCACCTTCTTCAATTAGAGAATTTATCGCTTAAACAAGATATATCAAACAATTTCATCATTAAAATTAATCAATTTAACTCTCTTTTTTAAAAATTATATAATTTTATCTATATCTTATATATAATTAGTTCATAAATATCTTTGGTCTCATAAATGTTCTTTGCGATGTCATCTAATTTTAATTTACCATGATACTATAATATTTATTTATATATTTTTTTACTATTTTAATTAATATATATCATTGCAGTTATATAATTTAATAATATACTGACTATACTCTGTAATTTAATTTAGCTTACCACTATAATATTCTATTTGTCATTACTATTTATTTGTTACTTTATTAAACTAAATACATTATATTTTAACCAAAACCTACTTCAATCAACCATAAAATCATGAAGGCAAGAACTTTGGCGCTTGCGCCCCTTGTTATAATGGGAAGAAGATTTCTCGGACAAATTAAATATATTTAAATATTTACAATGTCTTTTTATTCAAGTCAAAAAAGTTGTTTTTTTAATCATAATTATATAAAATAGTGATGAAGTACAATTCTTATGAGATATTTAAGTTCAATATTATTGGAGATTATAATGAGTCTTTGATGATAATTTTTTTTTTTTTTTATGGCAAATGACCGAAGCCTAGAGTAATTATTATTATTTGTTGGAATTAATTATTATTATATATTAAACGAAAGTAGATTCGAACCCAAGACCTCCCATATGAGAGGCTCGTAAGTTACCGTTGCGTTGTAGGCTTTTGCCTAGTCTTTGATGATGATTGTTTCAAAAGAATGCAAGAAATTAATAATGAAATAAAGATTCAAAATTCAAAAAAAAACTAATAATAAGGTAGAAATCCAAACTTTATTATTGGATTTCTACATGTACAAGAAAAAATGTTTGAATTCCATTCAAATATAAAATGACAACATGATCCTTATAAATGCAATCGAGAAAAAGAATCCAAAACTTAAAAAACTACTAACTTTTTAGTGAAAATGTGTCCTATCCTAGACTTTGTAGCCTCTTCCTGCATTTAGCATACATATAGAGAAGTTACTTGAAGAAATGCCCTTACCAATTATAACTGACAATAAAATTGAACACTCATAAAGCATATTATAGGATTTAGTGGATCTTTATTTTGAACATGCTTAAATGGTTGGGGTTTGGTCCTAAACTTGTAGCTCATGTTTGAATGTTATTTCAAGATGGTAATTCAAGGATCATTATTAACAATATGATGACAAATTTATTTCCTCTTCAACTATCTATCCATCAAGGATGTCCTTTGGCCCCTTCTCTAAATGTGCTTATAGTTGATGCCTTGGGATATATGTTACAGGGTGATCACAACATGAAACTCATTTTTGGCATATCCATTTTGCAAGATACTGTTGTTATTAATTCACACTATGTTGATGATAGTTTATTATTCTTGCAAAATGCAGAAAAATAAATTTCTAACACAATGGATGTTTTGGAATTATACTGTGTTGTTTCTAGTTCTAAACTTGCTCATGAGAAAATGAAATTTCTAATGATTTGTGATGGGCATGTTCCTTATTGGATACCACAAGAATGGAGGCAGATTAAGCATGGGGAAATTATGAGGTGTCTAGGGGATACCCTTTGGTCTTGGAGTTTCTCTCTTGGCATGTAGAACTAGTATCTTAGCAGGGTTAAAGATAAACTCTTTAATTGGGGCAATAAATTTATATCCTTAGCTGGAGGAATTCAAGTTGCTACTAAAGAAATTCTAGCCATGCATGTTTACTATTCGTCTAGTTGGATGCCCTCTAGCAAAGGTTTTGAGGATTAAATTAAAATTGTTAGACATTTCATATGGTCTAAATGGGATGGTAGTCAAGGGTTTATATCCACCTCTTGGTATCATTACATACAACCTAAACGTAAAGGTGGTTTGGGGTTAATTGATCCAAAGATTCAATGGGTTTGCTTAGCAACTAAGTGGATTCTTAGAGCTATTAAAGGAGATGCACCTTGGAAAATTCTTATTTCGTACAGGATAGAACTTGCTACTGTTAAAGGCAAATGGTAGGTTGTGGGTTGGTTAGGTAAGATTATGTTGACCCTGAAAGTAAACTTCTCTATTAGTGTGATGTAAAATCTTTTAATAAAGGTAGACTTAATTATCTTGTAAGCTCTTAGTAGGGTAGACCCCTCGTGGGGTCTATCATGAGAAGTGATCAAACTTTGTAGCCTTAACAGGCACACTTTATTACTAGAGTAGTGAAGATTTTGTGGGTGTCATCCTCACTACAGTTTTACCTCCACCTCAGAGGGTCTCTGGGTTACCATATTTTGTGTCATTTGATTATTGCTTATATGTTTTATTATGTTATTAGATGTTGGATTTGATGTTACATCATCTTCTTATATGAAGTTGCATGTTAAGGTTAAGGAATAGATGTGTGTGATGAATTAAGTATGAATGAGCTTCGTGTTTGAAGTAATAGAAGTTTTATAGAACTTGATTCACCCCCCACCACCCACACCCAACCCCCCCCCCCCCCCCCCCCCACCCCCCACACACTCAACATCTCACTTTCCCTATTAGATTTCCAAAATTTGGCATCAAAGCCTAGTTCTCTAAGGAAGAAGTCTAACCACTTGAGAGTCAAATATCTTAGAGATGGAAGCCTGCAAGTTGGGAAAGGTGATTGAGAACCAAAAGCTTGATTTGAAAATTGCATATGAACAAGTAAAGGTTGCAAAGGAGGAGCTGAAGGAATCCTTAAATAGAAGGAAGAAGATGGCAATTCCTACAAAACAACACAAAATACAACGACTAAAGCATTGAAGATATATGTGACAAAGATAGATCCAATGAAACTGATGCAACAATACCATATTTATTAGAGAAGAACAACATTTTGAATGAAGAAGTAAGAGAACTAAAAAGAGAACATGAAATACAATTAGTAAGGCTATGTAAAGCTATTGAACAAAAGAAAAAAGTTAAAGAAGACAAGGTAATGTTTGAAGAAGACAAAATGTAGATGGTTACAAGTCTTGTTGAGAGGATCAATGAGGTAGAAAGGCTAACTCACAATCAATTTGACATGGTCAATCAGTTACTAAGTGTTAATCATGAGATTACTAGGAAGGTGGAAGAGATTGCAAATCTAAGATCTGAGAACAATCAATTGAAAGTTGTGTTGAGAGATGAAAAGGAGATCATTGAAAGGATGAATAAATCAAGAGAGGTTATGAGACAACTTGATGAGCAGTTAAAAGCACAAAGATGACCTCATGACACTATTGGATTAGGCTATACTGAGTTAATTACATCTACCGAGCAAGGAGAATCATCAAAGCATGGAGAACAAATAAATGTTAAGAACAAGAAGCCTATATATGCTATCACCATGGAAAACTAGGTCACACCACAAACATTTGTAGGAGCAAAACTAGTAACTCAAATCCTAAGCCAAAATTAAATGGTAATTGTTTCCATTGTAACGAGCATGGACATCAAAGCATGGAGAACAAAAGAATGCTAAGAACATGAAGCCTATATATGCTATCACTATGGAAAACTAGGTCACATCACAAACATTTGTAGGAGCAAAACTAGTAACTCGAATCCTAAGCCAACATTAAATGGTAATTGTTTCCATTGTAACAAGCATGGACATCAAGCACATGAATGTAGATCAAAGACCAGCAAGACACAAGCTACATCTAGATTTAAAGGTTATTGTCACATATGTCATAAGTATGGTCCCAAGGCACAAGATTGCAGATTAAATGCAAAGATCAATTAGACACCTAAAGGTCAAAGCAATGCAACTAGTTAAGGTAATACTATAAATTGGGATTACAATACTTGAGTCAATTACCAATTTTGTGGAAAGTATGGATACATCTTAGAGGAAGATTGGGAAACTGGAGAAATTATGGTTTAGTATGTTTCAACTGTCAGAAGGTTGGTTACCTAAGCATGGATTGCATCAACCAAGCATCAATATCCAATAATGAAGAAAATAATGGAAAGACAAAGGTCAATGTTGAACAAGTGAGAAACTAGATGAATTAAACCTAGAAGAAGAAAATTGATGATGGCAACAACTCAAATGGTGATGTAATCACCCAATTCAATAGATTAGGTGATTCCCCCACCTTGAACTAGATAAAGAGGTATGTATGGAACTATATTTTAAATTGCTAAATCATACATCAGCTCCTAATATTGAAAGTGCAAAAGTCCAAATCAACAAAAGTTAAGATGCATTAGGACAAATTTGATGTTTGTACCGAGTAATGTGTGGAGACTGGGATAATAAGCTACATATGGTCGAGTGTCAATATTGAACGATGAATGAATAATGCGGTCGAGTAAGACTGGTAGTATTGACTAAGCTAGTATGTGAGCTAAGTTGAAGACCGAAGGAAGTGTGAACATCGAGTTTTGTGGTGAAGGCTAAGACAAATATCATACACCCACTTTATGTACAAAGCATTAAAGAGGCCCTAAAATTGAAATTTTGACCCTTATAATGAATTTTGTTGATCATTTCGAACACCTTACATTCAATATTTCAAGGCAGAGCAAAGTAGAGATAATTAAGAGCAATATGTGTGAAAACCTTATAGCGTGCTATTAGAAAACTAGGAGTGATTTGAAGTAGAGAAAATTAAGAGCATTTATGAGACCTATTGTCAACCATAATATATTTAATTAGAGAAATACCTTATTTATGTCAATTCTTAGCAGATCGACTTTGGATTAAAGACATAGGTTTGCAGTTGGCTTCCACACCCCACTAGGTGGATCTATCTATAACAGAATATGATGGAGATTGTCCACATGCACCCTATTTAGGATAAGATGTTGCCAAAGATTTTGGAAAAATATATACCAATAATTGGAGGTGTTCCCATTGATTTCCAATAAGAAATTTGTAAGTCATAATAGCAAGACTTAAATGTAAGAAAGACTTGTTGTACAAGCTAATTAATAGCATGTTTTAATAAAAATACAACTCAATTAAGTGCCTGAGCAAATCAATTATGCATACTCATCTACCATAATACAAAACTTGGGAATCAATTATAATGTACTTTATTCAGTTTAACTTTGTATGTAACTATGTACTAACACCTTTCATTGTATCTAATTACATATACAAGTTCTTAAGCAATCCCTAAAAAAATTAGATCAATAAAAAACTTAAATTTAATCAAGTCTACCATTTTATCCTCAAATCGATGGGCATATAGAAGCAACTAAAATGATGTTTGTACTCATCTTCTCAAAATGGAAACTTATAAGAAGCATCACAATTAGTATGAATGTTTTGATTAAGTAAAAGCGGGTTTTAAAGGACCCAAAACCTTTGTACAAAAAGTTTAGAAAGAAACTGAGAATAAAGCAACATAAAGAGCAACATAGAGCATACATAAAACAAACCTCCAAAAAGAGCACTGAAGAGGTCATTGAGAGAACTGCTAAAAAAAAAATAGGAAAAAGCCAGCTAAGGAGACTTGATTAAGTCCAGCGCCTGGTCCGCAAGGATGTGCATATTTTCAACCACTGCCTTCACCTTATCCTTTTTGCCCATGTCCTGGATCTTCTTAAGTATGAATGTCAAATATGAGGGTGGTCTATGTTTCCAACAATCAAATCCCATTATGTGACAACATTTATAGTCATTGATGAATGGGTTTTATGGTATTCTTTGTATAAATTTATAGTTTTGTCTTAGATTTTTTGGTCAAAATAGTTATGTCTTTAATGCTCAAGACTTAGCATTTCATATGTGTGTGTGTGTGTTAGGATTAATGAGACAAAAATAATAATTACATACAAATATAACCAATATTAGAAAATAATAAATTGCACAGAAGAGAACACAAGACACAAAGATTTAACGTGATTCACTCAATCCCTAGGTTACGTCCACCAACAACGAGTCCAATATTCGTATTATCTAGTGATTAAAACTTGATTACAATCTGCAATCCCTTCCAACTCAATGCCACCACAAGAAGCTACAACCTTGTCATACATTATTAAATCCCGACCCTAAACCATTTTATACAAGTTTTTTGTCGCTTACAAAATTAGGGCTAGAATAAATTTCCCAATAGAAAAAATAATGGTCGATGCCTTTTACAATAATAAAGTTAGTTGAGCTTTCAGGGGTCTTGCCCCCAAAACCCCCTTGTGGGGGTATTGCCCCTTGACCAAATCATGTACTATGAAAAGGAGCGCATCTGGGACTCTTCCCTAGGACCGCACAAGGGGCATTGCCCCCAAACTCTTGTAGTAAAATTTGGGGGTAAATTATGTCGAATTAAGTGGGGAAAATTAAGCTTTAAGTCTGATTAGGCTCCACATCACAACAATATGTATATGTACATGTATGTATGTATTATAATTATATATATATATATATATATATATATATATAGAGAGAGAGAGAGAGAGAGAGAGAGAGAGAGAGAGAGAGAGAGAGAGAGAGAGAGAGAGAGAGAGAGAGAGAGTTATATGGAAAATTATGCATTAAAATATAATGAAATTAAGATTAAGTGTAATATGTATGGTTATTTTCTTCCTAACTAGGTTTCGTAGCATATGATGGAGTGGATTACTGTAGTTCATGTAGCCTTACAGTTGATGATTGTCAAATATTGAAATTGTCTTGTACTCCCAAAATATATTTTTTAACCTATCCCTCTATGAACCTTGAAGACTTATTCTAAATTTTGTTAGTAGAAGATAATAACTTGTTACTGTAGACACCTAAAAATCTTTTAGAAAATAATATTTTTATTTTTTGAAAAAAAGTCCCTGATGACATCATCATTTATTAATTAATTAATTATTTAATTAATTTATTTATTTTTATGTCATTAAATCCCTTCATCTTAATTAAAAATATTTAATTAAGGAATCCCTCCCAAAAATGTTTAAATCTTATTTAAATATTATTTCCTTATTTATTAATTATTTAATTAATAAATTGACCAAAAATTCCAAAATAAATTATTTTATTTTATTTTGCCCAAAACTTGGCCAATTTCCTTAAGACCACTAACCTCTTCCAAAATCTTCTAATCCTTTTTTAATTTCAATTAAAGGCTAATCCCATAATTTCCTACCCCTAATCCCAACTCAAAATATTTAATTAAGATTAAATATTAATCCTCATGTTTATTAAAAATATTTTAATAAATATCTCCTCAACCCAAACCCTTGAAATAAATAAAACCTTATTTATCCTCATCCTAGGAAGTTCTAAACTCTTCTAGAAAGTCTTCATCCTTATCCAAAGCCTAAACTCTTCTAGAAGATGTCAATCTTTATCTTTGACCCTAATCCTAATTCCCCCCTAACCTTGTCACATTCCCTAAACATGGGTTAATACTTGCTAACCCAAGCCAAAGCCAACAAATATCTCTTCCTTCACCCACCCTCATTAAATACCATCCACTTGCATATCTCTAACAAGCCTAATCTAATCCTAAACCATCTCTAATCCCCCCCTAACCTTGTCACATTCCCTGAGTAAGCTTAAGACTTTCTTAATCCAACCCAAGTCAAAATATCTCAACTCTCTCACAAATATCCCAACCATAAAACTTTATGAAGCCCACAAAGCCATAAATGACTCTTACAAGCCCATTCATTGCTCTTACAAGTAATTATGAAGGTCTTTATGAGCTTTGAACCTCCTTTGTTGACCCCTCAACCCCTCTTGCTCTAACTAATGACCTTGTGACATGTGTCACTCCCTGATTGGCTGTAAGGAAGCACAATCCATGTGCTCTCCTCTCATTCAATCTAAACCTTCCATAAGCTTTCTCCCATCCTTGCATCCTAGCCCTTGATCCCTCAAGCCATCTGCCTATTTAAGGAATCCTCTCCCAAGCCATTTTAACACAATCTAGAAAGTAAAGCCATAATGCCATTTTGAGAAGCCATTTTTTACATCAAATCCATTCACCAAAATCTATCAAAAATCCTCCATTGAAGCCCATTTGAGCATTTGAGCATACATACATAATCAAGCCATCTTAGCTATTAGACACACCTCTACATCAAGTGATCATCCTCATTGATAGAGCCTATCCATGGCTCATATTCTCATTTGAGGACTTCACTTTGTCTCTCATGAAGTTATGCTAAATTAGTATGCAAATGCTTTTGATTGTTTTAATTTAGTGTTTCTAACATACTAAAGTAGCATATACATTTTGGCACACCCAGTGGGACCCCGCATGGTTCATCTTCATTAGCTTTTTTTAGTCAAATTTTGTGTGTCGTTTGCTAATTTTGGCTAATTTTGCTTGTTTTTGTGATTGGT
Organism: Cupressus sempervirens; assembly: GCA_028749045.1. NCBI lineage: Eukaryota > Viridiplantae > Streptophyta > Pinopsida > Cupressales > Cupressaceae > Cupressus > Cupressus sempervirens. The sequence goes on along the minus strand of CM053792.1, from coordinate 168,738,119 downwards.
AGGATTGTATAAATTGGTTTTGTAGGTCCACATGAGCATAAAGAAGACAAAGGAACTCATAGTCTATCTCATAGTGTTTGCAGATTTTTTAAGCTTATAGGTGGACAAAGCACTTGGATTTCTTCTTCCCCTTCTTGTCTATATTCTTCTTATTCCATCTACTTCTTCTTCTTCTTCTTGTCAGAGATCTTGGCCATTTTTTTTTTAAAGAAGCAAAATCATACACACTTCTTTTTAGTGCTTAAAATGAACCCCCAAATCATACTTAAATCCATTAAAAACTAAAAATTTGCAAAAAAAAAAAAAAAATCTTTTAACAAGTGAAACTAAGCCAATCCAATCATTTGCATCCTTGCAACATCAAGGTTTTAGATGCATTCATGCAAAGTTAGGAACACTTCATTTTTGGGAATTTAAAAAGAACTTCAAGTTTCCATTTCAAAAGGTTCAAAATCAACACTAAGTGCACACTAAAATCTAAATCAAACTCAAAGTATCAATCAAGGATAAAATCAACCTCATTTGCAAATATTTTAAAGTTCTTTTAAAAAATCTCATGAAAACTAAGAGTCCTAAATGGTTGCCAAAATTGTCCTAAAAGCTTTGTTATTTGTTCCAAACAAATGTCTTGTTGCAAAATTTTGAATGTTTCTTAAGTTTTTCATTCATCAAAACAATATAAGAATATCATTTTTGGGCTTAAAACATGCAAACTAGAATACAAAATCTTGAATGAAAACCAAAGTCCAAAGAGTCATTTTCACTTTTGAGTCCAAAACAATCTTGAATGATCTAAAGTTAAAACAAAGCACTTCAAAGTTATTAAAACAACACACAAAATATTAATCTTGAATGCTCAAAGAAAAAAACTTGAATGTTTAATCACTTGTCTTTGAATGCATGTTGCTAAAATCACTCTTGAGTGCCATGGATTAAAATCAAAAGTTTTTTGGAATGCATGATTAAAACAACAAATCCAATCTTGAATGCCATAGATCAAATAATCATCTTTTGGCGCATAAAAAGAATCTATATTCTAGAAACTTCCTAAATTATAAAAACCAAATAAAGATTCTCTAAGTGAGTTTGTAGTTGGGCTCACCCTCTTTAATCACCCATCAATTTAACCATTGGTTGCAATCTCAGTGCCATCTATGGGGATGGGTCCACCTAAGAGGGTGTTAAGTGCTCCACAAAAATCAAACTCTACTTACTTGTGTTTTTATTAGTTTTTCTAAGTTAGAAAATTTCTTGAATGCACATTAGTCTCGCTAAACACTTTGGGCTTTAAAAAGAGTTCACTCAATCTTGAATGCCTAACAATCAATGAACATCGCATGGTTTTGACACATTTCAATAATGCTCGCATTTCTTATATTGACGATCTCTCGATTTCCATTATGTTGATGACGTTGTCAAGTTGGAATGAACATTGTATGCCATAATCACAAGTGTCTTCAATCATAACTTACAAAATCTAAATCATCAATTGGAATGAACGCGTGTCTTTTAAAACCCAAGATCATGTATGTGGTCTTGTTTTACACTTTTTAGGAGGCCTTCTTGGGGATTTCATCACCCCTTAGATGACCTCAACTCCAGCATTTTAACGGAGTATAAAGATCGGGAGGTGAATCCAAAGACACCTCTCTTGCAATCAAGATTTTGTTATTCGAGCTAAGCCTCAAGGAACTTTATACCCTTGAGAAGTGAAAGAGGAGAAGTGGGTTACCGCTCCTCTCGGCTGTGTGACATTGTTTTGATTTCATCTACAGATTTGGACCTCACGTACCTTGGGTATATCGAGGACTCCCTAGCCAAACCAAATTTCATCCTTGTAAAAAGCTTCCTAGGATGTTGGTGTGTTTGACATGCTTGCTCCAAACTTTTGTCTACTTGTTTGTTCATAGCTTTTAAAAGAATGTTTGCCAACTTTGGTCAAAATTTCAAAAAAGCAAAAATCTCCCAGCTCAAGGCATACTTAGCGTAGTCATTGCCCCATCAAAAAATCATCCAACCTCCCCCGCCGCAACCGAATTTATCTAGTTCTTTGCTTTAGAACAATCTCAAATCCAAAGTCCATCCAAATCATCCCCCCCCTAGCCAGCTAGCAACCCAATCCAAAATCACACCCAAGCCTTTAAAGAGTTGTTGTCACTCTGCCAGAATTTGCTATCCAATCAATCCTACCAATCAACCAATCTCACCAAGGTTATCCCTCTGACAGAGCTTTGTCTAGGGTAATCTAGCTTTGTCACTTGTATCCCTCGTCACCTTGAGCTAAAGGTTGGGACCCACAAGTGGTCAATCTCGTGTCATGCCCATAGGATCATTAGTCTATCCTCAAGTTGACACAGCCACCACCAAATCCAACGCATAGGAAAGCAAAACTCTCACTTTTTGACAGCATACCCTTGAAGTCTTCCATCCACAGGAAAGCCAAAAATTCTCTAGCCAATCCTCCTTAGGTCTGTCATACAACTTTGACTCTCCCTAGGAAATCTTTCATCAACAAGTCCAAAATCTATGCTTAATCCAAATCCAACCATGAGCTTCCGTGTTCATCCATATGCAAGACCCCATCCCCCTCCAACTCATCATCAAAACATGAAATCCCAAACCTATCATGATGTATTTGGTCGTATTGTTCTTTCTCCCGCTACATCCTATTCCAATGATGATGAAAATCTTGTTCACTATGACAGGTATCTTGAGAGCCTTAGATGCCTTCTGCCAACCATCCCCCAAAATGCAAGCATTCCTCCAAACTATCTAGTCATGTCATCTCATATCCCAGCTTCTCCTCCATCACCCAATCAACCAAGCTTCCAATCTTCCACCCCCATCACACCAGCTATTCCTGTCAATCCACCACCTCCACCTCCGACACACAAGTCTCCCAGGAATCTCCCAGAGGAAATACAAGAAAAGCTGCCTCCAACAGTCGATAAGCCATGTCATCTAATCCAACCATGTGAAGTAGTTAGTGATGAAGCTTCCCCATCTATAATATTACCTCCATCTCCCATAGCTATCATCCCCATACCATCCATCAAATTGCTTAAAATCCTTCCACTTCCCGCAAGCATCTAAATCCCACCATTTGTCAAATCCCTCCAAATAGTATCCACATCACCTCCAAGCATTTCCCAAATCTCCCGTAATGACCCTTATGCATCCATCTTCTACTCACCCATCTCCACTACCGAATCTCCCATCTATCCATTCGCTGCCTTTGAAGAATCCATCCCTTCACCTCCTATTGCACCATCCACTCCAATCCAATCCTATCAAGATCCTACCCAAAAGCATCTTGACATCCCCCAAAGCATAAACGAAGATATCATCGTACCATGTCTTCCATCCATAGTGCAGTCACCATCCCTCCATCTCCAAAACCTCAAGTCATACCTCCTCTACTGCAAGATATCTTTTCATCCCATCAGCTAAATCAAGATCCTATCCTACCATTTCCCCCACTCCATGCTTCCATCTTACCACCTATCCAAGCTATTCCACCATCTATAATCTACCCTCTTGGTTCACTTACATTCATCCATGGCGGCCTCCTCTCAGCAGAAGAATTAAGAACACTATCTCCCCGTTGCAATACATCTGATAAAGAAATTCTACCATTTTCTACAAGGAAAAAGTTTCCTCAGCTCGTTAAAATTCCCAATCGATGGCATTATCAAGGTCAAGGTTTAGGGCCACAAGAGAAAGGAATCAGAAAGCCTATTATTGCACAAAAGAATCCAGGATTTCATGGTCTTGGATATGTATCCAAAGGCTCACCATCTAAAAGTGTTGGTACGCGCCATCCCCAAACCAAGCCTATCTCCAAGCCCACCATGCCAGCCTCCCATCACTCCTTCAAGAAATCTTTTGTCATCCCCCCTCCACCATCTTTGCAACCCAAAAAAACCTACAATATCCCCCCTTCATCCGCTAAATCTATTTTGGGTCCCTATGTCCCAAAATCTACCATCCTCCATCCTCCTATCAGCCATCGTAAAAATCCTATTCCATCCATTCCTATGCAAGATCAACAAAGGCACATATCAGGGCACATCATCCATCATCATCCCCCTACACGCTCTTGCATATCCTCTCCATCTCACAAAGCTTCTCCTAACCATCTTCCCAAAGCTTACCACAGCAATGTGAATGCCAACTTCAAAATGCATAAAGCTAAAAATCCACATCCTAGGCAATCATTAGTCTATTCTACAAGACATACTCCAAAAAGGAAAAATCCAATCAAAGAATGCAAAACAATGCAAAAGCCTATGAAAAGAAAATCCAAAACCATGTGGATCCCAAAGAAAAAAGTTGAAACCCAATGCATAATGGCATCCACCATTGCTAATCCCCCATCCAGTGACTCGTGTCCCCCATCTCCTAATTCCATCTTGGGTACCTATATCCCCAAGCACGCTTCCACAAATCCACCATCAAGCTCGCATCTACCATCTATCCCCCATATGCTCTTTTCACACCTGTCCCAACATGTGCCAATGTTGATCCTGCAAGCATTCCCATCTCATGCTCCTTTCCATCCTTTTCATCCCTCCATCTCCTACCATTAATCCCATCTAATCCAATCTATTGCATAAATCACACATCCGGTGTACCAATAGCTAGCAACAAAATTGAACATTCCAACCGCCAATGAAAAATTCAAAAAAAAAAAAAAAAACAAGGCCAAAAATAGCTGAAGAAAGCCAAAATCATTCCAGTTAAGTCCAAAGTCAAAAAGTCAAAAAAGAAAAGATAAATAAAGCGTCCACTAGTGAAAACTTGGCAATTCAAGCGCCTTGGAAAAGTACCATGATGAAAACTTGGCAAACAAGCGTCATGCGTAATCCAGCCATCCCCAGCTTAGCCTATCATCCTCATGCTTTTGGTCACATCTTGCCATCTAGCTCCACCTTCCAATTTATCCACCTATCTTTCATCCTCCATCTTTTATCTATCACTATCCACTTATCTTCTACAACCTCACCCCATCATCCCAGCTATCATCCATCTCCCTAGCGCCTTCAGCTTCTCCATCCTAGCTTCAATCCTATTGCATCCATCGTAAGACCTCCTTCTGCATGTCATCTTTTGACTGGGGGCACTGTATTCCTTGGAGATCTTGTCTTGTCCATCCTCCCTTGTCATTGGTATCTCACTCTAGGCTATCCTCATGCAAATCCAATGTCATCCTTTCATTAGCCATTCACTCTAGCACCATCTATCAGCTCAGCTACCACCAACCTTAGCATCCTTGGTCACACATCTATCATCATTGGATGCATCCTCCCAAATCCATATCTTCTGCTATCACCTCATCCTTAGCTTTTGCATCTTGCACCAACTTAAGCCATCCCGCTATCTTATCATCTGAAGCTCCTGTACAGCTTGTAAATAATCTTGTATCCAACGCTTGTATCATAGCTTGTATATCTAATCTTGTCCATGAAAAACCTTGCACATTTGTAAAATATCTTGGTCTGTCAGCTTGTACATCCTCTTTAGCTTAGTACCATTGTATCTATCTAGCTTTCGTGTTAGTTCCTCCTTGATCAGCATCTTGCACACATTGCACAACCCTTGGTTAGTTATTCCAATGCATCCTTTACCTAGATCTCCTGTCCCCAAAGTGTTATCCTTCTTAGTTCAGCTTGCCAGACGCATCACTCATCCAAATCCACTAGCTTAGGTGCTCTTCGATAGATCCTTGCAGGATATAGCTTTCCTCATGTCTGATCTTGGTCCGTTAGTACCTTGTCCTACCCATCTTGTTGGCAAACGATTCTCTTTTGGATTTTCGCTTTCTTTTGATTTGGAATCTTCCCTTTTGGGTCTTGAAATATCTTTTTCAAGCAATTTTTTTGTTCCCTCCTCAAGGTTACCATGATCTTCCATATCATGGTATACTACGAATGGGGCAATCTGAGCATAAGGTCTTGATCAGGTCTTTTGTTTTTTTTTTTTTTTTGCTTGTGGGTTACCTAGTGTCGGTTCCATGCTGCTTCCTCTAGGACTCATGTGTGATGCTGGGGCAATCCTCGCGTGTTTGTTTTGAGTCAGTTCGTCAGTCCTCTAGACGGTTGGTGAAAAGGCCTTGATGTTCTTGGTAACCTTGTCAATTAACCAACAGTCCTATAGTAAAACTAGTGCTCAACTACATGGTGGTACTTCTCTTTGAAGTATCCCCCACTCAATAAGCTTCAATGGATTCCCTTCATCTCCATTATCCCCCATCCATATCCGGCATCTATATCTCCTACCCCAGCTTATGCATCAGTATCTCTTTGAATCAATCTTCACTCTTAGCTTTAGGGATCCACAATCCTAGTCATAGGGATCCACCAATCCATTCAATCCACCAAGTCTCATATTTTGAGATCCACAATCCTAGTCCTAGAGATCTTTGAAACCCATCTTCCGCCAATCTGACTCTTTGAAATCCTGTTGCATTAGCTTTATAATCCCCTCATCCTTCTCCATATCCTAGATTCTTTTTTATAGCGCTTTGCTCCTTCATCCTCCACCTTCCCTAAAGTCTTAAGCTTGCTTCCTCTTGTGCATCTGATTCTCCTTTATCATTCTCCCATAGTGAGAGTTTGAGCTAACTAAACCTCTTCTCTTAAGCCACTCTTCATCCTCCCACCCTCCAAGATTCTTGTACTTTTCAAGAAGCCATCCAGCCTCACTTTCTCTCCCCGTCGCCTTCTTGAGGGGGCATCTTGCAGTCCATTCTCTCCTCTTCTGCTCTAGCCTTGGGTATCTTATTTTTTTATCTTTGATGCCATGCCACTTGCGGCATCACATCAAAGAGGGGCAAAATGTAGACATCTAAAAATCCCTTAGAAAATAATATTTTTATTTTTTGAAAAAAAGTCCCTGATGACATCATCATTTATTAATTAATTATTTATTTAATTTATCTATTTATTTTTATGCCATTAAATCCTTTTATCTTAATAAAAATATTTAATTAAGGAATCCCTTCCAAAAATGTTTAAATCTTATTTAAACATTATTTCCTTGTTTATTAATTATTTAATTAATAAATTGACCAAAAATCCCAAAATAAATTTTATTTTATTTTTTGCCCAAAACTTGGCCAATTTCCTTAAGACCACTAACCTCTTCCAAAATCTTCTAATCCTTCTTTAATTTCGATTAAAGGCTAATCCCATAATTTCCTACCCCTAATCCCAACTCAAAATATTTAATTAAGATTAAATATTAATCCTCATGTTTATTAAAAATATTTTAATAAATATCTCCTCAACCCAATTCCTTGAAATAAATAAAACTTTATTTATTTCCTAAAAATCTTATTTATCCTCATCCTAGGAAGTTCTAGACTCTTCTAGAAAGTCTTCATCCTTATCCAAAGCCTAAACTCTTCTAGAAGATGTCAATCCTTATCTTTGACCCTAATCCTAATCTCCCCCCTAACCTTGTCACATTCCCTAAACATGGGTTAATACTTGCTAACCCAAGCCAAAGCCAACAAATATCTCTTCCTTCACCCACCCTCATTAAATGTTATCCACTTGCATATCTCTAACAAGCCTAATCTAATCCTAAACCATCTCTAATCCCCCCCCTAACCTTGTCACATTCTCTAAATAAGCTTAAGACTTTCTTAATCCAACCCAAGTCAAAATATCTTAACTCTCTCACAAATATCCCAACCATAAAACTTTATGAAGCCCACAAAGCCATAAATGACTCTTACAAGCCCATTCATTTCTCTTACAAGTCATTATGAAGGTCTTTATGAGCTTTGAACCTCCTTTGTTGACCCCTCAACCCCTCTTGCTCTAACTAATGACCTTGTGACATGTGTCACTCCCTGATTGGCTGTAAAGAAGCACAATCCATGTGATCTCCTCTCATTCAATCTAAACCTTCCATAAGCTTTCTCCCATCCTTGCATCCTAGCCCTTGATCCCTCAAGCCCTTTGCCTATTTAAGGAATCATCTCCCAAGCCATTTTAACACAATCTAGAAAGTAAAGCCATAATGCCATTTTGAGAAGCCATTTTTTACATCAAATCCATTCACCAAAATCTATCAAAAATCCTCCATTGAAGCCTATTTGAGCATTTGAGCATACATACATAATCAAGCCATCTTAACTATTAGACACACCTCTACATCAAGTGATCATCCTCATTAATAGAGCCTATCCATGGCTCATATTCTCATTTGAGAACTTCACTTTGTCTCTCATGAAGTTATGTTAAATTAGTATGCAAATTCTTTTGATTGTTTTAATTTAGTGTTTCTAACATACTAAAGTAGCAAATACAGTTACTTCTAAATGGAAAATTTATAACTAGTTAATATGCTCTTAACTAATCAAAGAATTGTAATTATTGTAGGACCATTTCTTCTAAGTATGTTGTCTTTGTCAATGGTAAATATTTTGGTAAATGAAGAGATAATGCATGTATTTGTGATTGAATCTTTCAACATGTTTTAGCTTTATATATTGTAGCCTTCACGTGAATGTAATAAGGTTGTTTGGATAATATATCATTAATGCAATCAATTTTGAGAATTTATATTTGTTAAGACGAGTACATGAACACAATGAGTGTTAATCATCTTATTTTCTTATGTTGAGTGTAATCAAAGTTACCTAAGGGGGCTCATTTGAGGTATATCTCCTCCCTATAATCTCTATTCATTATAGTCTAGTAATTTGATAAACATTTTGCTAGAATATGTTAAATATTATTGTTTGATTTATGCAATTATGTCCTTAAAGCTTTGATCATTATTGTTGGATTATCATATGGTGTTTTAATTGTACTTGTTATTGGGATAGTGAAAAAGTTATTATAGGACTTCATGTTATTCAATGAAATTAATAATGAGTTTGAAGGTTTGTGAATAGTTACTTTGATGTGCTCTCTATTTTAATAGTTAGCTATAAATTTGATTTTTATGATGGTGCATACACTATATACACCCATTTGAAGTAACCCCAGATTGATAAGTCTATTGTAAAATAGTACTAGAAGAGGTTAATCAAGTATTAAATTTACTTTGAGATGACAATATAGCCAACTATTTAACCATGAATGGTTAATGAAACTCTACATTGTTAACACCATTTTCAAGGATGGTGCTAAATCATCATTTAGTTTTCATTGGATGTATTTCTGATAAGCACAACTGTGTTATTCAGTAAAATAGTTTTAGGAGTAATATTCTGGTGTACCCCATTTTACTAAAATTATGCATAAAATAGGAATTCTATGATATTCATTATTGTATGCATCAAACGAGAGATATTCATGGAAGATTTCATCCTTCAAATAGCCAAGTACAACTAGAAGAAGAAATACCTAAAGTAACAACATCTAAAGAAGAAGTTCCTAAGCCGAGTTGACTGAGAGAAATTCACCAAATGTCGATGTGAACCCTTATTCCTTAGGGTCCCACTTTTATATTTCTCATATTCCACCATTTATTGTCCTGCATGGGTCATATTCTACCATTAGTGGTCTTTGTTATCTCTTGGATGCCTTGAAATTAGTTATGTCCCTAATTTGACATATCCAAATTACTTGGAACCTGTGGTCCTAACTTGAGCTTTGATTGGATGGTACACATTTCCAAGGCATTGTATTATTGCTAAGAAAATACCTAGGTCATTATGTTCTTTGAGGATTGAGCTAAAGATGGAACTAAGGCCATGTCTTGGTAATTTAGAGGGGTATTTGGGTTTATAGTCGATTCTTGTGATTTTTAATCCCTGATATGTTGTGAGACATATACAAAGACCCTGTCTCTCCTCATTTTGGTAATTGTTATTATCATTTGGCATTTTATCAAGTTCAAGGTTTCAAGGAAAGCACAAAAGCATTCAAGATATAGAATTCTTCTCAATTATTTAGCAACCTTATTTTCCTCATTAAAGGCCATGAAAGGGATTTTTATATCAAGGAGTGAAATATGCATACATATTTAAGATTGACCCAAGTCTTATTTCTTTTCGTCAATGAATCATTGTGGTAAACTACAACATCCATTATACAAGCTTTTATCTTTCACGATTTTATCTTAGGTTTTTGTGTTAAGTCAAAGCAATTACATCAACATACTTGATTATATTCATTTATTAGATCTAGCATCTTCTCTATGATAATGTGCTTTCATTCAATCTATTTCATTTCAAGGTTTATTCTAAATAGGGATTTCATTGAGGCAAACCATTCTACCCAACCTTCTTCCCTATATTTCTATGTCTGGGGATAGGTAGAAAAGCTACTAGAGAAAGTTTGTGTTATACAAGATTTGGCATCCAGGTAAGTTTTAGGAAAATTTGTTGGGTATATAATATCCCAATATATTTATTCTTGGAATATAATGTCTAGAGCATTCTTTACTTGCCAAATTAGCTATGGATTCAAATTGTAGCTCAATATAGCCTTATTGTTTCTATTTTAAGTCTTTATAGTTGTTTGTTTATATTTTATGTAACTTGTCATATTTTCTTATTTAGTCTTCTATCGCACACCATCATACCATTTCCCCTCAAGTCCAATCCATTATGATGTTTATCACAAAGTAGCATTGCACTCACTTATCATTTAAGTCATACTTGAGCTTATTGGTTTGTCTTCCTTCAAATTGTACATTAGGAAAAGGTGGACACATATCTCTTGTGTCTTTCTTCCCTCTTTCTTATAGTGCACAATGCAAAATCTTACATGTGATGTGATGTGGAGTCTAATCAGACTCAGAGGTTAATTTATCCCCATTTATTCGACATAATTTCTCCCCAAATTTTACTGTCGAGATTTGGACACAGTGCCTCTTAAGAGGTCTTTGGGTAGAGCCCCAGGTGTTCTCTTTATCGTAGTATAGGGTGGGGTCGGAGGACAACACCCTTACAAGGATTTTGGGGGTAGAGCCCCTAAAAGCTCAACCAGCTTTATTATTGTAAAAGGCATCGATTGCTATTTTTATTTTGGACGACTTGTTCTAGCCCTATTTTTGGAAGCCACAAAAGCTTCTATAAAATGCCTTAGGGTTATGGATTTCATAATGCATGATGAGGTTGTAGCTTCTTGCAATAATATTGAGTTGTAAGGGATTACATATTGCAATTAGATTGTAATCATTGATAATAAGAATATTGGACTCGTTGTTTGGTGGACATAGCCCAAGGATTGGGTGAACCATGTTAAATCTTTGTGTCTCATGTTCTCTTCTGTGCAATTTATTAGTTTCTGATATTGGTTATATTTGCGTGTAATTATTATTTATGTATGTTTAATATTAACAACATGCAATAGACATTAAAGTAAATTAGATGAAAAACCTACATGCAATGGGAACAAGGGAGAGGGAAAAAATACCTTAAATGCAACAAGAAGTTGAAAAAACAATGAAAACAAACTAGCGTGCGATGATTTTAGGAAAATAACAGGGCTACAATTGTACTCTCTTTTAATGCACTTCTAATCTTTTAAAGCACAATTAATCTAATTTTGAATGCATTTCTAGGAACTTAAATACAATTGTTCTGATTGTTTGATCATCTAACTTTCTTCAAATGTTTTGATAAGTTTTCAATTTTAGCTTGCAATAGATTAGAGATTTCATTTCTATTCTATTTTATTGAGAAATTTTGTAAATATTATCCAATGGGTTAATGAGCATCAATCAATTCTTCACATCAGATTAATTAGTTGGCTAATTGAACCCTATAATTTTTATGTTGTTTTAGTTGGCAAGGTGAATTGATCTAATTTAGTTTTAACTAGGATGGTTAATAAATCAAATTTACATGTGACATGTAATTTTTATTTTTGTATATTGAATATATTACATTTATCTTCTATATTTATGTAAAAGTAATTATTTATTTGATTTAATGAGACAATTGAGGGTTGAGAACCTTACAATTGGTATTATGGACTTAGGCTTAACACTAGGGTATTTTTCTACTACATAAAATATACACCTTAAATTGGATCATTTTTCTATCTAATCATGGTGGACACTAGAAAAAATAAATAGTATAAATTTAGCAATGGGAAAAATGATAGATTGGGTTGGTTTATCAATCTTCTTCCCAAATAGAGGAATGCAATGGTCAAATTAGAAAAAGAGGTTAGAGGCAATATATGGGGTCAACATATAAATGAGGACCAACAGAATGAGGAGTAAAATCAAGAGTATGAAGATAATAGATGAAGATGGGATAAGATCTTAGATCATTGAGATGTATAATCATTTCAAAATCCAAAATCTATTAAATATTACAAAGGCTATAAGGGTTGTGTATCAACTCATTGGTAGAGAAGGTACTTAGAGGGATGGCAAAAAAGATAATATGAAGCTACTGCCAAGGGATAAAACATGTGAACTCTTTAAATTTTTAGAAAGATGTGGTTACCTTCACTATTATTTGATAAGAAGGTTGCAAAGTTTTAGAACTTAACCCAAGGCAACTTAATGGTGACTCATTGTAGGAAAAAGGTCACCAAATTTCTTAAGTAAGTACCAACAATATTAGATGGATAAATAATTTTTAATCTAGAAATATATCTTGGAATTTAGGCCTTGGGTTAGAGCAAACGTAAACATTCATATTACTTTTATTAGGGACAAATAGTTCAATAAAGCTATCAAGCAGGAGCATAAGCTTCAAAATGTGGTTGCCTATTTCAAACATAAAAATTGAGGATTTAGGAAAAATAAATTTCAAGGTGACAACTAGTAGAAAGACAAAATTCATCAATTTTAGAATATAAAGAGAGTTAAAAAAACATCAAGATAAGGTGGAAGAGAATCACAATGGAAGCAATAAAAGAGACATCTTCAATGATAATAATAGTGTGGGAAGGGTCAAAGGATCAAGTGAACCTCGAGATAGATCTACTTGATGTGTGAAGGAGATAATTATGCCACTAATTGTCCTTGGTGTTCAATAGAGTGAAAATAAAGGAATCAACAAAGGGCACTACAACTTCAAATTCATGTAGTTGTAGGCAACTGACAAGGTAAATTCCATGTAACACCAATTTATTTTATTGATAAGCTCAATGGTTAATCTGTCTTTGTATAGTATATAGTAGAGTAACATAAAAATTGAGGATTTAGGAAAAATAAATTTCAAGGTGACAACTAGTAGGAAGACAATATTCATCAATTTTAGAATATAAAGAAAGTAAAACAAATCACAATGGAAGCAATAAAGGAGACATCTTCAATGATAATAATAGTATGGCCAGGGTCAAAGGATCAAGTGATCCCCAAGATAGATCTACTTTATATGTGAAGGAGATAATTACACCACTAATTGTCCTTGGTGTTCAATAGAGTGAAAATAAAGGAATCAACAAAGGGCACTAAAACTTCAAATTCATGTAGTTGTAGGCAACTGACAAGGTAAATTCCATGTAACACCAATTTATTTTATTGATAAGCTTAATGGTCAATGTCTCTATATAGTATATATGAGAAAATGCACTAAACAACATGAGGAAATTCTTGGCCTAGCAGCCAAGACACCTAAAACTAGTATTGGATTTCGCACAAGAATCTAAAATAGCACGCTAGAAACCAAGATGGTTAAAAAATTAGAAAATAAAATCCTCCACACCAGGGAGTACCGGATCCACATATCGAGGAAAGACACTTGAACAAATATCCAAAAGGCAGAAAGGCAAAATTTGAATCTAAACACTTAACAAAGTAGTGAAGGGAAATAACTGAAAGCAACATTGCAGTGTACATAAACAACATCGCAAGGTACCAAGATATCGAACTAAATGTGCGGTTCCTCCCAACCATAATAGCATCATGAGACCTCAAAGGACCTAGCCATCCCCCGTGCATAACATCCCAAACTTCCAACTGGATAGTTGGAGCTATCTTATAAGGACATCACTACTAAAGCATAATAACATCATAAGAACTAGAAAACTAATCATGCTAAAACAACAAGCAATAGATACTCCAACTAATCAATTAACATTATCTAATCATATGCTAAACCTCACAAATAAGGAAATGTGTCAATTAACTAACATGATATACAAGCATTCCAATGAAAGTATAAATCACAATAAAGCATACTTTGGAACCCGAAGTACCAAGTGAAAACATCCAACAATGGTTGCACCAGGGTAAAAGATCATCATTGTACACCGATCCCTAGTAGTGGTCTAGGTAGCTATGCCTCCCAACCACGTGAAACTTGTAGGTCCACTCTTGTCGTGCTAGTGGAGATAATGATCCAACCATAAACACACATAAAGCAAACATCCATGGCTAACACACACGCTAGATAGTAATGATGATTGAAAGCAAGATCAGAGACAATGCATAAACTATAGGTCCTGGTTAGACACTCAATGGGCTACTAATTAGGGGTTGACATCATGGAGAGTCACTTGGCATCGACAAGCCCAAGCTTGGACCATGCAGATTTAACTCGCTCAATGGAAGGCTCTAGCATAGATTATTATCTTAAATTTTATTACCACCTAGTGTTTTATTTAGTTATCACTTAATTAAAACTTCCTCTACCAACCCTCTAGGCACAATGATCACCAAGCTACGCGATAGAAGCCCCCTCCATATGCTACCCTACCTATCCATGCTCATCCAACAATGAGTGCCTGTAGGCATGCATATTCCAAACCCAACCCCAAATGATCATAACTCCTAGAAGTACCATGGAAGATAGGGCCTTGCAAGTCACCCAACAAATGTATGCACACATACTCGTGTGTGGCACACCACCAGTCACGAAGATCATAACAAAAGGATAGGATGAGAACACAAAGTAGAAGTACACTCAATTGATAACAAACTGAGGAGGATAGATGTGGCATGCATCCTAATGAAATAGAAAAGTGCAACAATGGTCTAGCTGACATCCAAACAGATGATCTAGGTCCATGACCAATATCATGCCAAGAAATCTTCAGAAAATAGGGCAATACACCAAATGAGGTAAAACCCCAAAAATTGGAAAACTTTGAAATTAAAACCCATTTGGTATTTGGGTACAAAAGCCTCAAAAATCCAATAAAATTTGGTTTTAGACACTGTATGAAAAAATGACCAGCATAATGATGTGAAACCCCAAACCCCCATCTTGAAAATAGGGAAAATATTCATACCTGACCAACCAAGTAGAACTAGCAAATAGAAATAGAGGGGAACACTAGTTTTCAACCTCCTAACAAACAACTACCAAAAATTGAGCTGAAACAAGAAAACAAGAGAGCCCTACCTAACAACAAAAGGGGCTGAAACAAGAAACAACACAATAAAATAACTTGCCCACTGAAACTATCAGAAATCTCAACAAAGCAAGGTCTACCCAAGCCGAATTCAATGAGACTGACCTCTCAAAGATCCCATGCTTGAAGCTCTCAACCAAAACGCGATCCTCTAGAAGAGGATTCTCAAAAAAGTTGTCAAATCTGTGTTTTGCAAAAGTGAGAAGTGAGAAAGCAATTACCTTTTTCAATACTTATTCACTTTTTGACTAAATATTCGATTAGGGAAAACAACCAGTTAAACTAGGTAGACTCTGAATCAACCCAAACAAAAACAAGTTATCCATTGAAATAGGAATTCACCTAAGGCAAAGCTGCCAAAAATTAAAAATCAATTAAATAAAGCCTAAAAACCTTGAAACCAAAATCACATCCTTAACAACTTTGCAACAATGTGAAACTCTAAATGTACAGACATGATCACTGGTCTAATCACATAATGCAAATGAGTCTGGATTTAACCAATCACCAGAAAGTTTAATTTAACATTTAAATGATACGTCGATCATACAGGGATGACATTGGTGAAATATGAATAGTTGAATCACTAACTCCATGTGCCACTGCCAAGGATATAAATCGTGCACACTTAAACACATGATCAAGTGCAATTGCATATAATATCATAGCTGAAGCAATAAATGCATTAAATGACTAATTTAACCATTTATTCAGTTATACTAAAATAATCCATTTACATCACTCACGTTGGCATAAAGCATAAAGAAACAAGAATGGAGTAAATAATCATAGCATAAAATCCATCACATAATAGAAACATAAATATGTCCAAATACCATATAACTAGATATCATCTTGAATCTATTGTCATCTCAAAATGGCATCAATATGCAAATATGATAAATTGAACAACATAGTAGTATAACATCCATGATACTAAAATCAAAGTATAACATCTGACCCTTAGGTCATCTCAAAGTACAAATAATAAGAATATCAAGTATCTCTCAAATAAAAAATAAACAAGGTATAAACTGCAAACACGAGAGGCACTACATCCTCCCCCACTAACATAGGTTTACTCCTGGAAGCCTGCAAATAGATAGGGGTACAATTCTCTTAACTGTGTTGTATCTTCCCAAGTAGTAGAGGTCTCATCACTCAAGTCCCATTGGACCCTTACTTGCTCTATGTCCTGACCTCGCAAGGTCAGCCTCCGATGTTGAAGGATACAAATGTGCTCCAAAGTAAGTTGCTTGTCTACTACCTACAAAGCATCCCAATCAAGAACATGGATCACATCAAAGAATATATTGTCTCAAAACATAAACATAAAAAACATCATGGATGCACGATAGGCTAGTTGGAAATGCTAGTCAATAAGCAACAAGACCAATCCTCTTGAGGATCTCAAATGGTTCAAAAAAATGTGGCACTAACTTAGAGCCTTTCCCATAATGGATGGGGCTCTTCCTCGGTCACACTCTCAAAAACATCCTGTCACCAACAGAAAAGCAACAATCCAACCTATGGGTATCTGCATACTTCTTGTGCCTATCTTGAGCAGTAACCAAATGCTCCTTATTCCGAACAACCTGCTGCTCCATATCCCAAAGAATCTTTGGACCCAAAAGAACTTGGCCCTCTAAACGATCCCAATTCAAAGGGGTACAACATGATCTACCGTACAAGTCCTGAAAAGGTGACATGCCAAGAGAACTATGATACCCGTTGTTGTATGCAAACTCAACAAGGTGTAAATAATCCTCCCACTTCACCTACCTATCCATCACATACATGTGAAGCATATCATCTAGAACCTGGCTCACTCTCTCTATTTGACCATCGGTCTCTGGGTGATAAGCCAAATTGAAATTGAGTTGCGTGCCCAACGCATGCTAAAGAGACATCCACATTGCTGAGGTAAGAACTAGATCTCTATCTAAAATAATCCAATGAGGAATCCCATGTAAATGAACAATATCCTTCAAGAAAACATGTGCTACTGAAGAAGTTGTCTAGGATGCTCTCATGTGTGAAAAATGTGCAACCTTAGACAACTTGTCCATTGTCACCATGATATAATCATGTTGTTGTAATGACATAGACAAACCTATGATAAAGTCAATAGATATCATATCCCATTTCCACTCTAGAATGGCATGCGACTACAAAAGATCCGTCGAATGTTGATGCTCTGCCTTCACTCTCTAGCACTTGAGACATCGAGCCACAAAATTAGCAACATTATGCTTCATCCCTACCCAAAGTATAGCTTTCTAAGATCAACATGCATCTTCTTGACACCAGGATGTGTGGAATATAGTGCACGATGCACTTCTGACAAAACCAAGGTACAAAGATCACTAGACACAGGTACATAGATACGCCCCAAGTGTCACAGTAGTCCATCAGATTCAAGCAAGTATCCAGAAAACCTCCCCTAAAGGGTATGCCTCCACTCTCACCTCCTGATACCAAGTGTCACTAGGAAAAGCCTCCAAGATATGGCCTCGCAAATCTACTCCTAATGATAACACTGATACCTTATGTCGCCTCCTACTCAAGACATCTGCAATGACATTCTCCTTCCCTTTAATGTAATGAACATCAAAGTCATGTTCGCACAGGAACTCCATCTAGTGACACTATCATGCATTTAGGTTTGGCTGAGTAAAGATATATTGCAAGCTCTAATGATCACTGTGCAACTAAAACCTGTGTGCCAAAAGGAAATGTCTTTAATGAACGAGACCATGCACTATGGCCGCAAGTTCCAAATCATTAGTGGGGTAGTTGAGTTCATGGTCCTTGAGTTTTCTAGAATCATATGCAATTACTTGACCATCGTGCATCAACACTGCACCCACACCTTCCAACAAAGCATATGTGCAAACCATGAAATCACCTACAGGATTAGGCATTGTAAGGATTGGTGCACTAGTCAAACACTCCTTAAGAGCATTGAATTTTGCTTCACATTGATCTAACCAAAAATACTTCTTCCCTTTTTGCTACAAAGAAGTGATAAGATGAGCTACTCATGAGAAATCCTTTACGAAGCAATGGTAATAACTCAACAATCCCATGAAATTGTGAACTTATAAAAGATTAGTGGGTACTGGTCAATCCATCATAGCTCAAATTTTCTTTGAATCCACTGCAATACCATCACCAATGATGATGTGTCCCAAATACTTCACCTCTGACTGGAAGAACCCACATTTACTCAAGTTGTTATACAACTAATGGTCTCTCAAGCACTGCAACACCTGACATAAATGGACTTCATGCTCCTCTACAGTCTTCAAATAGATCAATATGTCATCCAGGAATACAATGACCCACTAATCAATGTAAGTGTGAAATACTTCATTCATCAAACTCATAAACACCGATGGCACATTGGTTAACCCAAAGGGTACAACCGTGAATTCATAATGGCCATACCATCTACGAAAAGTTGTTTGATGAATGCCACCCTCTTGGATACGAAGCTAATGTTATCCTAACTTTAGATCAATATTTGAGAACATTAGTGCTCCCTTTATGTGATCGAACAAGTCATCTATCCTCAACAAAAGATATCGGCTCTTCACTATCACCTTATTCAGCTGTTGGTAATCAATGCAAAAATGCAATGATCCATCTTTCTTCTTCACAAAGATGACTGGTGCACCCCATGGCGATACACTATGATGATTATGGCCCTTGGCCAATAATTCCTCTAATTGCAATCTGAGCTCACTCAACTCCTGAGTAGTCATGCGGTAAGGAGCTCGTGAAATTAGCTCTGCTTTTGATACAAGATCTATCCAAAAGTCAATGTCACGTTGTGGTGGCATACCTGGGATCTCATTAGGAAAAACATCTACATACTTATGAAGGTGTGGGTGATCCAAGGGTCATTGTATGAATCTCAACTTCCCCAAGATCACTAAAAGAAACAAGAAACAACTAATAACCCTTCTACACACTCTGCTTTAACTGATTAGTTGAGATCATCTAAAGTGAGATTGGTCTTTGGACTCCCAAAAGTTCCATCGATCCACTTGTGTTATTAACACACTATACCAACTTGTGGCAGCAATTTATATTCGCTTGATGGGTGGCTAACCAATCCATGCCCAACATAATGTCGTATGATCTTAGGGGTAGGCTACGAAGGTCCACTATGCTGGTGAAGGTTCCCAAATTCAAACTACAACCTCTGACCATCGATTCTACAACCGCCTTGGAACCCTGGTTAACTCGACTTGCCATCTATCGACCTAACTTACTACCACTAGCCCACATCGTTGAACAAGAGATGGTGAAATGAAAGAATTCAAAGCATTAGAGTCAATCAAAACTGAAGATGAAATGCCATGCAATATACCTATAGCCTCGACTACCGTACCTTGATGCTTAGCTTGACAGTTATCAACTATCGCAAAGACTTGATGATTCCTAGCAGCATCTCCCATTATAGGCTCAAATCTGGTTGCACCCTTACTAGGTCCTATAGATGGGTTGATAGAACACTCAAAAGATTTATGGCTGGGTTGACCACAAGAATAATAGTTTCCCTCGAAGCTGGAACTTGTTTCACAGCCACCCTAAGTAGTGCTAGGATAAGGTGCACTACCCCTGCTAGAGTTTTGTTGACTACCTTGAGGAGGGAAATCCTACTAAGATTTCTGCCCGCAACTTTGGTTATCCCCTTTCTTTTTGGTAGTACTTGAAGACTACCCACCCTTGTTCCAAAAAATCTTCTTATTCTTATGATGATAACCACCCTAAGACAGTGTTGACTGGGCCTGGCCCTTCCCTGAGGATGGGGTACACGGTGCATCCTGTCCTGAATTCCATGCACTTTGGTTTTGAGAACTAGATTTACCATTGAAACCTCTAGCCAAATTTTCCTCTACAATATGTGTCTTCTCAACAATGAGAACAATAGTCCTAGGCTGATGCATACAAACTTCTCCAATAATGGCATCGTAAAGGCCTAAAATGAAATCACGAGTCAGGAGAAAATCATCATGGTTGTAGCACAAATAGTGCCTAAGCTCAAAGAACCAAATTTTGCACTAGTCCATTGTCATGTTACCTTGCCTGGTCTTGTGGAACTCATCAGCATGGGCCTCTCTGAACTGAGGAGATAAGAATCTCTCTTGGAACCTCTCCTTAAAGATCACCCAAGTGAGATTTGCAATGCTAATCTGGAGCTTATGCCCCTCAATATTCCATCATATGGATGTGTGGTCCCTCAACTACATAATCTCACAACAAGCCTTCATATTGGTTGCATATGGGTACATGGTGAAGCAATGCTCCATGTCCAATAACCAAGTTTTTGCTTAGAGGCCACCTCCCTTACCATCATACAATGGTGGTTTGGATTGTTGAAGAGACTTCATGATATCCAACTAGATGGAATCTTCACTATTGCAGTCCTTACCACCTTGATGGTGCCCTCGGCCACCTCGTGGAGTATGGGAACATTCATGTTCACACTCCTCCTCTCTATGCTCTGACTGATGGGAATCCTCGTGATAGGATCCCTCTTCTTGATCATGATCCTATCAACATTCCTCTACATGAGGGCCCAACTAAGCAAGAATCTCCTGAAGCACTGGCATCAATACCCCAATGTCATTATGTTCATTGTTATGTTGTTCTCCCTCTCCCTCCTGATGTTCCTCTTCCTGGTGTTCTTCATGGTTATTGCTACGGGTACCACCCCGACCACTACGTCCATATGTAGGAGGCATCACTATGGGAACAACCAAATAATGTTAGAACATACGGATCATAAGCATAAGAGTCAAAACTATGAACCGACAAAATATCAAAATAACAACCATAATATAACAATACACAAACAAAAACAAAACTAAGTGGAAGCATAACATAGAGATCCCAATGTTGCAAAATGGGCTCTGATACCAAATGTAATGCCCCACTTGGAGATCCTTGTAACAAGGATAAATATAAGACAAGATAAAAAATAAATTTACAAGTATGAAAGTAGAAGACAACATCATACAGGGATCATGACGATCGTAATGAAAAAGTAACCAATTATC
This sequence comes from Cupressus sempervirens, assembly GCA_028749045.1. Taxonomy (NCBI): domain Eukaryota; kingdom Viridiplantae; phylum Streptophyta; class Pinopsida; order Cupressales; family Cupressaceae; genus Cupressus; species Cupressus sempervirens. Next base: position 168,716,764 of record CM053792.1, on the reverse strand, counting down.
CAGATCTAATGGATCTCCAATCGCCACTACTGAATTCACATGACCAGCTAAAGAATGAAGAAAACCAAGATGACTACAGAACCTAAAATCTTTGAACTATAGAGATAAGGAAAAACTAGCAAACCAAAGGGTACTAGAAACATCAAATTGCATTCCCCAGAAACTAGGGTAGATACCCCCTATTTTTCACATGAGGAACTGTAGCATGCCATAGGAGAAACTACCCTCCATGTGAGGAAATGCACTAAATGATGCAAGGAAGTACTTGGCCCAATGACCAAGGCACCTAAAATTGGTATTGGGTTTCACGTGAGAAAGTTCCAGAAGCCGCACAAGAAAACCCAATACACTACATGAGCTTTTGAGTTCTCATGCAAGAATCCAAAACAACACACCAGAAACTAAGAAGGTTAAAAACCTAGAAAATGAAATCCTCCACAATGGGGAGTACTAGATCTACATATCAATGAAATACACTCGAACGAATATGCAAAAGATGGAAAAACAAAATATGAATCTAAACACTTAACATAACAGTGAAGGGAAATAACCGAAAGCAACATCATAGTGTACATAAACAACATCACAATGTACCAAGATAATAAACTAAATGCGTGGTTCCTCCCAACCATAATAGCATCACGAGACCTCGAAGGTCCTAGCCATCCCCCACACATAACATCCCAAACTGAAAACTAGATAGTCAGAGTTGTCTTATCAAGATGTCACTACTAAAGTGTAATAACATCATAAGAACTGGACAACTAATCATGTTAGAACAACAAGCAATGGATACTTCAACTAATCAATTAACATCATCTAATCATATGTTAAACACCACAAATAAGAGAATGTGTTAAATAACTAACACGATATACAAGCATTCCAATGAAAACATAAATCACAAGAATGCATATTTCAGAACCCAAAGTACCAAGTGAAAACATCCAGCAATGATTGCACTAAGGTAAAAGACCATCTCTGTACACTAGTCCCTAGCATTGGTCTAGGTAGTTACGCCTCCCAACCATGTGAAACTCATAGGTCCACTCCCACTATACTGATGGAGATAATGATCCAACCACAAACACACATAAAGAAAATGTCCATGGCTAACACATACACCAGATAGTAATGATGACTAAAACCAAGATCAGAGACAATGCATTAACTATAGGTCTTGTCCTGGTTAGATAATGGGCTACTAAGTAGGGGCTAACATCATGGAGAGTCACTTAGCATCGACAACCCCAACCCAACCCCAAATGATCATAACTCCTAGAAGTACCATGGAAGATCGAGCCTCGCAAGTCACCTGATAAATGCATGCACACATACTCATGTGTAGTGCACCACTAGTCACAAAGATCATAACACAAGGAAAAGATGAGAACACAAAGTAGAAATACACTCAATCACTAACAAACTTGGGAGGATGGATGCAACACACATCCGAATGCAACATAAAAGTTTAACAATAGTTTGACTGACATCCAAACGAATGATCTAGGTCCACAACCAATATCATGCCAAAAAAACTTGAGAAAATAGGGCAGCACACAAAATGAGGTAAAAAACCCCAAAACTGGAAAAATTTGAAATTAAAACCCATTTGGTCTTTGGGTACAAAAGCCTTGAAAATCCAATAAGATTTGGGTTCAGACACTGTATGCAAAACTGACCAGCATAACAGCACAAAACCCCAAACCCCCATCCTAAAAATAGGGAAAATGTTCATACTCGATCAACTAGGTAGAACCAACAAACAAAATTAGAGGGGAACACTAGTTCTCAACCTCCTAGCAAATAGCTACTAGAAACTGAGCTGAAACAAGAAAACAAGAGAGCCCTACTTGATAACAAAAGGGGTTGAAATAGGAAACAACACAATAAAATAAATCGTTCGCTGAAACTACCATAAATCTTGACAAAGCAAGGTCTACCCGAGCCGAACCCAATGAGAGTGACCTCACAAAGATCCCATGCTCGAAGTTCTCACAATGAACAAAAACATGATCCTCCAGAAGAGGATTTTCAAAAAAGCTCTCAAATTTGTGTTTTGCAAAAGTAAGAAGTGAGAAAATAATTACTTTTTTAGTGAATATTTGATTAGAGAAAATAGCCAGTTAGACTAGCTAGACTTTGAATCAACCCAAACAAAAATAAGTTATCCCTCGTAATAGGAATTCACCTAAGGCAAAGCTGCCAGAAATTAAAAATCAATTACATAAATCCCAAAAACCCTGAAACCAAAATCACAGAAGGCATTAACAACTTTGCAACAATGTGAAACTCTAAATGCATAGACACACTCATTGGTCTAATCACATAATGCAAATGAGTCTGGATTTAAACCAATCACCAGAAGGTTTAATTTAACATTTAAAAGATACGTCGACCATGCAGGGACAAAATTGGTAAAATTTGAATAGTTGAATCACTAACTCCATGTGCCACTGGTAGGGATATAAATCCTACACACTAAAGCACATGATCAAGTGCAATTGCATATAATATCATAGCCGAAGCAATAAATGCGTTAAATGACTAATTTAACCATTTATTCAATTATACTAAAATAATCCATTTACATCACTCATGTTCGCATAATGCATAAAAAAAGAGAATGAAGTAAATCATCATAGCATAAAATCCATCACATAATAGAATCAAAAAATATGTCCAAATACCAGGTAACCAAATATCATCATGAACCTACTGTCATCTCAAAATGGCATCAACATGCAAATATGATAAACTGAACAACATAGGAGTATAACATCTATGATACTGAAATTAAAGTATAACATTCGACCCTTAGGTCATCTCAAAGTACAAATAATAAGAGTATCAAGTATCTCTCAAATCAAAATAAACAAGGTACATATTATAAATGCAAGAGGCACTATAGAAGTGGCTTGCAATGGAGGTCAGAGCCCTAAAGTGGTTGTTAGAGTAACCCATTGTAGGTTATTTTAATAAGTGATAACATTTAATTAAATGAGAGTAAAATGAATTAATGAGTCATTATTTTTCCTCACTTATGCCTCAAGTACTAGTATAAGCTAGGATGGGAGTAGAGAGGATGCTTGGTTGTGACCTTACTTCATTAGTATGCCTTGTCAATTCGAAATGATACTAGTGTTGCATAGAGTCACTAGGGAGCTGGAGTCCAATGAGGCTGCTAGGGTAATCTTAGAGTTGACTCTTGAGATGACACTTGCTCACTTACATAGTATATTTCCTACGTGTCATTGTTGCTTCTAGGTTTAGATGTCATTTGTGTCTTGGTACCTTGAGTTAGATTGCTTTCAAGTTTTCCTTGACCTAGATATTAGATTTGACTTTAGGGATTGTTATCCTATTCAGGACTTGAGACTATCTCCTCAACATGGTGGGAGTGGACCATTTAGGTTACATGAGGTCGGGTGGTAGTGCTTTTTACTTTTGCCATTGAGATCTGACAATTCGGTGTCATTGCTAGAGTTCCTTGTTATGTATTACCTTGCATTCTATTCTTGTGTACTATGATGGATGGTTATACTCTATTATATTATATTTGATTTCATATATCTTTTGAGATGATGTAATCTATTTTATGATGTATGTTCTTTCAGCCTTTCAAACCCTATGACTTGTATAGTGGATGATTGTGCATTATGATTATTTCCAAGTGGCATTCGAGATAATTGTATATTATTTAAATGGATCCATGCTTGTAGTTATTCTTTAATGTGGATTTGTTATATATTGATTTTAGTATTAATTAAATTTAAATGTGATTTAATGTCATGGTACCCTTAAGAGATGTAATCTGTTTATGTGTTGCTTATGTATGTGTGTATGTTAATTGATTTTGTTATATTATATATGTTGTTGTTAAATTATTATCTTTCCAAAAAAAAAGTTTGGCAAACTTAGTGAAACTTTAGGTTATTTTCTTTTGGGTTCACTGGCAGAGCATTACATCCAACCACCACTACAATAACCACAAAATCCTCTTTAAGCGGTAGGATTGCATCATTCCAACCACCTCAGTTCATGTATCAAAACTCTTCATATTCACTAGCTCCATTTGATACATATCTTACACTAAGGGTACTTCAGTTCAGGCCACTTCCTACATCACTTGTTAATCCAGAATGAGAAGAAATGTGAAATGCAACAAAGGAACTTAAATCTAACAATGAGACTAAGCCATTCAAGTTTAAAAACATATGCTCATATCCCTTTAGCAGATCTATCCAAACAACACCCTTCCCAAAACACTTCAAGATATTGATACTTGACTAATTAAGAGGGAAAGGAGATCTACTGACACATAAAAAAAATTATATGCATTGTCAAGAAGTGTTTTATAGTGATTTTTTTGGTGTGGGGGGCAGGTGGGGGACTCTTGTATGGTTTAATTGAATACCCTATGGAATTGTCAACACATTTGCAAAACTCTCTAAAACTTTCATTGCATAATATGCTCACTTGTTTGAAATCCTACTATCAATGGTTGACCTAGTTCACACAAAATAGAAGGGGGGCAAAAGCCTTGATAACTTCCTAAAAATGTGGAAAATCCTTAAAATATGAGTGTTGTTGAACTTATCAGAATGAGACCTTGTCAAAATGTTTATCAACAATACACACCCAAAGCTTGTATATCACATGCACATAAACTACTGGAAAACATATAAGGATATCAGAGAAAAGGTATGAACCTAGAACAATGACTCATTGAAGATGGAGTCATAAAACTATACATAGAAAATGCCTAAGAGAAGAATCACTCTAATGACATATCATGATAGTGGAATGAGAATAAAAGCACAATGACTAATGGTGCTACTGACACAAAGCATGTCCATGTGGTGGGCACTGTGCAAAACCCACCAAACCCATGTTACCGATAACAATTCCAACAACCACCACAATATCAACAACAAACATCCTATCAATAGCAACCACACTAACAACATGCATATCAATAATACACATTTCTCAATAGGCACTAGTAAATCAAACAAATGTCATATCCATCACAATTGGACAGAATCCACACATCCAAAGTGATCTCAAACAAGTTTTTAGTCCTCTTGCTGAGTCATTGGATGTTATCTCTTACAAAATAGTGATAAAAAACCTCATGGACTTCCCACAAAAATAGCCACATGAAAAAAGATAATCTAAACCCATGTGGTACAAAGAAAATGAGTTTTCCATCTATCATCAAGTCAAGGGACATACCACAATCAAGTGTATGAAGCTCAAAGGTTATATGCATGATCTTATAGATCACTGGGAAATTACACTGGGGAAACCACATAGATTTCCCACAAATATAGCCACTTGAAAAAAGTTAACCTAAACCCACATGGTACAAAGATAATGGGTTTTGTGTCTATTATCAAGTCAAGGGACATGTCATAGTCAAGTTTATGAAGATTAATGGTTATGTGCATGATCTTATAGATCACAAGGAAATTGCAATGGGGGAAACTGCACAAACTTCTCCAAATGTAGGATTATTGATCTATCAAAATACATTCCCACTGTATAACAATAATTTGGGTAAGGTACCCATATAGAACACCAACAACGACAACACCGTGAACAATAACAATAACAATAACAATGACAAACATAAGAAAGGTGGATTTCATGATAAAAAAGATCACATTATATCCTATATCAACCATAACAATTTAATCAAATGTATATCTCAAGTCAAGCCCTCGGTTAATGTCATACATGTCAAGGGAAAAGAACATCACTATGTTATTACATCCCGATGAACCCAAATATCTATCATAGGTTCACCTGCAATTTCTCCTTGAGGATCACACTATAACATTCTGGAACACCTTGAGAATACAACAAACTAGATTTCCATCTTAGATCTCCTCCACACTATCCCACTCTATCAAGACATCCTCAACAAAACTCTCCACAAATCTTGTGTCCCCACATATATCAAGGCAACCAAATTTTGGAACCTCATAGGATACCTATTCGCATCATGTGCCCTATCATTTAAACCATTTGAGATCCTTAAAGTTGAACTAGATCACAACCTTCCACTCCATATGGCTATTATGGTCTCCAACTTTGTTTTAAAATGGGCCATGATAGATAATGGTTCAGCCCTGAACTTATGTACTTTGACATTCATCAAACAAGTTGGGTACACCAAGACAAGCATTATGGATGAAGTCATCACAATCAAGGCATATGATAACCTTGAAAGAAGATCAAAAGACATTATTTTGTTAGCTATCAAAGTCAACCCAACCACTCAAGAAACAATATTCCATGTGGTTGATATTAACCTACCATATAACATCCTCCTCGGTTGACCTTAGATTCATTCAATGAAGGTCGTTCCATCCACATATCATTAGTGCATTAAATTTCTCCATCAAGGCACTAAAATAACCATTAACATTGATCTTGAACCTTTCACATAGTGTCATGTGTTGGAAGCACCACACCTCTACAATAATCATTTCCCTAGGATTGAGATTGACACTTTTGTTGCCATCTCTTTTGGAAAATATCACAAGCCACATAACATCCTCGCCTCCACACTATCCACTATTACGATCAACCACTAAGATTATAGTGGATATGGCCTATCAAATACATTTTCAATTGGTGTCTTACCCCTTGATCCACATACACAAGGGAAACCATCACACCAGGGCCCAAAGAATTATACCACAATGTAGCTTAAGTAGATCAAGCCATCCACATTTGTCTCCGAAGGAATCTTGAACAGAAAGGTGATGGCCCTAGATATTAACACCTAGTTATACAAAGTTCCACTTCATAAGGACAAATGATTGCTTGATTATTTCAAAGAAAATATCCCAACTCACATTGAATTTCTACAGAGTAATGGGATTATCAAGGAGACAACTTAGGTTGTGAAGAAATAAGAATCAAAATCCCTAGAGGCATATATTCAAACCAAGCACAAAGGCCTTGATTTCAAACTCACCACAACTTGGGACACATTGAGAATGGCCACACGTCCCTAAACATTAAGAATGAACTTATAAAAGTTGAAGGCATCTTTGAAGAGGTTGAAAAGAGATCCTACATCAATATCCTTGATAAAAACCTCTTCCTATGACCTTCATGCTTCACAAGTTGGACATAAACCTCATTGATCTTCCCCTTGTACATCCTAAACTTATTGATTGGGGTCAACCAAGCATACTTCATATTGACGATTTTTCTAGTAAGGACGTGCTCTTGAGATACATAGAAGTCAAAGTACCACACAAGAAATAAAAACCACAATCTCCCTATGTCTACAAGTTCGACCTAAAGGGTTATTTTGGGAAGGAATAAGTTTCCAGTTGCAAAATTGAAAGTAAAAATAAAAATAAAAATCGAAAAAAGAAAATAAAAAGGTCTTTTGGTGATAACTCCTTAAGAGCACTATCATATCCAATCAAAAAATAAAATAAAATAAAGGATGTATCCGATGGTCAAAACCTCTTTGAGGCGCCTGAGGATGGATATGTTTTCCCTCTTCTATAGGATCGTAGAATAGAGGTGTCATCCATATTGATCAAAGAAATAAAGTCGATCAACATTGGTATAGTAGATAATCCTAGAATCACTCATATCTCCACATCCTTACCGAAGCCATAGGAAGAAGCCCTTGTTGATGTGATTCAAGAGAACATTTCTAGATTCACATGGGCATACCATGACATGCTAGGACTAGACTCAAAACTAGTTGTACATCATCTAATAGTGAATCTAAATGCAAAACTAGTCAAACAAAAATTGAGAAAGATGCATCCCAAGGTACCATTATTGGTCAAAGAAGAACTGGAGAAAATGCTCCAAACCAAATTCATTAAACCTATTGACTATTCAAATTGGATCTAGGACATGGTACCAATTACCAAACCATTTGGTGATATTAGAATTTGCACTAATTTTAGAGAACTCAACAAGGCATGTCCTAGGGATGACTTTCCATTACAACATATAGACATGATTATGGATCTCGCATTCAAACATGAGATGTTGTCTCTCATGGATGGATTTTTAGGATATAATAAGATTGACATTACAAAAGAATATCAACATAAGACAACATTTACAACTTTGTGGGGAACCTTTTGTCAGGAAACTTGCAAGCAAAATTTATTACTATTTCCACATAACACATAATAGATATGAAATAAATATGTAATTGAAGTACACATGCAAGAGAATAGACAATGTACCCACAAAAAATGTGACACAAGATATATCCTGGGAAACCCTCATTGAGTGAAAAAAACCCAGCCTCCAAAAGCATCCATTACCATGTATTATTCAACAAAAAACTATTGCAATAAAACCATGGAAGTCTTCAAATCCATAGCTGCAATCAAGAAATCCATGTGAACAAGGATGTATCCACACATCCCATGACATGCTTCTAACCTTCACAAATGCTCCCTTGGCTAACTTGTCAAGCCTTGTCTTGCTCAGCTTTCCTTTTTGCCTCTCTGTCTTTTTTCTCTACAACTACCCTTGTGGTTTCTTTAACAATACCAAGCTCCCACAAAATCACCAAGTGGTATTACATAAATCATGTGCTAAAACCATGTGCTACCAAAGCCCTATTGACCCACATTTAATATTTTCCCTAATATTAAATAATTACATCAAATATTATCATAATGTTACAATACAACTCATTAAAAGATATCCTATGAGAATATCTACATGTTGTAAGTCCATCTAGGTGCTCTAAGGTACAACATTACATAGTAAAATAAAATAATGCAATATAAAAATATTATGCAATGCGCACAACACCCATAATCTCAACAATCTTCAACTTGTATACATTGCATAGGGTCAATCTATAGCCACATAAATGAATAAGGAATCAATCCCTCCTAACACATCACCATTATGGATCAAAGTACACCATATGATCCATCTTGGTACCTACAAAAAAATCAAAGTATCCAACATCTCAAATATGAATGATCCACCTGCTATTAAACCGCTACCACTGGACATACATAGAAGCCATCTAAATAGAAAACCACCCAACATGTCAAATAAGGATCATAAATCTTGTACCAACTAAAATTCCAAGCACAAACACCTAATCCAAAAGTAATAACTATTTGTAATTGTTAAAATCCATAATTGAAATAGCAGCCACAACAAGTGCCAAACCCATCCAACTATTCATACCTTTAAAGGTATACCAAGTGAATCTGAAATCATCAATTTGAGACCTGCAATCATAAGCCTCAAGAGAAATACCTACCACATATACACCAAGAAGCTCCCATTGCAAAAGATAATGTCAAATTTGTAACCAATCCACTCACAACGTCTCAAAGAAGTGAATCAATGTAGTATAAAGGACATCTACAATACATAAACCAATAACCTGCAAGAACAACTCTCATAACAAGTCTCTAGTGCTCTCCCAAGTTCTCCACAACCAACAAAGGAAAGAGATAAAGGAATAACTATGTCATCTCTCATTTGACATACACGAACACAAATCAATGCTCACAATCTCAAACCAATCTCAAATCCAATACAAGTGAAATTAAACATCCAGGAAGATAACCAAGAACAAAGAAAATCCATACAATTCATAACCTTTATCATGTCCTTCTACACACACCTCTAGATGTAAATTGTGCAAGTATGATCTCCTCCACAAAACCCTGAATAAGAAGCCATGATAACACCCAAACCATATCATATAACTAAACATGGATGTAAGCCTCTCACAAGAAAATTAAACCCATAAACCATTCCTAAACCAAGGAATACCGATTCCCAATCTAAGGAATACGTCCAATATAAAACCATCTCCCAAACTCAACCAACATAACAACATATGCACAAGGAGATAACCAATGTTAAACCACCTCTCAAATAAACCCTCCATAACTAACTCATGTACCATAGCTCAAGGTCCATATCAATGAAATATAAGCATAAAATAATGCACCTGAGATAAATAATGGGCTATACCTCTCAAGTAGTAAACCATTGAGTAGACAGTGAGTGGGGAATGAGAGTTCTGATCAAGATATCTAATTCTCCAACCAAGACTAATCTAAGAACAATTTCCTCTCAAGTCCATATCAGGTGAAGTCTCCTTGGACTTCTTTTTGAAACCAAATAGTTATCCTAATAAATACATCTATAATCACAATATAAATTAGCATCGACATTCTCTTTATTTATCCATGAGAACCTATACCCAATCAATACATGCCAAATCCAAATGTAACATAGAAATATCACGAAGTATACAACAAATGATCAATGTACTCAATACGAAGAAACTAAACCAAGATCAATGTCAAAGTTCCAACCATGGCCCAAGGAACATAAATCTAATAACATGATCTAAACCATCTCAACCAAAGAGATAACTTGCTCCATATGGACATACCATAACATGTCAAAATTCTAAACATGTTTTAAGTGTATACCATGACATAATAATTATGAAACCATCCTAATACCAAGGATAACATGTCAAATGAAAGCATAAATAACACCTCTACCAAGAACCCCATGAGTCCTCAAGATGCAACCATCTTCACACACCATGGAGAACCATCTCCACACACCACGAAAAACCATATCCATACACCATGAAGAACCAAGTGCACCATGCAAATGTCAAATATGCTTCTGCAACAACAAGATCTAAGACATCCTCCAACATCTGTAGGCACTTAATAAATATATCATTGCTAACAACTCTCACTCAAGCATGGTA